>CM033642.1:207920261-208443164 GCA_019512145.1 Engystomops pustulosus
TTAACAATACACTATTGAGTCAAAATAAATAATATCCTTCCCAGCAGATATTATACAGCTGCATTACACAGTATAGACACACGATGGCTCCACAGCGGTGATCAGTCTCTATGGGACACATTTTGGCTCTTAATAGGAGTTTGATTCCGTCACACATGCAGGTGTTATACCTGCACGGACTTTGTCTGTATATGGACTACTTGCATTTCCTGCACCTAAACCTCACGCCCTGTCCTCTGCGTCATGCTTTGTATGCCCCATCTGAGTCGATGTGCCATATAAGCTGTGATCCCAATTGCGACTAAGTACAGAGGTTGGCGGTTCCTCCAATGTAGAGTAGCATAGCCCTTTTTTGGGCTAATTCTTACGTGACCCAGATATTATAAAATTTTATTTCCCCAATATTGCAAATTTCTAAAAGGCTAATGGGAGGGCAGGAGTAGCCAGAGCTATAAAAGCTAACACAGCACGGCTACTCGTCACCCCCACTAGCCTGTCTTGCATTCAGTCTACCAGCTAGCTTGTAGTGCGCAGCTAAGAGGATGTGCTGCGCGCACTCGACCTGCGACGATGTGGTTCTGGGTTCTGTCTGGTTTCGTAGAGCTCCAGATATGCGTGTAGCCGGTGGCCTGTGTGGGTCTGCGCCATGATGTCACATGTGAATCCCAGCATTGCAGAGGGTACGGAGAGGCTAACTGGGCGTGAGTAGCTAGCACCGATGTGAGGACTCAGCTCTGGCTACTCCAAGCTCCAGTAGCCTCTTTAGGATAATTTGCATAGTGGGGAATATTAAGAATTTATAAAAGTTCTGGTCACTAAAAAAAATTTAGACCCTAAATAAAGGGACTATACTATTTACATTACCCGGTGGGTGGGTCGGTTTCTTTAACTGTTTAGTCACAAATATATAGGTGGCCATATGGATGCCCTATGGGTCCACAACCCACTGTCTATTTACATGGCGGCATCCACAAATTCTGTTTTAAAGTATATAGAAATCTTTTTCCTATATACATATAAATAAGTTTATTTGCTGTGATATTATTAGTACAGACTCTTTCTCACAATAATTTAAACAATCTTGCTGCCAAGTTTCTTTATTCCCTCAATTGCGTCAAACTGTATATTGGTCATCTATTAACATTTATGATTAGTTCATGAATCTGCCCCAGATTTTGTGAAATCCATACTCTCGAATATGTTAGTTGACGGCTGAATCCTTATTAAGCGGAGCACTAGCCGCAGCGATCTATAAATTATTCTTGTTTCTAATCTTTGGTAATTGTGGGCAGATGTTCCGGAAAAAAAAAAGAAAAAAAAAATGTTCTGTTAATTTCTCTCAGAAGCCGTATATGTAGGGAATAAAATAGCCCTCTGTTATGTCATTTCATATACATGATGTTGTGATATATTATCCAGTAGAATATTTGTTTTTTGAAATGTTTATCCTTCAATGAAATATAGATTTTTGTTCATTTTTGTAAAGTTATATTTAATATTAAAGAGTGTCCCATCTCGGGCCATCTGACACAGCTCGGGAAGGAGGGAAGAGAAGGAGTGACCAGCTATCCGCACCCCACATCCCCCAGGTACGTCACAATGGGCAGATTTAAATTAGCTCACGGTTCCCATTCGCCATCAGCGGCCGTTCTTCTCTGCTCTGGATTCGGTCCGGCCGGTGATTTATAAGGAGTTCCTCCCTCGTCCAACAGGTGCGGCGCTCCTGTCGCTGAAAGTCATCTACGCGCCGGATGCACCACCCTCGGACCAGGTGGAAGGAAGCGCTTTCCCCAAGCGACACTTTTCGGTTTTGTAAATGCGGCGGTTTTTTTCCGATTACGTCGGGTTTTCGTTCGGCCACAGCCCCCGATTTCCTCGCGCGCATTGCCGGAGCCGATGCGCCACACTCCGATCGCGTTGCGCCACAATCCCGGGGTATTGTTAGGTACAATGTCGGCGCAAATCGGGAAATATTCTGCGTGGTAACACGTCCGGGATAAACGCGTAATCTGGGCCGACCTTAGTAAATGACCCCAATTGTGTTCCCCCCTATTCTGGCGGACTGACTTAATTCTAGGATGCTAGTGATTGGTGATTGATGCCTCTTGTGGTTTGGAGTATTATTAGATCTTTGCGTGACAAAGAGTGGCACAATGAGCTCTCCACAATTCCAAAAACCACTCCAATCTCCGATTTTTTAAGAGTTACCATACAGTGGGTATCTACCACATGAATGGTCTAACGTGTTCAGGAAATTGTCCGATGGAATCCTCCTCCCAGGATGGAAAACCAACAAGAATTATGCAGATATTACTCCAAGAGGGAAGATATCTTTAGCTTTTTGCTCAAAGGTTAATTGGCCACATGTTTTCTTTTTTTGGCAGAACAAGCATAATCCCAGTACAAAGGATAGCAAAATTGTTAATTCTCATAACGTTTATATTGTGACATTAATTTAAGAAAAGTCCTTTGTACAATTTTGTCTAATCCATGCCCCCTACCCACTGAAGTGCTTACCCAAATGTTGTGCCTCATAAAATTAATCTCGTTTAAATGCATAGCTTGATACACGTAACTGATCTAAAAACATGTTCAGCACAGCTGTTAAAGAGGACTTTGATAAAAATTCCAAAACATTACTAAGGAGATGAAGGCACAGGGAGGGCCCGAGCCAAGAGAGAGAGTACTAAATATATGTCACTTCTGAAGTGGTTGGGCACTTACTGGTTGTGTCATTCAGTTCTCAAAAGGGCAGGTCTGATGAGTCAAGAGCACCTAAGGGCATTCATATGATCAGTAACAGCTATGTTTGTAATTGACGACCTGGAAATGTGATAATCACATGACGGGTTACACCATTCAAGGTCATAAGGTCTTTCACTCAATAAGCGGCAGCAAGCTTGTAATCAGACAAACTGAAGCAAGTCCTCATCTCGTGATGAGTCCACAGCTTGTGACATCCACCCAGGCCTATTTTTTGCACCTCCTCTATGCCTATTCTCCAATAAACCTCCCTCTCTTCTCTAGTCTTCCTGTAAGGTTTTCCCATGGTACCCAAAAAGCATGACAAAAGAAGGATTAACCTGTTAGGACACAGTCAAAAACCTACGCGATCAGCTAAAGCACCTATGCGTTGGTTAGTGTTAGAGTACACTAGAGAAATTGCTTATTTTTGTTAGTGCAGGTTAGGCAGCAATAAGTTGGTTTTATATCTCTTTACAGTTGAACTTAAATGGTGCTGTCCCACTAGATATTAATCACCACCCAATAGAGTCCACTAACACTGACATTCTCCTGTGGCTCCCACATTTTTATAAAAGTTTTTTCTGTAATTCCCTGATTGCCCATTTATTAAGACCACCCAAATGTTCCTCCCAATCTAAGAATTGCCTCTTTTTTAAGCCCCTACTTATGGATGTCACCCCTTACACCATTATTTTGTGAATCCTACCCAATGATCATGTGGATTTTGTTTTTTTCCAGGTTTATAGGATTTGGCATAAAAATCCGTGGTGTGGGAAACTGGAGGAAATAGAGTGATGCAGTAAGGTCTCATTGAAATCTGGGGACTCTGTATAGAAACCATCGGCATGAGGTCTCATTATTCTTGTCAACAAAAGAAACTAAATTTACCCAGAAAATCAAAAATTACAAAGACACATTTTTGGAATGAATATAAAGTACTCGAGTCTCGGACTTACCTAGGACAGCAGCCTAGAACTTTTTGTCACGTAGAAAAGGATATCCAGTCTGCTGCGCTCTCAGCTCGAGCCCCAAACTTTTAAAAACTGAAATCTCAGCCTTATTTAAACTTGGTATATCCACAACAGTTAATGCTTCCAAGGTGATTTGAAAACAATGACGGAAATTAAAAAGTTTACAAGCCTCAGAAACATTGATCCATAAACGTGAATTCTTGTGTTGTGAATGTTGTAAAAGTTGTATCATGTTATTGGTCAGGCCTATAAAAGGCCACAGTGCTGCAGAGTTATTATTGAGTTTTGGTATATTGTGGTCCGTCACCTCGTGTCTGAGTTACTAGTTCGTTATATAGATTCTCCAGCTTTGGATCTGAACATTGGATTTTCTTCATTGTTCTGGGCTAAGGTGTCTTTTAATGAGTTTGGTCCAGATAAAATACTATATCTCAGCAGGTCTAATGCTATGACAGATAAGTTGCTTAATTTCAGACACTATTACATGTATTTCAATGGATATTCGTCGTATAAAGATAATAAGAAGATAGGGTTTTGTTAAAATTGTATCATAATTCGCATAGGAGGGTGAGGTTCATTTAAAACTAATTGAGATTATTCTAATCTAAGTGGATCATTCCCAAAAAACGTTAGAATAGACGACAGTGACTGGACTTTCCCATTTGTGAGCCACAGGATCTTCCTTGTATTGGTTTCCTGTAGGTTCCTCATATAACCCCCAACATGGATTTCCCTTGCTGCATGGACTATATATTATGAAAAAGTTGTCCAAATTGCTTGGTGTGTTGCTTGTCTTATGGGACCAATCAGGAATCTAGTAAATTTCCCATAGGATTGGGATAGGGGGTAAGCAGAGAAAAAAAGTTGAGTAGTAAACTCACCATGATGTGTCTGCTCCATTGTCAATCTTCAGTTAACGAGAATCCTGAGCTGACTTTCAGGTGACGGAGGGTCCACAGGACCCACCTGTGGCAATAGTGAGGCCTGGTGATTGTAGAACAGGGTTGGACATCAGGAGGGCCCAACTGAGGAAGCTAATTGGTCCAACAGAAAGTCTGTTGATCTCCAACATTTCCGACCAACAAGCTGACTTCCAGGAAACCAAAGCTTGGCACAACGTTGGACCCCTGAGATGGGAGGAAAAAGAAAAAGTGCCACTAACCACTGCTCAAGGTGTACTTCAATGGAGGCTGTGACAGGCCTATGGTCGACTACACAGGAAGCCAACAGTTTCCCGTTCTTGTTTTAAACAGACTGACCTCTGAGCAGTGTGGGTTGGGTGTCTACCGATTAGATTATTGAAGCCAGTGCTCAAGAGGCCACTTGCTCTAGTCAACCGCTATAGACATAGGTGGCACTGGCCAATGGGATGAGAGGGGATAGCAAACTGAAATCACAGAGTATCACCATACAAACTCAACCCAGTGATGTGGAAAATATCGAGTCGTCCGTCCGGTAGGCTGTCAATCACCATATATACATACGTGATAAGTAATGGCTATGATGGAAAGTTATTTAAAATAGGGTGAAAATTGTTCAGTTTAATCCAAAATATAGGGGTTGCTGTTCCAACATCAGAGGAAAAAAAAATGGTTAATCACCAGAGGATTCAAGGTTCTTACTTTAAGAACAGTGGTTCTGGGGAATAGCCAAGCTCAGGCGCTGGTCACAGTAGGGACAGCAGGAGCTTCAAAACAGGGCTCTAGATACTGTTGTACATCTTAATAACATGAAGGTATTTATAATATAGAATTAGTTCATTACTCCATTTCTTATGCCTTACCTTCCTTAACAGGTTGAACTTGAAGGGACGCGTGTCTTTTTTAACCGTAGTTATTAGTAACTATGATTGTAGAATTCTAAAGTCTCCAAGAATCCAAGTCTCAAACAACTTTGCTTTTGTGTATGTCATTTAGATCCAAGGAGAATCCTACATTAAACATGTAGAAATAGTATATAATATGGTCCCAATATAAAACCCCGTAGTCATCAAGCTGCCGGTTGAGTATAGATATAATGAAGCCGTTCCATCGATCTTTCCAGAAAAAACATTGGGTACGCGTTGTGGCGCTTTAAAATATCTTTATGACGGCTGATTTTGTAGCCAGATTTAATCCAGCTTAAGCTTTTTATACCGCTTACTTTCGTAGACCATTAAACCAAGTCAATCAGTCCGGGGGATACGTAAAAATTATCCCGTCAATGCAGTACTAAAACGGAAGAGTGTACGCTTTAATGAATTATCATTCTTCTGAGGATAACAACGGGAATTTGATTGTCCAGTCTAATGTTTTTTTCCCTATTTTATGTCAAGAAGTTGGATGAACTAGCTCAAAGAAGTGAGCGATGTTATAAATGGAGATGAAATACCACCGAAACTGATTGCAGTTAGTTAGCTACCGACTTCTAAGCAAGATTTTTTTACGGCTTATTGTTAGAGGAAGAGGGCATCGGGATAATTTGTGTTGATTTTACTGTTATGACATAGCGCCATTATAGCAAGAATTTAAGAAGCCGCATACAATATTTAAGGTGAGAGATGCAACCTTTTATGGTATAATTTAACCCTAAAATTGATCGGAAATGTTGTAGCAGTTTTCTAATTGTTTTTTTTCTTTAGTACGGTTGAATGATGGCCAACTTTATTGCTATAGAGGGATTTGGTGGAGGTCCTCATGTTACATTGTAGTGAGGAACATACTTAAAGTGCAATCATCAAAGTGCGTAATGAACTAATCCTACCTCACTACGTGCTGGTTTGCGCCGCCATCATGCATCGTGCACGGTTTTCTTGATGATCGTATCTTCGTTTTGCAGAAAATCAAATTACGTTTGAAAGCCATTCTCCTACCTTACTTTCAGTATTCCCGACCAAAATAGGAAAGAGTTTTCTCCTTACATGCCTTGGTCTACGATTCTCTAATACTGCCGGGTGGGTTTGAAGGTATTTTTGGTTCCCTTGTGCCATCTAGTAGTTTCTTATCAGTTTTTCAGCGAAGAGTGCCAAAGAGTAACCAGAAGGAGTCAAAATAGGTAAATCTGTTGGTACTGAGTTGGAGCGGACCCCAAGCTTCAAGCTACTGTAACCCGAACATGTTGCTCTTGTGGGCCGCAGAAGGCGCGGCGGTTTGAATAACGAATAAAACAGTTCTTCACGGAATACATTTAAAGTCAAAATATGGTCCGGCATCAGCTCACCCTGAGATGTTGCAAGGTATTTGTGGGGGCGTTAGAAGTGTAATTTTAAAGTGGTACTTTACTTTAATGAATTTATTACTTTAATGTATTGTCTAGAACTCCAATAAGGTACTGAGCTGAGGGGGTCTAATAGCTGATACCCTGTAAGCAACTTTATAACCAATATCAGCCTCCATGGGTTTCATGTAGGGCCCCTGGTGACAGAGCCTCAGTGGGTCATCGTTACAGTGTGGAACTACGGTCGGCCGCATTAAAAATGAAAAAAATAAAACAGTCTTCTGTTCCCTAAAAATATTCCCTAGTTTATCAACACAAATAGCCCCTCCTGGTTACTTTATATAAGCCCCTTCACCCCCATGGATTCATGTCCCGCCTATGTAGGCACCACTCAGAGCTCAGGCCCGGCCTTGCCCCAGGTATGTCCATTGCTGGCGCCGGCCCTGAATACAAACATATTACAAGTACACAAAAAAAGTCCAAATGTTCAGCTACCTTCCCGTGATTCACCCAGTGCAACGGCTTATAGAGAAAAAAAACAGTAATCTTGGCAAAAGGCACAATCTTCGAAACAAGACAGCAAGGCGCGTGGCGAGATTGGATATTCAAAAGGCTTCTTCTTTATTATACTCATTAAAAAGCATATAACAGGGGTGGCGACGAATCTATGGAACAGGCCAGGCGGTGGCAACCGGACCCGTTCGTGGGCACCAGCCTCACCCCAACCCAGAGGTTGCCGGATAGGATCTCGAAAGGCTTCCTCCTGTGGTCCAATACAAACCAGAACGTGCCCTGATTTAGCGAATTTTGGCCGCCAGGATACAGGAGGAGCACTTGATAAAGGTGTGGATAGAGAGAATTGTAATGAACCTTCTGCTCGGGGTCCCCTGCATCCTTCTTATTAAGGGACCATTTAGTGAAGCTACAATCCAATTTCTCCAAACATATATTGTATTGACGGGGCATAGAAGGGGAGCAAAACGCCGACGCCGTTAACGTGCGCGAGATCCAATCATTGACGCACCGCATTCCTCGCCTCCCTGCCTTTGACCTCCTCCCGTCCCAGCTTTTCGTCCAACTCCCCTCGGGGAACGCGCGCCGCAGCGCTAAATTCGCACCCTTAGCTTCCCCCTATCTCTCTCCTCCCCACTCACACAGAGAGGTAATAACATTTCAAACGATAGCACTTTCGTTCAAACGTTGGTGTAGGTGGGGCAGCAAGACTGAAGCAAGGGGGGTTTTCTGCGCCACAGCGATAAAGCACCAACGTACCAATCCTTACCCTGCTCAGCCCGCTATTCTCGACCTTCCTTCCCCTCCATAAAACTCCACCTCCCCCTCCTCCCGACCTAAATCGATCCCCCCACTCCCCTGGCCTGGCTGCCGGCTCGCCCATTAGGAATTATCATCCGAATACCCACAGCGCGCCTAGGCCACCATGGCCCGATAGACACTCCCTCTCCCACCCACACCCCTGTTGCCCTACAACTCGACCCGGACAGCCTGCAGGCCGAGATGCTTCGCGAGTACTCCATGTGGCCGCCGCCTCGCTCCAAGAACACTCCTATCCCCCCACTAACCCCTGGTTGCCTCGCGTCCTCCGTCTGCGCAGTCAATTCCACCCCCCATCCCCCATCTCCCCCCGCCCGCAGGCCAAAACTCCCCCACCCACTCCCCTGTTCCCCTTAAAGCTCCTCGTCCTAAGCACCGCTTACACCCTCTTTTTTACTACACGCACTGGGGTCCGTCCTCCACGCGCACCTCTAACTATTTACCTTCTACGGTTCTCCTCTTTTCTCCCCGCCGATTATGAAGGACGGCCGAAACGATTCTGCGCCGCGAATAGCCTCCCCGCGTGCGCCACTGTCACCTTCTGACACCTGCGCAGATCAATATCCACACTCTAATATGGGGGGGTCCATCCCCCCACTTGAGCGCATTTTGTCGTCCGATGTGACCCGTCCCGCCCTCTCGGGTCAGATACTGGACCACCCTTACTTCCCCCCTCGCTGGGGACAATACACCGCATTGGCGCAGAAACCCTATCCCTCCCCCCCACAGCCTTCCGCAACCCATAAAATCGTCACGCAGTGGATATATCTAGCATGTGCAATGTAAGTGACATAAGAAATACACCAGATCTCGTGGCAAAAGACTACGTCTCGTTTCGCTCATAGCGAGTCTTAATCATGGTCTAATTAAGCTTTGTATGAGTTGAAAGCTGTAGGTCTTTGTCCTGTTGATGCCAACATGTATTTCTATGCACCCTTGCCTTATATGCATTTATTGGAGTATAATAAAGAAAAGAAGCCTTTAAATATATGTTCTTATAAGATGATCATATTACAGGACATGGAAGAAAATATACTTCTTATTTTTACTGCTCTGGCCATGGTTGCAGCCCTGAGCCCCTCTTCATTACTTATTCCGTCAACGTGTTGTTAAAGAGTGCTATACAGTTACTTACAAATTGTATGTAAGGATTTATTCACTAATTAGATAGTCCATTTTCATACTGTTAGTGTGAGTGAATTTTAGTAGTGAATAAAATCTAAAATGATAATAGTAATTAATTTTTAAACAATGGTAAGTTAAGTAAAAAAAAAAAGCAAAAAAACGAAATATCCTGTTAGACAAACCCTCTTTTATCATGTCTCTTACCTTACTGTAGTTACTCAGAGTCTGTTTTTCCAATTGTGAGATGAGAACAGATTGCCTCTGGTTCACCCGCTCTGCTGTCAAGCTGCGGCATCTGTTATTCATCGTTTGAATATAAAATACATTTGTTAATATTCAGCAGAACTCTCTTGTAAATGTGATTTTTTTACGCGATACTGTGTTTGATCTACCGTCACGTGAGGGAGTATTTATTTTTTATGAGGTGCAACAACCTAGTACATTAAAAATGACGAGATCGCATAAGAATGGTTGGCTAAGGAATATTTTGCTTCAAAGATTAGGCCTTTACAATGGCAAACCTGGATCTACTGCGTGGCGTTTATAATTAAAAAACAAAAATCAATCTGACTCCCCTTCTAAATTAAAACTCGTTAATAAAATTGTTTTCCTGGAGGCGGCTCGGTAAGCTATATAGACACTGACAAAAAGACAACAAAAACATTGGCCGGGATGAGGCGGAAAGCATATGGAGCTGGCGGCCTTCAGCTCTTACCCCGATGTCATTAAAAATACAAAACAGAAAACCCTGTAAAAAAAGATTTGCTCCTTTCTGTTTTTTTTTTTTTTTTTTTTTTTTAAACACTGAGGGAAGGAATAATTAAATCTAATACAAACATACACGACCCATGTGGAAAATGAAGATTCGTCTCAAATGTGATACCTGGCGAAGTGGCACCTGTTTTAAAAAATCAATACGGGTTTATGGTTGTTGACCAAAAGGTTTTGATTTTAAAGCGGGGGGGTAGCAAAAGAGACAGGGGAAGGAAAAAACGTGGGTGACATGGAGTCCATGTATGATTCTGGATCAGAGGCTAGATTTGTGTTTAACTAGCAAAACAAGCATGGGTCGCTTACTTCCCTGTTGAATGTACGTTTGAGGTAGGATTTAATTTTATAGACGGGAAAATGATTAGAAACTAAAAAGCCCAACGAAGGTTTAAACCCCTCATTCCCCATCAGAAAAAAAAAAATCTAAAAAAAAATATATTAGTCTAAAAAAATGGCCTCTTCTCACCAATTTCAAATACTAAGGCCAGCCAAACCCACCCCCTGACACAAGATAGTGGACAACACAGCCATCTCTTTTGGTGTTTCTTCTGATTTATACAGGCACCTGTAAGACTAAGGGGTCTACTCCCTCCAGGACAGCAGCTGTTATTATAGTAATTTATCAAAGAACAAGGTAACTCTCAGAAAAGCCATTTAGGTGGTTGAACTTCCCCAATTGCTTTTTTTTCCAAACCAATGTTTGTTAGAAGGCCATCTCAGGGCTTCCTAGATATTGCTCTCGGGACATGGAAATAAAGCTTATCCCATGTTAAAAAATAAATGTGGAGTCAAATTCTTCCTCCTAATGACTTATCAGAAAGTCCATTTCACCAGGTGAATGTTTTAGTAAAAATAAAATTACTATTTAGATTTTTTTTATAAGGTTTTTATGTTGCATTAAATTAAACGAACCTGGTGAGCAGAAATTGATGTTTTCTAATAATGAACCAGTATGTTGGTGAAATGCATGTTTAACACGTCCCATTGTTTCTTTTAATGAACAAATTGTGTGGAGGTCAATTCATACAGAAAAATCTGTGACTTTGAAGTGAGATCTGTAAATGGTTGTAAAAAGTTCAAGGAGGAGGGGGTTATAACCACAAGTCAAGCTCTATCTTCCTCAGAAAGCCTCTTTCCACCACGTAATTGACGTTCCTACAGCCAGAAAGAATCACTATCGGTATTTCTTGATGTTGTCCAATTGCATGACTTGTTAATTATCGGATAAAAGTGGATGCATTTCAGAAGATCCCCACCGTTGATTCCAGTGTTAAATTTTCTGCCTCCTTGGACTTTATACAAATAATGTAATCCTCACTTTAAAGTTGAATTTCAGGTAATGCGGTCCATAGGACTATGATAGAAACAAAAACTAGAAGGTGTTATGTTCTGCTGTTCACAATTTCTCGGTAGTGGTTTATTTGGCAAATTGTTTGATGGCAGGTTACCTTTATCTGTATCCATCTAAAAATAGTAAAATACTAAAGTTTTTCCACTTAATGTCAAGGAATCACCTCATTTTACAGCCGATAGTAAAACTGAATTATCACTACAGCTGTGTAACAATGATAGTACCGGTGTAGAGCAGTATACAAGATAAACACAAAATGAGAAGCTGAGAAAGAGTAAAAGAGGTGTAACTTTGTTAAGGGTTGGTGAAGATGGGAAGGTTATTCATAGTATCATAGTATATAAGGCTGGGAAAAGACGCAAGTCCATCAAGTCCAACCTGTAAGAATTAAATATGTTTTATCCATAACCGTGATATTTTTTCTCTCCAGGCAAATGCATCCAAACTATGCGGCCTGCGGCCAGAGAGTTCCCAGTTCACTGACATCTTACAGTAAAGAACCTTTGTCTATGGTGATGGTAAAATAGCCACACTCCTCTAGGTGTAGGGGTAACCCCTGTTCTATGTGATGGTAAAATCGCCACTCCTCTAGGTGTGTAGGGGATGACCCTGTCTATGGTGATGGTATAACCTCCCTCTCCTCTAGGTTGTAGAGGATGCCTCTGTCTATGGTGATGGTATAACCTCATCTCCAGAGGTGTAGGGGACCTTCCCCTGCTATGGGGTGATGCGTATACCATCCTCTCCTATAGGTGTAGAGGATGCACCCTGTCTATGGTGATGGTATAACGCTCCTCTCCTCTAGTGGTGTAGGGGATGCCCATGTCTATGGTGATGGCTTTAGATCCTCTCTCCTCTAGGGTCCGGGATGCCCCCTTGTCGTATGTTGATGGTAAAATAGCCCTCTCCTGTAGGTACGTAGAGGATGTCCCCTGGTCATGTAACGGCTAGGTATGAAAAGACTGGAGAGATCCTTGTACTGTCCGTTCAGGTATTTTACCATTGTATGAGGTCTCCCCTCAGTCGGTCTTTTTTCAAACTCGAATTAATCACAAATTTTGTAATTCTGTCAGTGTATTCTAATCCCCCATTCCCCTATTAATCCTGGTTGCTTCTCCCTGCACCCGTTCCCAGCTCTACTATATCCTTTTATTAAACTGTGCCAAACTGTACACAAATTCCATGTGTTGGTCTGACCAGGGATTGGATAAGGCCAAAACTATGTCTGATCATGAGAACATCTATTTCTCTCTTGATACATCCCAGAATTTTTTATTTGCTTTAGCAGGCAAGCGCCTGGCTTGGGTCAACTAAAATTACGTTACCATCAACCATAACCCCCACGTCCTTTTCAGCTCCCGTTTTACTAGTAATTGACCGCTTAGAACATAATTATACTTTTTGTTCCATGGCCCAACGTGCATAACTTTACTTAATTACATTAAACCTATCAACCATTTCGCTGCCCATCCTCAAGCTTCCACAAATACCTTCTGTAATGCTAAACTAGAGACCTCAGGATTTGTTACTGTAACAGCTTAGTATAATCTGCAAATATTGAAACTTGGACCTGTGGAAACCCACTACAAGGTATAATAAAAAATGAAAAAGAAGTGGCCCCAAATACTGACATGTGGCACTCCACTGGTAACATCAACCCAATCCGGAATGTGCCAGTAATGACAACCCTCTGTTTTCTATCACTAAGCCAATTACTGCTCCAAATAACACAGATTTCTCCTATCCCAGCAGTCTCATATATACCAACCTTAGTTGTTTGGTCACGGGTGTCAATGCCTTTGAAATAAGTCAGATACAACATGTACACAGCGTCCCCCAGATCCGACAGCCTTTGAACTACGCTCCTTCGTAGGAAACCAATCAGATTAGTCTGACAGGGACCGATCTATCAGTAAACCCATGCTGCGCTGGGTTATAGTTGTGCACAGTGAGAGTACTCAGGATAGCATGTCTTGTTAACAAAATATTCTCCCCTCATCAACAGCAGTTAGTGACTCCCGGGTGTAGTGTTGTTTCCAGGATCGCTATTTGATCCTTTTTTTGTCTGATGGTACCACATTGCTATGAGCCAATCCTGATGAACAAACCAGTCCTTCAGTGAATCTTCATGTCTCGGTATCTCCCGTACATTAATTCAGGCAGAACCGGGGTGTGTATTGCATCTGGCCCGGTGATTTATCTATCTCTAGTGGTGCGAGGCCGGCCCGTACCTCTTCCTGGGTTAATTAAACTGTTTGACATTCCAAAAAATTGTACATTATTCCTCATTGTGTTTCCACCAGGGATTTTTTCCTGGGTATTCACTGGGTAAGACAGTTGAAGGAAAGGAGAAATTCAGTAGATGAGAAAGAGGCTGAGAAAGAGTAAGAAGGGGTTCACTTGTTAGGGCTGGTGAAGAGGGTGTAGTAGGTTTTAGGTTATTGGAAAAATCCCAGATTTTATTTACTTGACTTGTAGAGGTTATCGCTTCTTCTGTCAAAAGAGAAATGATGAGATACTTATGGGATGACTCTAGAAAATAAGAAAAAGTATTCAATTAAAGAAATGAAGACAACGGTAGAAGAAATAGTATCCCATGGCAGCACTAGGGGGATCATGCTAAGGAGGGCAAAGAGTTCATAGGGAAAGGTCTGGAGAGACAAGAGGAATCTCATTGATATGAATTAAAATGAAGTCCTACTCATGGAGAAACTACATGTCTACAAAATTAGCAACCTCTGGATGGGTAATAATCAGACAAGTTATAGTAAGGGCAAAATTGAAAGGGTTCAAAGTAGGTTTTAAAAGAAGAATAAATAATTATGTAAATCTGTTAATTGAATTACATGGAACAGACTTTTTCCTCCTAATATGTTCATTCTAATAAAATGAAACTTGCATTCCGAGAAAAAAAAAAGCATCCACAAACTGTACCTCCAAATATTTCCTTCCAAGGATCTGTTGGACTGCTGAAATGAAATATCCTTCACAATTCTGCCTCCCAAAAATTCTTAAATGAATGAAAGTCCTCTGCATACTTGCAAGTGTTGTTTAGTATGTATATATGGAACGTAGCATTAAAATGATGAACATTCCAAACGTCCAATTTTACAATAAGGCTAGTCCCCGGTTAGTTACATACAAGAATAGGGGTCCGTGAGGTGGTTCTTAAGTTAAATTGTAGCAAGTCGAAAACTGTATATTTTATAATTTTTCTTTTGCCCAATGACAA
This sequence comes from Engystomops pustulosus, assembly GCA_019512145.1. Taxonomy (NCBI): domain Eukaryota; kingdom Metazoa; phylum Chordata; class Amphibia; order Anura; family Leptodactylidae; genus Engystomops; species Engystomops pustulosus. The sequence goes on from CM033642.1 coordinate 207,934,984, forward strand.
TTGGAGTTTCCAAATTTGGGTGTAATATGACTAGAATTATCAATAAAGCTTAATTACAGGGAAATATTACAGCTGATCATTGCAGGTATGGGCTATAGTTAACCTCCAGAGACTCACCAGAGGTTCCACAGTGGGGAGAGAGGGGTTCCCTCGACCTGTACTAATGGGTTGTCTGTAAGTCGGTGTCCGTAAGTGAAGGGGACCCGCCTCTGTTATGTGGTACTCGCGGACAGAAACACCCACAAACAATGTTTGAAAATACTAGAGAATACAAATTCTTCTCTTACTCGGGCCCTAATCTTTCACCCTATCCCTGGATCTTGACCCTAGCACCCTAATAAAGTGTGTATACGATAGAGTATGATGAGGTTCCAAAAATGTCTCTACTGATCTCGACACAAGGGACTGTCCAGGTCACAAGTTGAATACATAATGACTATCTAGATGTATGATCATCCTTGCAGTATTGTAGTGCCCTGGATCAGAGGAGCATAGAACATTGGAATATTCCCTACACAAGTCGAGACTTCTTGTTTGATTTTACACATAGGGCTAAAATCGTATACGTTATTAGCTACGGGCTTTCAATAGACCGGTAGAGCGGCCAGTGTGAACACTAAGAGGTTTTGTGACTGTCACATCGACTCTAACTAAAAAGAAAGCTATATAAAGTTTTTCCCGAACAGTTAGATGAAATGTGTTTCCAGGTGAAAAGCGGGGGAAAAAAAAAATGTTTACCGGAAAAAGCAAACTAGCTGCACCATTAAAATGACAGCTGCTGTCTGGGAAAGTTTGTTTACCACTTTAGACCTTTCTGCAATAGAATCCTAATGTAAGTTAGAGGAATGGCTTTGTCATTGTTTGTTCTGAATAGAAAGATATGATAAAGAAAACAGCCCTAGTGTCTTTTGCAGTTAGGGAACAAACGCTTGAGGAGGAGTCTAGGATAGCAATATACCGACACCAACCAGAAGAAGAAGGTTACGGGTTGGGTTACCACAGAAGGAAAAAGACAGGGGATAACTGTGCCTGAGGTTGCCCCAACCTTCTTTCCCTTCCTATAGACCCCCACGCTCAACGATGGGGGCGACTACTTGAAGCCTCGATACACTGTATAACTGTGGGAAGGGAAACACCAAACAGACTGACAAACATAAAAACACAAAAGAATAGGTAAATAGCCGGAGGAGTCACAATGAGCGGGTACGTCAATAGCAACTCAGTAGACAAAGATTCAATGTCAAAAAACAAGCGGAGGTCACAATGTGCAACCACAGATACAGATACAGAGCAAGTCAACCTAATGATGCGAGCGAGTGGCGAAGGGTTTTCAAAACACTGGCACAGGGACTAGTGAGGCTGTCAATTTATTATGCAGCCAGAACTCACCTCCAGAAACCTGATAGGAGCTGGACAACTAATGGGAATAAACCATCATGGTGAAGAACAACCAGGGACATGCAGAGGATTAACCACAAGTCCCAGCAGTTCTGAACACAACTTCCTAGACAGCACGAGATTTAGCAGAAGCCGAATGCCTGGAACGAGAGGTGGAGTAGTTGACGCGGGTACGCCACCAGGGGTCGGGGAACCCGCTAGCAGCAACACCCAGAAGAACAGAAGTCCCAGCATTCTCCTAGCGACCTGACAGAAGAAGCATAGGATGGGGGTGTTTATTGGGGGTACTCCCGCCTAATACCCTGGGCTCCTTAGCCTTGGCCAATGGTACCAGCTTTTGAGAAGGAAAGATTAGAGGGGCAGCGGAAACCGAAGGGACCTTAGTCACAGAGAGGCCCTTCTTGAAGCAGGAAGGATGAATTGGAGTAATGTCAACCAGATATTGCTTGTATCTTTGCACTAAATTCCTCAGTGAGAAGGTACCTGTTCCCATTGGGGGTGCAATTGCAACTTACCATCCTTCCAAAATAGCTGGAAACATATGGTGCCACAGTGATGTGTCAGGGGAAAACAGCATAGTGTAGGGAACACCCCTAACCCGGACATGCCACTGTCCGTTATCTTGTCCCCCCCGCTCTCCCCTCCCCTATCCTCCCCTTTACCCCCGCACCTCCCTCTCACCTCCCTCCTCTGAATGTTTTTGCACTGAGTAGTCCAAAATGATTTGCCCATACAGAGGCTTCGCAGTGCTGCGACGCCAATCGGGCAACCCACCGCCCAGATCTGTCTTATAATCTCCCTGGCTTTGGCATTACCAATGCTGCTTAATCTGTGATACAAACCCCTTGCAGCAAACAGGAGTCTTTTTTCATCTCATCATTATCTCCTATATGCACTGCTCAGCTTGCTCCCCCCTCCATAGTGAGCGGAACCCATCCTTCCAAGCAAATCTGTGTGTAAGATCACATCTGCAGGACGAGCTCGCTAAGAGGAGATGATGATGCCTAATGATGACAGTCAAAGGCACTCGGGGACACCCCTAGGACTCAAGAGCAGTTTTTCTTGCAGCAAGGAAAGATAATCTTTTGTTTACTTTTAAAAGTGAAAGGCAGAGAATAAAATCACCATTGGGAATTAGTATTAAAAAGGGCTGTATGGAGAACCTGTCATTAGGATACAAAAAATGTAAAATCATGATGGAGGTGCCTTTTTAACAGAATTCATGTAAAATGACTTAGGTATGGTAAAGGACCCATGTTATTTAATATAATTCAATTGAAGCCATTGGGGTTCAACTCTCATATAACCACAACTAGATAGTGTTCTACCTAAATTAAATTTTATGGTTTGGTTATTTATGGCAAACCTGGAATGTGGTCAAATAATGTATGAGGTATGTATTATACTAAGGAAAACATTAGTGAGTACAGGCTTATAATACAGATTCATGCTGAGAATGATAACAATATCCTTCTTGAATATTGCAGACAAACTATATAATTTTTTTTGCAGCCGGACCCCCCAGCATCATAGAGAACACCCACAAAGGCTAGAACAATGTCGCACTACAATGCAAACGTTTCAAACATGGAAAATAGCTCATTCCATCAGGGAGGCGACCACTCCATTCCACGGTGGCCGTCATGTTCCACACACACTGCGTGCATACATCGAGTCAATTAATGTTGGCTGGCCGGGCCTGTGTCTGCCGCTTCCTCATTAGTCGCCCCCCGTGCCTGCCGGCCGCCGGGGCCCTTTTCTCCTGTGTGTCTCACCCTTCCACCCACTTCTGGCCCCTGCCGGACCCCGGTCTCTGTAACCGTAATTCCCCCCCCTCTTCCATTGAGGTCTTTCTTTGTTTTTATGGAAATCATCCCGGCGAGCCATCCCCTGTCCAGTTTTTTTAACTTCTTTTTTTTTCAGTTCCGCGTACCTTTTGTTCTCTTCCGTTTTCATCCTGAGCACCGGCCCCGCCCCCGCCCCTCCCCCAACATTTTCTTTATTTGCCGTCTATTTCAATTCGAGGCATCTTTCTTCCTGGTTCCCCCGACAAGGGAGGGGGAGGGAGGATGGGGGGGGAGGAAAAAGGGGGACGGGAGGGAACACAGAAGAAAAAAAAAAGCAGAGGGGAGCGCATGAGACAGCCAGGGCGAGCCGAGCCATAAGCGAGAGCGAAGAGCGAGCTATGCAGCGAGCAGAGCGAGCCGAGCGAGCGGAGGAGCGAGCGAGCGACGAGCAAGCAGCGAGAGGAGAGAGAGCGAGCAGAGAGAGCGAGCGAGCGAGAGAGCGAGCGCGCGAGCGCAGAGCGAGCGATGAGGAGCGAGCGAGCGAGCGAGCGCAGAGGCGAGCGAGCTAGCGAGCGCGATGCGAGCGAGCTAGGAGATGAGGCAATGCTATCGATCTAAGAGCTATCTAGTAGCGAGCGTAATGAGTCGAGCTAGCGAGCGATGCGAGCTAGCGATGCGAGCGATAGATCACGAGAATCGAGCTCCTAGAGATCGATATATATCATATCTATATATCTATCTATCTATCTCTATTCTATCTATCTACCGTAACGAAAAGGTGTTCACTATCGAACAGATAAATGGGTAAACAAAAATAAAAAGTGGGTGGGGCCTAAGAGGGCCGGGCCATCAGGTCCTGAGAGTCTTAGAGACAAAGGAAAAAAAACGCACAGTGACACACCAGATTGTAAGTGAAAAATACCTTAGGGATTTTATCATGTGCATTTTATACGGTTGGCTCCAGTCGCACACCAAAGAGCTCACCCCCAAGCGCTGTCATCGCTCGCCTACACTTGTCGCCCTCCCGCGGAGTTTCCTGGCCCGGGGAGCAGCACCACCTCCCATACAAACAATCCACCCCACCTTCTGGAGCTCGCTCCCCAGACCCCCCAGCCCGCGCCTCCCACCCGCGCCCCAAATCATGCTATGAACCCTCCACTTGACCAGTAGCCTGACAGCATAGGTTGCTAGCGAGAACTAGCAGATGCACCGCAGCAGATATCCTGCGCAGAGCGAACGGTCATGGATATCACTTTACGAGACAACCCTGATTTAACACGAGCCGGCTATCAGCACGTTCCATCACTTCTACATAGCAGTTTCTAGAGTTAATACATATGATCTCTAGAGAGGGTGGCGAATGTACTGGAGTGATAGGACTGGGGTGATGCAGACGAGAAAATGGCAGCTCCCGCCGTTTTCTCGAGCGGGCGAAGTATTCGTCCGAGCAACGAGCAGTTTCGAGTACGCTAATGCTCGAACGAGCATCAAGCTCGGACGAGTATGTTCGCTCATCTCTACTCATCTCTAATAATAAGTCATTCACGCAGAAGTTTACCAAACCAGGAAACTAATGTACCACAACCAGAGTTACAGAAAACCAGTTTTCAATACTATAAAAAAAATTTAAAACATGCATCTTCTTCACATAGTTTTTTGGATTTTCAGTCTGATAACATTAGGGTATATCTATAGCAGGATTTAACATTCCCTAGATCCGCCAGTCCTCTTTATGAGGGCGAGGCTGTGATTGTTATAAGAGGTTTACCAATAGCCTTTTTATGGGTTAACACAAAGTCTTGCCTTAGTAATGAATACCATTTATCTGATGGCTACATTGCTAAGGCTGCCAGAAGGTATTTCTGCCCGAGGTAGCTTCGACGCTGCGCGCGGCCGTGCGCGCGTGAAGACTCTGGCACTTCCTATGGAGGCGCGCGCATGCACGGCCGCGCGCAGCGCCGAAGCTACCTCGGGGCTGTTCATCAAAATGTGTTTAAACCGCGATATAGCGGTTTAAAACACTAGCAAAGGTAAGCTCCGGCACCAGCTCACCCTGAGCTGATGCCCGGTGTTTACATCTAATACCTACCATCAGCAGTGGTAGGTTTCCTTTAACCCCTTAGCGCTCTGCGCTGTACTGCACTGAGTCCCGCGAATAGCGCTCAGCGCAGTACAGCTACTGCGCAGAGTCGATGCCGGTTCAGCTCTGCACAGGAGCCGAACCGGCATCGGGGGTCGCGGGATGTCAGCGGTAATCTACCGCTGAAATCCCCGGCTAACACCCGCGGTGTCTTCTGGGGGTCTTTACCCCACGATCGGCCCCCCCGCGCCGTTTTCTGGGGCATCGATCACTGGTATGGCACCTCTGGGGTCCAATTGGGACCCCAGAGAAGCCTGAAGGCAGTGCCTTTAAGATGGCGTCTGTGACGTCATCTTAAAGGCAAAGTGTCAGCCTATGCATCTGCATAGGCTGACACTGCTAATACCCTGCAATACATAAGTATTGCAGAGTATTATCATGAACAAGCAATCAGATGATTACCGCATCCATAACAATCCATAGAATAAAACTAAATAACTATTGAACCCGCACGATGAACGCCGTAAAAAAAAAAAACTTTAAAAACCTGCCAAAAATTATGATTTTTACCTATTATATCCCACTAAAAATGCAATAAAAAGTGACACAAAAGATATGGTACTCAGAATGATACTTGTTGCAAAGAACAACATGTCCCGCAAAAAACAAGCCATCAACCAGCTCTGTAGCCAAAAACGTAACAATGTTATGCCACTTGGAAGACGGCATGCAAAAATGATAGATTTTTCCCCACCATTAGGGTTTTATTTGGCAAATTAGTAAAACTAAGAAAAAAATATCATGTTTGGTATCCTCATAATCGTATGACCCATAAAATAAAGTAACATGATTACTAGGCTATACGGTGAACACGACAAAAAAAAAAAAAGTAAAAAATCCAGTACAGATTGATGCTTTTCTACTCATGACCTCAAAAAAAGTTCCTAATTTTCAACAGTGATACCAACCCCAAAATGGTAACACTGGAAAAAGCATCTCATCCGCAAAAAAAATGCTGTCACATGGCTCAAATAACGGAAAGCAAAAATGTATAGCCTTCAAAAGGGGGCAACAAGAAATTAAATCCTGGCAGCTGCAGACTGCTCCTTCCCTTCTGCGCCTGTCGTGCCCCCATAACAAAGTAATGTCCACATGTGGGGTGGTATCGGGTCTTGGAGAATCGTTAGAACAAATGGCGGGTTTTCTCTTTTTATCTTTTGGAAATGTGTAAATTTTAGGGCTAAATGAACGTATAACCGACAAAATTTGACCATTCTAAATTTCACCGCCATTTTGATTAGATTACTATGAAGATCTCAAGGGGTTAACAATCTTTGTAAATGCTGTTTCTAATAGCTTGAGGGGTGCAGATTTGAAAATGGGTTGATTATGTAGGGGGGTTTAATGCTAAATATTTAAAATTTCATTCCAAACAGTATTTATCCCTAAAATAGTGAATTCTGAAAATACGGAAAATCGCTATTCGATTTGTAAGCCGCGTGATATCAAAATAAATTATCCAAAAATTTCAAAAATTATGAAAATGTAAAGTAGACATATGGGAAATGTTATTCGGCAAGTTATTTAGGTGGTAAATCGATCTGCCTGAAAATGTGGTGATTTCGAATTTCGAAAATGGCGAATTTTTCCAAAAATTCATCATTTTTTTTCTTTTTTTTTGTAAATAAACACAAAACTTATCAGCCAAAATTTACCACTAAAATGAAGTACAACGTGTGGGGAAAAAACTTTCTCAGAATCGCTTTGATAAGTAACAGTGTTCAAAAGTTATAACCATATAAAGACACGCAGGCCAGAATCCAAAAAATGGGACTGAGCCTTAAGTTACAAAATGGCTGCATCCATAAGGGGTTAAGGACTTGCTTTTGGACCTGTACTTGTTTTCCTACATAGTCTTTACTGAGGGCTGTCCACATAGTACCCCAGGCTATCTAATGCCACACCCCCACATCCCCACCCACTGCATAACAACTTGAGTAACTGAGCCAGTACACTTCTCTATACACAGTAGGTTGTAATAATAAATATAACTGGGTTCCATAAACAATTAAATAGAAATGAGGGGCCCCTTCCATGGATGTCTGTCTTTACACACGTTCCACTGATACCATGTTCCACCATGTAAAAAAGACTTTTATTGGCATCCTCTGTTCCAGTCATGGATGCATGCAGCTCCAGTATACAGTCAAACTAGCCCATCTCTTTACTGACACTGCTGGCTGAAGAGAATTCCTGAGGGTGGTGTGATGACGAAGTTAATTTCTACACAGCAATCATCACTCTTAATCTTCACCTTCCTAAGGGAGTGGTAGATAATATAGCAGAGAGTAACACAAAGCCACTGTCTCTCTCGCCGCCTCCTTATGAATTCACCTCAGCCAAGTTAACTGGTTAGCAGTGTTAGTGAGGAGGGCAGGGTAGCTTGACTGTATATTGCAACTCCATGACTAGAATAGAGGACATCAATCACAATCCTTTCTTTAGAAAAAGGTACTGTGTGCGTTTTTTTTACTGTCAAAATAGAAGCAGTTACAAAAACAATAATTAAGATGCCACCAATGGAGTTTGCATTTAGTTCTTGATGCAGCCCTTTATCTGTGGAACTGTGGATTGCTGTTTAAGAATAACTCCCCACACATAGACTCTCCTGAACTTAATATCTATAGAAAGGATAGCATTAAAATTTTCCCATTGACAAACTTTATATATCCTTTGTCCAATTATCTTACCAACCAATCGCTTCAATGACTGGATTCAGATGGGCCAACTTGTACACAACTTCCTGAAGAGGCCTAATATACAAATGGATAAGGAAAGTTGATACTTTCAGATCCCACTACACCACAACAAGATGCCATAATCCCCCATCAGCTTTGCCTAGGCCCCTGAGATGTGAATCAGTAGCCAGTACACTACACCTTGGCATTTACTCTTTAAGAACATATATGGAACATGCATATCTCCAAGAAACAAGAAGTGTAAACTCCCTACTCTATTTTTTATATTTTAGAAATAATGCTTAGTTACATTCACAAGCTTTTTATTTCTAACTCAGTAAATGTTACATTTGATTAGAGCCCATGTCAACTTGTACAATAGAAACATTTTTTAAGAAACATGCAGGAAAAGCTACTGATAACTGTCCAATAGGGCAAAAGTGAAGGTCAGGATCTCTGGCTGACAACAGGGGATTCTATCCATCTCTGATCATTTATTTGTAATGAGGATGTGATTTGCACAATCTCTAAGAGTTTTTCAGAGTTCTCCTTTGAGAGTCCGATTAACATTAATTTAAGCATCCATTATTGACACCCTGCCATATCTTATTCAGTATTAATCTGTCTGACAACCAGATTTGTTATATTGCTACACCAGCACATATGCATATAAGGTTTGCTAATTTATTTGTATACATGCAAGCAGCTGTCACCTTGCCGTTTATGTGCCAACCATAGATAATTCATGCCAACTGTTTTCATTGTGTCTTTGTTCAATGTATAATTGGAAAGTCAAAAAGTAAAATAAAAATCAAGGTACATCTAATACAAGTTATGAGACAATAAACTCTGTAAGCTAACAAAATACAACTATAATTTTGCAGTGTATAATTATAAAACTAGTATTAGGCTATAATAAATATAATAAGTAATTTGTATTGGTGTATTTTCTACTCTAGCACATTTACTTTGACCAGTATTCTTCATCCAGTGGACAATTGGATGCCCCTATGCATGAACTTCACTATATGGAAAATATACTAATCATATCACAGCATTGCAAAAACCTGGCAGCAGGGTTCAGAAACATATGCCAGGGAGATGGCACAATTAAAATGTAGTCTAATAGCCCTATTTACATATATTGCTGCATGTTCTGTGCATGGTCTGTGTGATTTTGGTGCAAAATCCACAAGCAAACTTGGATAGAATATGGAGTATGGAATTTGGAGAATACTCACCATATAAAATACCTTAATATTTACATTATAATATTGTGGTAAAACAAACATATACCTTTGGTATTATAGAATCATAATGCCAAACAAGGTTTATATAATTTATTTATTAGCAATAACTATAGAATGTAAAACCTTTTTATTTACTATATTGGCCTCTGTGGGAGAAACGTTTCTTTACTGGCTAATGTAGTGACACTGTTACTATTTTTCTACTGTGGGTGCAGAATTACTATATTGTCTAATGTGGAGGAACTATCACTATATAGGCTACTTTTTGGGCATTGTTACTATACTGGGAACTGTGGGAGCACTTTTCGTGATGCTTGGGAGAAGGGTTTACTCCAATGTTCTAATATCTTAATGCATTTATTGTTAACGCATGACAGAGAACGTATTTCGCAAATCAAATCACAAATCTCTGCTCTGGAAGTTATACTAGTTAGTTTTGACCAGGAGACTTTGGTTCAACCTTTTCAGCAAAAATTGAAGGATGTTATAGACAAATTAGAGAAAGAGATCATTCAAGGTAAAAAAGAAAAAATGCTGAGGGACAGAATGGACTTTGACAAGTCCAAGGCTTATAAATGGACACATAAGGGCACATAATAGACGTATGGCCCCACCCAAGCCTAGACACACTCCCTCACAAGATACTAGCAGTAGTGAGGATTTTTTGGGGTGGTGGGTGGTCTACCCCCATCCACTTTTTTTAAAACATGTGAGGGGGTGGTTTCGATATATTGATGATATCGTTTTATTTTGGTCAGGCCCCCCCCCAGCTATGTCAGGAGTTCATCCAGGAACTCAACAAGAATTCGCTGAAGATCGTACTTACCTCTAATACCTCTTTCTCTTCGGTTGAATTTTTGGACCTCCAAATATCATTAAAGAACAATCGTATAATAACATCCTTATTTCGAAAGGAGACAGCCACCAATAGTTTACTCCATTTTCAAAGTTTCCACCCGGATCACACTCGACGTGGTATTCCGGTGGGACAGTTCTTGAGGTTAAAGCGTAATTGTACTTTAGAAACGGATTTCAGGAATCATGCTCGGGAACTCACACAAAGATTCAAGAACAGAGGGTACCCTAAAAAAATCTTATCAAAAGCTTACCTTAGAGCCGACCGAAAAGATCTTTTATCTCCGAACTCGGACCATCCTAGATTGGTGACATCTTTTTGTAGTCAGTGGTCCGACATCCGTTCATTGCTGTCTGCTAATTGGAACATGTTTTACAAGAAAAAGAGGGTCCACAAAAAGTATAGGCCGAAAGGCACAGACTTGGTAACCATCCTGGAGCATAAATTATAAAGCAAAAGGGCAAGACAGGATGTATGTACAAAACGTATAACCTTTATTAAGCAAAAAGATACATAAAACCAATTAAAAAGCACTCATGTGCTAGTAACCAGCAGCCATCCCTTCAGTGAATATTGACATAATAATACAGCCAGGAATCTATACCTGGTATAGATCTGAGTCACCAAAGGTATAACACATCAATGTTCAACAGGTAAAACATAGTCCAGAATACAGTTTAGATGATTGAACTATTGGAGACACTGAATTAAATAATTACCTAAGATGCATGGTACAGTCAAATAGGGGGCTGGAGGAAGAGTTCCCCACGCGTATCGCCTGACTGTGCAGGCTTCCTCAGGGGTAAATGTGAGCTATGAGCAGATGAGGTATAAATAGGGGAGGACCCACCTCCAAGAACATCCCACGGCCTGCGTGTATGCTGGAATGACAAACGGCGTGCGTTCCAAAGACCAGGAAATAGTGGGGCGCGCATGCGCAATAGTTATTGAGTCGGCCATCAGTATGCATTCCAACCACCGGAAGTATCGAGATGCGCATACGCAATGTAAGCCGAGCGGCGAAAAGGAAAAGTACAAGGGTAATGTATAAATGACAGCGGATACATCCATAGGTTAACACAATATCAAGTGCAAAATCTTTATGTGAGATATATCGAAGATTTGAAGAAATACCTAGTATGCCCAAATGGTTAATACATTAAACGAGGTTGGTAGCACGTCTATCGCGACACAGAGAAAAGGAGAGAATGTGCCGACTTATAAAAGATGATCAGTGTTGTAATAATATTATTCTATGAGGTATATAACGACAAACCATTTTTTTGGTATATAGGTACGAAGCATTAAGCAAGGTAAGTAACCCATGCATGGTCAACCGCGACACAGACAAACAGTGTGCCGTCTTACAAGAGAAGATCGACAATCTTATGAAAATAGATGGAGTACATAGCGACAAGCGAAGATAGAGAATAGGAACAACAAGAAGATATCATAGAACATTAATATTTCATATATGTGTATATATATATATTTTTACAATGTAGTCAATTCATTGAATGTGCAAACAGGCAGATCCAAGCAGATCTTGAAAATGAACAAGGTGGCATAGTGTTATAAGGTGCATAGGTGTAGAGTGATATAAAACATATGGGGCATAATTAAGTCGGCCATCGGTATGAGTGCCAACCACCAAAAGTGGCGAGATGCGCAAGCACAATGTAAAACAAGCGATAAAAGAAAGAGATACAAAGGTAATGTATAAATAACGGCGGATACATCCATGAGTTAACATAATATTCAGTATGAAGGAAATATTTATTTGGAATGTATCTAGGATTTGAAAAAATGCCTAGTGTGCCCAGATGGTTAAAACATTGAGCAAGGTAAATAGCGCGTCTATCGTCGATCACGACACAAAAGGAAGAAGAGAATGTGCCGATTTATAAGAAATGGTTTAGTGATGTTGTAATATTCTATGAAGTACATAACAAACCATTTTTTTGGTGATGCATGAATACGAAACATTAAGTAAGGTGAGTAACCCATACATGGTCAACCGCGACACAGTCAAACCGTGTGCCGTCTTACAAAAGATGATCGCCGATGTTATAATAGTAGACGGAATCCCTAGCGCCAAGCAAAGATAAGGAATGAGAGCAACTAGAAATATCATAGAACATTAATATTCCGTATATGTGTATATATATATTTTTTACAATATAGTCAATTCATTAAGTGTGCAAACAAGCAAATTTTTGAAATGAAGTATGTGACAAAGTGTTAAGTATATAAAGTGCATAGGTGCAGAGTGACATAAAACAGATGGGGCATAATGGTAGGGAAACCAAATAAAAGGAGCGCGCAGCCGGGGATGGGCTGGAGGTGGGTCAAGAGAAAGTAAATTGTCAAATGTAAAAGAGCATGTAATGATAACTATAAATAGTAAAATATCAATAAATTGTATATTTGAGCAAGTTTGTATATACATATCATGGCTGAGTTATAGACTTTTTTTTACTTATTATAAAGCAGAACAAAACAAGACATAACATGATATTCAAGGAGACATTTGAGGACCGGGTGTCAATGCCTAGAAGGTATAAAAGGTAGTAAAGAAGGTAAGTCAGAAAACGATGTTGGGTAGTCGGTGAGCCAATATTAAGAGTAGTGTCAAAACGATACCAATCCAAAATTTCAGAGAGGGGTCATCTTGTCATAGGTGGACAGTAGGTATCAGAGAATCAATGATGTTTCAGAGTTTCATCCTGCACTTAGATGGGGTGAATCAATGATGTTTCAGAGTTTCATCCTGCACTTAGATGGAGTGAAGGATCCATTGGGTTCAAAGCTATGATGTGAAAAACGGTGTCATCATGAAAGTAGGATCACTGTAAAAATATATACAAAAGATATGAGTGACAATACATATAACTATGAGTGAAAAAAACAGTCCTCAGGAAGAGGTCCCAAAGTATACACATAATAAATAATAAAAAACATTCTTAGGGGGACCAAATAGGTGATAAAAGGAAAGAAAAACTAAAAAAGAAAAACTAAAAATGTGAGTGGAGTGAGGGAGACAAGATTACGATTGTGCATAAAAAATTAATTAATTAAATATGATAGGAGTGAAAGGAAAAATGTGACATAAGGAAGCAGGATGGATCTAATCCTTGTAGAAGCCAGTAAAGAGTAAGTCCTCGTTAAGACCTCTAGGTGCTATAGTGTCCAATTGAAAGATCCATTTGGATTCAACTCGAAGTAGTTGTTTGTTAGAACTGCCCCCTCTGATATTAAGATGAACCTTTTCTAACCCACAGACTTTCAGACCTGTATTCCTACCTTGATGTTTATGGAGGAAATGTGAGGCTACTGTGCTTAAGATCTTACCTTTAGCGTGATCCCTTGCTCCTGTGGTTATCGTTGACAGATGTTGTTGGACTCGTCTTCTGAGTTCCTGGCCTGTCTGGCCCACATAGATTTTTGGGCAGGGACACACCAAGGCATACATTACATTCCTTGATTTACAATTGATGTAATCCTTTAATCTGTGGGTAGAATGATTAATAGGGTGTACAAAGGTATCATTTGTGATTAAAATGCGCTCACAAACGGAACAGCCCCCACAGGGGTGTGAGCCCGTGAATCGTTGACCCCTACCTAGAGGTATCGTTTGTCGTTGAAAATGACTAGAAGTTAGAATGTCTTTGAGATTTCTTGCTCGGCGAGCCACCATCTGTGGTTTATCTGAAACATGGGAGTGTAGTCGACTGTCACTCAGTAAAATTCCCCAGTTATTTTCCAGAATAGTATAGATGTCAGACCATTGATTATGAAAGGTACTGATCAATCGAAGTCTGTTGTTGACAGGCCGAGCTCGAGGCGTCAAAAGTGAATGTCTTTCGCTATCCCTTGCTCGTATGTACGCTCTTGAGATGACCTTCTTTGGATAATGACGTGCTTTGAACCTTGCGGTTAGATCTTTTGCATTAGCTTGGAAGTCATCTTGGTTTGTGCAGTTGCGTTTGACTCGCAGAAATTGACCCACTGGTATTCCCTCTCTCAGGTGTCTCGGATGAAAGCTTGAGAATGATAACAGACTGTTGGTTGATGTCTCTTTCCTGTAGAGGGTAGTTGTTAAAGTGTTATTTGTTAATCTGATGTTCAAATCCAAGAATACGACAGATTGTTCAGAAATTGTAGAAGTCAGGCGAATATTCCAGGGATTTGTATTTAGTAAGTCAATGAAAAGCTGGAAATCTTCCCTTGTGCCAGTCCAAATAAGCAGGATGTCGTCAATGTAGCGGTACCAGCCCGCCACATTGGATTGAAATACGGCCAATGGGTACACCACCCGCTCCTCCCACCAACCCAAAAATAGGTTGGCATAGGAAGGAGCGCATCGTGCACCCATGGCCGTACCCGACACCTGCTTATAGAACACTCTGTCGAAAACAAAGTAATTTTGATGAAGCACTAACATTAAAAAGTCCAAAATAAGGGAATCATGTCGGCGATCGACCGAATTTTCTTTGTCTAAAAAGAAGGCCACAGCTTCAGTACCCACCTGGTGTCCAATAATGGTGTACAATGATTCGACATCCAGAGTCGCCAGTAGAGAATTTGTCGGGGGTGTCAGAGTTTCTAGGCGTTGAATCAGATGAGTGGTGTCACGTGTGTACGAAGGGAGTTTTAATACAAGTGGCTGTAGAAAGAAATCGATATATGTACAGAGTTTTTCGTTAAGACCACCAATTCCAGAAACAATTGGCCTACCTGGGGGTACCTGAAGTGATTTATGGATCTTCGGTAGCATATAGAAGGTTGGAATTATAGGCTCGTCCACCGTCAGGTACTTAGCTTCTTTTTTGGTTAGAATACCACAGGATAGGGCACGCGCCAATGTGCGATCAATCTTGTCCTTGAATACCTGGGTAGGGTCAGAAGGTAAGGTAACATAGAACATTCTGTTGTTCAATTGTCTTAGGGCCTCTTGTGTGTAAAGATCAGCAGGCCATAGCACTATGTTACCCCCCTTGTCAGCTTCTTTTATCAAGAAATCTTTATTATTTTTTAGCTGGGTTAGTGCCTGTCTTTCCTGTTTGGAAAGATTTTCTTTCTGATTTTTATCTAATTTCAAATTTTGAATTTCTGACATAACACAGTTGAAAAAAATCTGTATAGCTGGGAATAATCTAAAGTTCGATGTCTTTTGTGAAACTGCCCTGCCCGGAAAGGGTCGCCTACCTGTGGGTGAGTTGTCATTTTCATCAAGGAGATCCAAGAGATCCCTAAGGACCTGTCTATCGTTGTCTGGTAGAGCGTCCATAAGTGTGGGGTGGTGGTACAACAATTTAAAAGTCAATTGCCTGCAAAACAAGTAGACATCTTTGATTACTTCAAATTTATTTAACCTATTCATGGGCGAAAAGGAAAGCCCTTTTTGTAACACCTGCATTTCGACATCATTTAGTTGGTATGAGGATAGGTTTATAATTTGTAAATCACCTGCGTTGTCTTTTTTGTTCCGAGCAGGCCTATCCCTTTTGTACGATGGTGACCAGTCGCGGTGTCTTGGACCCCTTTTCTTATTAGCTGGTTGTGTCCGTTCGTCTTGAGATGTCTCCTGTTCGCTGGTATCCGAGGATGGGGGGTCACTTGTCAGGTGGTCAGTCTGGGCTTTATTGTTTGAGTTATACGGGCGGAGCCGTCTCCTGTTGCCCTTATGATTCCATTTGTAAATTCTGCCTCTGTCATAATCTGTTTTATCCCTAGAGAATTTACTCTTTTTACCCTTGATGATCTCCTTTTCGTATAGGTCAATGGCATCCTTGAGTGTTTTTTTGATCACTTTTTATAGCATTTTTTTGGGAATTGAATAGGTCGGGGGTGTCAGAGTTTCTAGGCGTTGAATCAGATGAGTGGTGTCATGTGTGTACGAAGGGAGTTTTAATACAAGTGGCTGTAGAAAGAAATCGATATATGTACAGAGTTTTTCATTAAGACCACCAATTCCAGAAACAATTGGCCTACCTGGGGGTACCTGAAGTTAATTGGAATTGCTAATTGGAACATGTTACAAAGCGATGAACGTCTCAGAACATATGTGCCCACATATCCACCTCTTACGGCTCGACGAGCAAAGAATTTGAAAGATCTACTTACCCGCAGCCACTTCGAGCAACCAACACGCCGCGTAGGAGTGGGAGAGAGAATAAAGGGGTCTTTCCCCTGTGGCACCTGTTCGATCTGCCCGGTTGTGCAACCCAGGAAAACTTTCACTAACCCCTTGAATCAGCAACTCTTTACTCTGAAGAATTTCATCAATTGCCGGACTCGTAACGTGGTATATGCTCTCATTTGTCCTTGCAACAAGATTTATGTAGGACAAACTTCACAAGAACTGCGCAGGAGGATACAATAACACTTCTCTACGATAACAAATGCTACCGCCCACTTCTTACAAGATAAACCTCTATCTACAGTGGCGGACCACTATAGAAGTCACCAGGGTAAGACGGGGGGCACCCAAATAGTGGGTTTGGACTGGATACGTTCCAACCCTCGAGGGGGAGATATTACTCCGGCCCTCCTACGCGCGGAGAGCCGTTGGATTTATGTTTTAGACAGCCAAGCCCCCAGGGGTTTAAATGAAGATCTCCTTTTTACGGGGTTCTATAAGCCCCTGTAATCGGGTTAGGATGTGTGCTTATTATGTTTTATTCTGTCACTCCCATTGCTTTACCTTTTTTCTTTTTCAGTCCTGTTCATAGTTTACCAGCTTTCAGAGGGACTATTATCTCATCCTTATCACGTTTATCTATTCTTCGTCCCCTCCACATGGGGTAAGTATGTATATGGGTTTGTATTATTTTTTCTCATTTATTAACACGATTGGGGATCCTTACGGGTTTCTTTTACTGACCCCCTCGTATATCATTTCACTGGGTATGATTGCACTCACCTTCTCAACCCCCCTTTCACCACTACTTGGGTGGGCTCACCCCCCACCTCCTCACCTTTTTCCTCTTCTTTTTCCTCTTCTTACTCACTTATAGGGTCTTGGGCCATTTATTCACCAGCCCACTTCTATGGCAGAACCATATCCCTTAAGAAATTATATGTATTCAATATTTATGGATTGTGTACTCAATTTGTAGAAACTCGCACATATCCCATCCCGATGTTCTAAGAGGACCATCTGTCACCACCCAAGCTTGTCTCCGTTTCATCTTACATTTCTAATTCGTCTCCTACTCACCTTCCGTGACAAAAGGAATTCGTTCTGGACTTCTATCAGATGAGAGATACATATGATTTGATGTTCTTGAATCCTCAGTGTATATATGCATTCTTTATACCTATACACTCTTGGTATTTGTCGCTACTTTTTGTATATAAATTTTTGTATATTACCTATACTTTTTGGGTTCCCTTTTCCTCTCTCTTTTTTGTATCCCCTGAGTGAAATATCAGTATATTTTGTAAATTATTGATAATGTCTATCACACATTGATCGTCATTCTTTTGAATTCAGTGACGTCCCCAACATGAGTATGCTTGGGGCGCTGTATAGACATGAACACGTACGTGGTCTTGAGCCCCAGCCTCATGGTGTATACCTTATACATACATTTTTTAATTATATGTGTTATAGCCCTCCTGGATGGTTTTCGCCTCGGGTCCATGGTGGGATGTATATTACTAAACACAGAAACAAAGCAGGATGTATGTGAAACAAATGAGAACTTTATTAAATCAAAAACGAGCAGGATGTATGTGAAACAAATGAGAACTTTATTAAATCAAAAACGATACATAAAAGCAATTAAAAAGCACTGCATGTGCTAGAGTCCAGCAGCCATCCCTGAGCTTAATGCAACAAAATACATATTCTAGGAAATGAAACCTATTGTGGCTAGAGCCACCAATAACCATTATATGCTATCATATTCAAAGTGCAAAATATACAATATAATGTAAACAGGGTGGTTTAGCCATACAGATACCATTAGATATAGTTACCTACAAGTGCATAGTGCAGCAGGTAGTGAGCTGAGGAACCTGCATAGACAGCGATACGCGTGGGGAATCTTTCCTCCAGCTCCCTCCCGACTGCACTATGCCTTAGGTAACTATATCTACTGTATCCTATGGCTAAACCACCCTTTTCATTATATTGTATATTTTGCACTTTGAAATGATAGCATATAATGGTTATTGGTGGCTCAGCCACAATGAGTTTTCATTTCCTAGAATAGTATTTTGTTGCATTAAGCTCAGGGATGGCTGCTGGGCTTCTAGCACATGCAGTCTTTTTATTGCTTTGTATCGTTTTTGATTTAATAAAGTTCTCATTTGTTTCACATACATCCTGCTATGTTTCTGTGTTTTATAATTAAAATTTGGGGATGTCTATATACCAAGGCCCCTTTGGCCTAGCCATACATTTCAGACCCTTCCCTCTCCTTTCTAAAAGGATGTATATTACTGTAGCGCCATAC
This sequence comes from Engystomops pustulosus, assembly GCA_019512145.1. Taxonomy (NCBI): domain Eukaryota; kingdom Metazoa; phylum Chordata; class Amphibia; order Anura; family Leptodactylidae; genus Engystomops; species Engystomops pustulosus. The sequence goes on from CM033642.1 coordinate 207,953,558, forward strand.
AGATCACTTGACAGGGTTCTCCACCACTATCTGAGTTGAGATGCCGCCTATCATTGAACAGATCTGCCACCTATCTCCCATTCTTCTTTTTTTTCTTTTTTTCTTTTTTCTTTTCTCTCTTATTCCTTTGTGACAATGCACTGCGCCGTTATAAATTTAGGAGCAACATTTTATAGGTTCCTACCAGGTCTAATAGGACATCCCGTTCAATGATGTCTTAAATATTATGTACTTGGGCTGTCTGCACTAAAATTAACCAAATAATGCCACTTCTTGATTTTAAGTTTTGTTTAGGGCACTGCGACTATTTTTGGTGGTCATCTTTAATATACTGTTTGATGTTACACAGTGCTGTTAGGCACAATTATGATGGGTTGGCAGAGATCTATATTCCATATGAATTAATAAGTTATTTTTATTTATTTTTTCATTTTTCCTCATTTCTACACTTGTTCTACTTGGAGGGTTCATTAGGTGGCATATTATATGGAAAATGAACCATACAGTATGCATGTGAAGGCCGCTCTTTATGAGTAGGTAGCATAAATATAAATAATAATTATTTTTTCAAGTTTTCAATGTCTGCCTTTCTCCTTTTTCTACAATAATTCGGCGTTCATATATAAAAAATATATTTACACTAGCTAAGGATGCATATATTGAGCGCCAGCGCATAACGATATAAACTCTTAGATTTACTCAATTGTGCAGCACTTTACCTCTTACCTTCCGTTTATTCACGGCCCGATCGGATCTCCGATCGTATGACAGGCTAACTATGAGATGTGACCATGTGACTTTTTCACGTGACAGGCACATTTCCATACTTGCGCGGTAGGCATTGTGTACACGCTGCCTCCTTCTGACATCCATCAGCGTGTCAGGTAATTTAGACCATCCAATCATGGACCTTATTTTTGGAGGCGAGGCCTCCCAGAGGGATATTTAAACAGGACATCGTAATCAGTAACACACTCACCCCTGAGGAAGTCACCAGTTTGGGTGACGATACGCATGGGGTCTGCCACACTCCCCCTCCCTCATCTGTCCCTGTGACTTGCTCGCAATAACTGCTTATCCTCCAATTTTGGGACCATTTTTGGTATTGTATGACCAGGCTCAGGGACACTATTACTCATGCACTTTATCTGCACTGGGCACTTTGTGTAATTTGTCTACATATTGTTTATACATGAATTGTCATTGTACGTGGTACCTGTATGCAGATTTTTGACTGACTAGTTTGGGACAGGGAGTTTAGGGCATCACTTGCCCTTGGTACATCCGCTGGATGTATTTTTAAGTGTTTTAACCTTGATTGTCCTGTATGTTTAGTCCTTTTGATGAATTAATAAACTTTGTTTCTATTGTTGTATCCTATATACGCATCCATCTTTGTCTTTGTTGTGGTCATATATAGTCTATTGGGATGCGTGGATGTTATCATACAGAATTCTTACTTTATAGGTAGTGCCCGCTCAATTTTCTGCTTCATTAACTGTGGGAGCCCTGTTACAATATTGGCTATGGTGGGGCATTGTTACTATATTGACTACTGTTGGCACATTGTTTCTATATTGTGAACTGTGGGGGCACTGTTACTGGATTGGCTACTGTGGCAGCATTTTTACTATATTTGGTAATGTGGGACCTCTGTGACTATATTGACTATACTGGATGCACTGTTACTATATTCACTACTGTGGGTCTTCTTGGTAAAAGACGTCCCTGAAACAATTGTGTGATTGTGCAGTGTTCACACTGTTCAAGTAACAAATACCTCAACAATGTTTCTCAGAAAAGTCTTAATCATGAAAGGAATACAAAATGCAAAGCCAAAGTCAAAATCTTCTTTTCTTTTTTGCTTTCTTATATGTACTGTCTCAATTTAGATGCAATAGTTGGATAGAGCGTAATACACATTTGTCGTCACTTTAGTTGGATAAGACGTAGTGCACATTTATCATAACTTTGGAGTCTTAGTTGGATGAAACATGACATACACATTAACAGTCTCTTATCTGGCTTGCAAATGGTTAAGAAAGCAAGATTGTGATATTCACTGGTGTTCGCTGAGTGTTTGTGAGAAATGTTGGATCATATAATACTCACACACAATTCAGTTTCCACTCTACTTGCAAGCGTGTGTCTTCTTCGGCGTGTGGTCACATTTACTGCGCAGGCGTGAAGCCAATGTGTGTTTAATAATCCGGAGCTCCGTACCTGCTGGTTCCTTTTAATGATAGCGCTTCTCCAAGGCTTCCATTTACAAGGCCTATAGAAGGTTTGGAGTATCTGGGGATCCATATTACTTACTCCTTAGATTAAATTTTAAATTAATCACCAAGCAATGTAAAAGAAGACATCCCTTAATACAGTAAACTACAATAAACCAGAACAGGATAGTCCTGGTTCACTGTAGTTTACTGTATTAATTAATTCAAAATGTACATCTTTTTCTCATCTACTGTATTTGTTTAGATGCATTCCCTACTTCTAGGTAGTAAATAGCATTTTAATGTTCAATTATTTGTATTGCATGCATTAAATTTAAGTGTAAATTATATTGTGATTAAAAACCAATACAAATTATTTCATCTTAATTTTTTTTTTAGCAGAGGTCAAAGCTTTTTCCTTTTGAAACATCTCCACTATATCCAGAAGAAAGATAAGTAAATGTAGACTGTGTAAAATGTATTACACAGTTAAAGGGGTTTGACCATGAAAGAAAGTTCTCACATTCTAATCCCCTAGTGATGTTTACACAATAAAGATCATTATTAACCCCTTACTTACAATTTTACTCAGTTTTATTGCTGCTTTAGCACCTGTAACTCAATAATGGTTAGTGTGGCAGGGCCTCTCTAAGTAGACACATTGGGGCTCATTTACTAAGGGTCCGTGGAGCGCATTTTCGTCGGGTTTCCCAACAATTTTTGTTTTGCGCCGCATTTAACAGGGGATTTTGGCGCACGCGATCGGATTTTGGTGCATTGGCGACAACCCAACGGATTCGGACTACGCATGGGATTTAACATTTCGAATTGTGTCACAAGACACGCACTTACAAGCAGCGGGAGCGGGGAAGCAACGGATGCAGGAACTCGGGCGCAGGAACTTCGTTAATCATGCCGGACTTCATCTTCGTCAGACAGTCCAAAATTTGGGGATCGCGACAAGACCAGGTAAGTAAATTTGTCCCATTATGATTCCTCTAGTGCTGTGAGATGCTGTGTGATGAAAATATGGTCAGATTATCAGGGTAAGGAGTTTATCTACTTTTATTTAGCTTCTGAACATTTTACTAGTATCTGACACATAGAAAAAGAGAAATGAGAGAGATGATAAGTGGCACAGGGGCTCCTGCGACTGTTCTCCTGGGTTGCAGGCGCACCTGTGCCCCTCTGTGCTGCCAGGAATAGCCATATTCACCTTAAAACACTGTAAAAAAAAATGCAAATGAGCCTGAGGTTGATGTGTCACTTTTTGCAGCTAGTGCAGACATTTTTGCAGCATTTACACTACAGCTCAAAACTTTGGGGTCATTCAGAAATTTCCTTATTTTTGAAAGAAAAGCTAATTTTCTATTAACGAAGCTTACCTTCACAGGAAGATTGGAAAAAAGTGTTATAGACATAGGAACCTAAGCTTGAGTTGTTTGGATCACACAGAAGAACATTTGTGAGGTGCAGAAGAACCGAAAAGATGCTGGAAGAGTGCCTGATGCCATCTGTCAAGCAAGGTGGTGGTAATGTGATGGTCTGAGGTTGCTTTGGTTCGGGCAAAGGTGCAAGGTGAAAGGGATTTAGAATAAGGAAGGATATCACCCCATTTTGCCATGTCAAGACATACCCTGTGGACAGGGCTTGATTGGAGCCAATTTCATTCTACAAAAGGACAATGACCCAAAGCAAATCTCCAAATTATGCATGAACTATTTAGAGAAGAAGCAGGCAGCTGGTATTCCATCTGTAATGTAGTCTCCAACCCAATCACCAGATCCCAACCCTATTGAGTTGTGGGAGCTTCTTGACCGTATAGTGACCCCAAACTTTGGAGTGGTATTGTATTTCAGCACAAGGAGTCCCCAATTTAAGGACACCCGACTTACAGATGACCCCTAGTAACAGACAGACCTCTCTGCTCACTGTGACCTCTGTTGAAGCTCTCTGGATGCTTCAATCCTTGTGCACAAAATTTTGAAAATCCAATTGTCAGAGGGACAAAAAAAAATTGTCAGAAGTTACAATTATTAAATATACCTGTTTGACTTAAATACAAATTCAACTTGAGAAGAAACCTAAAGAACCCAGGACTGCCTGTATTCTAATTTGGGGGGGTGTTATTTTTTACTTTAAAACTCAAGTTTAGCGTATAAAAACTGATACAATAATACAAAAATATGTTTTTTACATTTTAGTAATTTTTCTGATGGTTATAAGGTCTTACCCTAAAACAGACAAATAGTGTTTGAAATTTTGATATATCACACGTCTGTTTTAGGGTTACATGATGTAGCATAGGTTGACATTAATGACTGGTGGGGTAAACACATTTTGGGGGTATATTTTTTCCTTTATTTATTTATATCCAATGTCCCTGTCATTTCAGGGTCAGAGTAGACCTTATTTTGTCAAGTTTTTTATTTTTGCTGTGTATTTGTTATATTTGGCTGTGTTATGTATGTCTTAACAAACCAAGCAGCAGATTCTTAGCACCCATATCCTGCCTGGGGTGTCTAATAATATAATAATAATATTAATAATAATAATAGTGGCTCCGCTCAGTGGGATTGCTTTAAGTTGATTTGTTTCAGATTAATCTGTTTAATAGAGTAGAGTATATTAAACATGTACCGCCAAAAGTGGCACACTCTCAGGTAATCATGGAAATGATCCCTGTAGCTGCTATACATATGAATGCAAAATGAGGAGGAGGAGGGATATATCTTAGACAATCTGAATAGCAGTAGATACCATTTCAGAAGCCCTTTACCAAAATTATATTAATTAACACTTTAATCAGCCATGTCCTTCCCATTCCCTAAAAGACTGGTAGAGATCCCTCTCCTAAAATGTCATGTAGGGTAGCTTGTCATAGGGAGCATCTAGGAATGCATATATACAAGAAAGAATACCTTCACCCTCAAAATTGAGGCAAAGTCTGTCATAGCTTGCGGAAAAGGTAATGGTAAAACTTGCTGATTTTGTATAGTCAGACAAATGAAAAAATGGACCAAAATTAGGACTTCTGAAAACCCTAGTTTCAGGTGTATGGGAAAATCTATTATGAATTTTAATTTATTCTTTGAGTAAAGTAAAGAAGGGAGGAGAATCGGAGGACCTTGCTTCAGTTGCAGCCAAGTCATCAAATCAATAGGAGAGGAGGGATGCATGCCTGTTACACAGACACTCAGTAAGGCAGGTTCTTAAGCTTGTGCATAATTATGAAAGGATTCAAGCAGGCAGCATAGTATTATTTTGTGAGATGGGGAGGCCAGCAATTATTTTGGGGTATATTAGGTTCTCTGAACTTTCTTGAACCACAATAGAAAATAATCGCTATAAACTCCAATTGAATCGCAGAACATAAACACGGAACACATGCCTGTATATTTATTACCGTTATGGAGATCTCAGATCAGTGCAGAGTTGGCATTTTTCCTTTCGAGAGGCATATAAGTATTGTCCCAACATTTTTCACAGGATAAGGATTAACATGCTGATAACTGAGAACTGGACTCCCATTAATTGGTGGAGCGGTAGGGTGAGCATTCACCCTGCTACTCCATTCAGTTGTATTGGAGTATATGAAATAATCAAGATTGGATAAGACTTTGTAAAAGATGAATGGAGTTTTAGGTCAAATTTGTATGAAGTATAGTACATTTTGGCATTTAGATTATTAAGGCAGGTAACTTAGACAATGAGGAGAATTTATTAATGCTCTTGCACCGCAATTCAATTTGCTCCCCAATTTTTTGCCACTTTTTGGATTTTAGCCCTAGAGTAGGAACCGGCAGTCTTATGTGGCCCAAGAATTCATCAAACAGTGATAAATTTGGCACAGCAAAAGACTCGTGTTTTCAAGCTACAGACTGGCAGAAAAAAAACCCTAATGAGCCTTTTTGGAGATGGGCACTGCATTCAGTGTTTTGTAAAATAGTACATTTGCTAAACTTTTATACATTGCTGTACTGCATTACAATCACATATAGACTACATTCAATAGTACACATACATTATATATGTATACACTATACTCTTCCAATTTATATTTTAGTTATATTGCTATTAAAGTTTTAGCAGAATCCATCAATAGCTTTGTTTGACAACAACAGGTAAAGTGAACATTCTGCATCAGGATTACCATTTTGTTCAGGATTTGTCAAGGTCAGAGTCTGCCGCATTGTGCACTTGATGAGAAAACTCAATAGTTATTGTTCATTTCAGTGAGTGTACCAGAGTTTGGAAATCAACATATTTCTGATCTTTCCTATAATGTACATATTTTTGTGTTCCAGGCAGCAACAGATGATTTTCTCTTTATTCCTTTGGGTTATATTCACAATGCCTGCAAATGCAGAGTAATCAATTTTTCCACTGCAAATCCATCTTAACAACGTCTCCAAAGCAGCTCATTAAATTGACTGAGTTTATCTTCAGTTAAGCAAAACAAGTTAAGATACCTAAGTCCTGCATACAACAAAACCAAATTGTGATATTAAAATTTTTCAGGTTTTACAGGATTTCAAGTAATGATGATGAAAAACAATGCTGACTTAAAAACACATTCAACTGTGCTACATATTAAAAGCATACTTATGATGATGGTACCACATTGGGCCATAAAACAACCTACTGGTAGTGGTTTATAGGTCATTTTCTGTTGACCAGTTTTCTTTAAAACTAGAATAAAAAGACTATTGCAACTTTTTGTTTCAATACTGGTCAATATCATAATCACTAGCTATCCAATAATTTCTGGTATGTTTAATGTACAAGTATATCGATCTATTAAACACACATTTCATATAACAATCGCACAGTAGTCAGAAGTGTTATTCTTTATTTACAATAAATGTGATTTGTGTTTACATAACATAAGTCCTGACCTGTCTTGATAGAAATAAAGCACACAGGATGAGATAGATTTTACGTTGTTTAAATGTTAAATTTTAGAAATTAATTTATGCAAAGTCTGATTATGCAGTCAGTCCCCAGTTTATGTACAAGATCGGTTCCATAGATTGATTCTTAAGTTGAATTTGTGTGTAAGTCGAAATTTGTATATTTAGTGTAACTCCAGCCAAATTATTTTTTGGTCCCTGTGACACACAGGAGTGTGCATAAAATAAAAGTCAGAGAAGCCGAGAGGGTCTTGGGCACAATCAGCCTGAGCATCTCCGGCTGTTTTACAGAGTAAATATTTCATTATTAAATATGCCAGGAACCGTGTAAAAAAACAGTCCCCCCATCCCCTAGACTGAATATGCTAATTAGGACACTCTACCACCAGTAATCTGGTGGTAGATGTCCTTTAAGTCAGGGACTGCCTTTCTATAACTTATTACTCTATAATAGAGTACACCAATATAGATATGTTACATTGTGATATAACACAATCATTTTTTTTTTATTTGACCTCTCTATATACTTCTAATCAAAACATTTTATTTATAAGTCAACCTAGTTACATGAGGCTTTGTTTCGTGAGACAAATTATGAGTTAGCTTGATTCCATACTTTAGCCATTTGCATTAGGGCTTAAAGGGGTTTGCCCATGAAAGAAAATTCTCAAATTTTAACCGCTTCTCATGCCCTGACATAACTGTACATTGTAGGGTGTGGGTATTTACCACATCATGATGTACAGCTACATCATGGGGATCCCTGCAGATTGTGAGAGCCGGACTCCTAGGATATAAACGACTGGAATTGCAATAGTCGTGATCCCAGCTGTTTGACCCTATAGATTCCATAATTATGGTGACCACAGCATCTATAGGATATCACTGTTCGCTTAGTGACAAACTGTCAGAGTGACTCTCAAAGTCACTTAAAGCTGTGCATAACAAAGGGTTCACTACGACAGACACTTCATCATTTCGCTGTGCTATGAGATGTTGTGTGATGACAATGCAATTAGATTATCATGGTACAGAGTTAAGCTTCTATAGGAAGCTTTTATCCTATACAGAATGCACAGGCAGCCTAAGGTAACATGCTGCAATAGATTAGTATTTAGTATTACACTGTACAAGTGATCAAATGGGACAAAGCAAATCAGTAAAAAAAGGTTTTTTAAAAAAAGAGTGAAGAATCCCTAATGCCTCATCCTAAGTAAAAAACATTTACAACATAAAAAAGTGAAAATCACCACCAAGCCATAAAATAGATATGTATACAAAAAATAAAAATGTTATACCTCTTAGAACATGGCTATGCAAAACCAAGCAATTTTCTGCAAAACACGTCACCCATAAAAAGCTATATAAATAAAATAATAAAAAAATAAGATAGCTAAAAAAAAGCTAAAAACCCTAAACCAGAATTAATCCTTCACCAAGAAAGAGTTAATAAAATTTCATCAATTAGATCAATCCCCATAAATTATGTACCTGAAAAGTGGATCGCATCATGTAACAATAAGCCCCCATATGTCCAAATTACAAAAAAATAACATGTTATAGTCAGTAAAATGTGACAATGCAAATCTCCTCTGAATGGTGCTCCATTCCATGCCCGGCCATGTGCCCGTACAGCAGTTTATCAACACATATGGGATATCGGCAGAAATTGAGTATCAAACTTTGTGGAGCTTTTCATTATTTAATCCATTGTGAATGTTTCATTACTGGCTAAAATTAATGTATTGTCTAAAAATACAGTTTGTAAATTTCACATCTATTTCATTTTAACCCCTTTGAAACACCTAGAGGTATAACAAATTTCTTAAAGTTGGTTTTTCATACGTTGAGAGTTGTAATTTCTATAATGGGGTAATTTAGAGGGTTTAACTATGTTGAAGGACTCTCAAAGTCACTTAAAGCTGTGCATAACAAAGGGTTCACTACGACAGACACTTCATCATTTCGCTGTGCTATGAGATGTTGTGTGATGACAATGCAATTAGATTATCATGGTACAGAGTTAAGCTACACTTTCATTTAGCTTCTAAAGATTCTACTAACATCTGACACAGAAAACCACCCCTCAGATCAAGAGATCATCTTGTCTGTAGTTTGTAGATCTGGCATCTGCTCTGCATGCTGCTGAACAGGAAGTGCCTTTGTCTGCAGTGCTCTCTGCCTCCCGCCCCTCCCCCCGCAGTAAAAGAGAAGCTTTTCATGCCAGAGAAATCTGCCAAACCATAGTCAGAAGTTTATGATCGTATCCAAGGACAACCAAAATATAAGTTCATAAATGAATTTCCAACTTTACTGTACATGTTGTTATAGTTGGGATGATGTCAAATAAGTCTATTTTTATGTTTTGGGGCTAACATGTTATAGAGGTTATTTAGTGTAAAATAAAAGTATGATTTTACTGGTCTTGGTTAGTTATTGCCAAGTGAGTTTTAAAATAATAATAATAATAATAATAGAGTGCTATTGTTATATCTGTAGTATTATATGCCAATACATTGGCTTACATAATAATAGACAATATGGTCAGACATCCAAAAAGCAATGGTTGGCCTGTTTCACATTAGCATGGTGGCCATGTACAATATGATTGACTGCTGCTAGTGATACACATACACATTGAAAATCAATTTATATATTCTAGAGCTATTATTTAAACACTAAACACATCGGCAAAGTAATTTCCCCCTTAAACTCCTCACACTGAATGAAGGGTTCTTGTATACAGTACACAGAAACACAGCAGCCAGCTAACAATCATTGTGAGACCACTTTAAGATGCAGTACAGCATTCTACCATGGTCCATTGCAACCTAAATATTCTTTAGAAAGGTATTGATTTAGGCCAGCTGCATCTTTTTACTTTAATGTGACACAAGACCCCTAGCAAAGCAAAATCCTGAGTTTTATCTGTAAATACAATGTTCTATTCCTAGGAAATTACATTGTCTGTTTCTGAAGCTGGACAGTGGAAAAATACAGAGCAATGATGAACCTAGCTGAGTTTCCATAGTAGCTGCCAGCCTTTACCTGTTTCTTCTGCTCTTCACAATATGTTGCTAAGGTTCAACTTACTGTAGACTACATTTGTGGCATAAAATAGCGAATACATCATTATTATGACCTTATTTAATAACAAGTAATAAGAACTAAATAACGATAATTATTATTACTAGTTTATGATAAAACTATCTAATTGTATCAACACATTTAGTTAGAAAGCTTTGGAGTGCTCTACTGCTATTACTTTGATGCCTACTAGAAAAAGAAAAATTACATAAATAAACTGTTTAAGGAGAAAAATAATTTCCATCCAATTGCCAGATGATCGTAACAAATTTACGTAGAATAATTGTAGAGAGTCATCTCACCTGCAAATCTTAGCTTGTTCACAACCTCTTCAGTAGTTTGTAACGCACAACCCCAGGTCTCGGGCCTGCAAATGAAAGAAAAAAGAAAGGACTCCGGCACTAGGTAAAAATACTAATCTTCCAGCTTTATTCTTGGATTTAAAAGCATGGGGTAAACAGTACATCCCACATATTGGATTCTTCATGTGTTACATGAAATTAAATAAACCACATGTGATGTGTTGCAATTGATGTATTGTTTAATTTGAAATTTTTCATTTGTAGCTAATGACAAGAAGTTTTTGTTAGGGGAAACATGTTTGCAACATTAACAGATGCCATGTCCACATTTGAATGATCCAATAGTGCTGAACCAGGTGTGATTTCGGGATTCACCACTACAGTATTGGCTAGGAGACAGTAGTGTTCTCAACTTTGGAGCTTTTTTTTGCAACACACTGTACTTCATTTTCAAAAATTTTGGATAGAGTGTCATCTATTTTTATAATAGGTAGGTGTCTCTTTATTATGCTTCCTATTTGATGATATTCTGAGCTGTATGTGGTGCAAAAGACTATGGAATTGTTATTCTTTTTGTTTTTTACTGTATTTCTTCTCTGATGGTCATGAATCCAATTATTTCTTGGGATTTTTTAAACTATTTTATCTGCCCTATCTAGCATCCAAAAAGGATACTGTTTTTTTGTTTGTTTATAGAAAACAGACCACTCACAAGAAGCAGGTCGTCTATGAAACGTCCTTACCATCTGATGTGGGGGAGAAAAGGGTTATTAGTGGAGAATAACATAGATTCTTCCCATTTGGCCATATAAATGTTCGCCAAGGATAGCGAACATCTTTCCCCCATTGAGGCTGCGCACCTTTTGAGAAAAAATTCTCCATCAAACTCAAAATAGTTATATTTTAACAAGTAATTTATAGACATAATGATGAATTCTTTTGTTCCATCATTATAGTCACTATATTTGTGTAAATGCTCACCTAGAGCCTGTAATGCAATATCATGTGCTAGAGAGGGGTACAATCCTACTACATCATATGTAAGCCAAAACTCTTCATTATTCCATATATTACCATACAAAAGACTTATGACATGTTTTGTGTCCCTGAGAAAACCAGGCAGTGCAGTGACAAGTGGCTGCAAATGAACATCCACCCATTCTCCCAAATGTTCATTAATAGACCCAATACCCGGGACTATTGGTCTGTGTGGGGGAGGTAATAGATTTTTGTGGCTCTTAGGGAGTGAGTTGAATATTGGAACCAATGGACACTGCACTACCAGGTAATCTGCAATTCTTTAATCGATGGCCCCTAAATGGGAACCATCTTCGACCAATCTTTTGAGAACAGAGAGAAAGATATTTGTGGGATCACTTTTCAATTTTAAATATGTGGTCTCATCCTGTAATAAATTAACATTTTGTTTTCTGTATAATTCAGCATTCAAAACCACAACTTCTCCCCATTTATCTGGTTGACGTATCAACAAATCTTTATTTGCTTTAAGATCCTGAAGGGCAGTCCATTCTAATCTTGCTAAATTCCATTGTGATGGTATTGTACTTTTTTAATGTGAATAGGTCCTGTTCTACACTTTCTTGATAAATGTCCATAATGGCAGATCTTGAAGACACTGGATAAGTATCTTTTGTAATTTTGCCTGGGATGTAAGTTTTTGGTGCAAGGGTTTAAACAGGGTTTAAATTTGTGTTACAAATTCTGTTGTAGACAGATTGATAAATCTGCCTCAGTGGGTACCTTTTACTGAATTTTAATATGCAGCCAAATAGTTTCCCAAAGCCTAATTTTCATAAATCCCGCGCTCAGTCCGAATCAGTTGGATCGTCTGTCAGCACGCTTCCCAATTTGCGTCACACGGAGGCCAGTGCAGCTGTGCCAAAAACCAATTGTGTGCAACACAATGTCAGTGTGAAAGCCTGAAGAAAGTGCAATCCATGACCCTTAGTAAATAAGCCCCATTGTTTCTGAATTTGATGATTAACCTGGTGCAGTATAAGACTGGTGAATCCTACTTTGCACTTCCTATTAGCTCGTCTAGTTTGCTGCACCACAATATTGAATTTACTGCTGCACAGACTGAATTTTCTGATTCAAAGGCTATTTTCTGTCTGCCCCTAGTTACTAAGGAAACAACCCTTTTTTGAAAAACTGTCTAAAAATGGTCTAAAACCTTCAATAAATGTGACGCACGGCATTTTAAGTGCAAATTACCCCATGGTAGACACATCTCCCCAATAGTAGTTAAAAGAGGAGGAGGTATTTTCATTCAGTCAAGGATTTTTTTTTTTGGACTGTTCATGGTATTTATATAAAAACTGCATTATTAAGTGCATTGGTGCCTGAAGAGATGGAGAAAAGAAAAGTAAGACTTTTTTCGTTTATTTTTAATTTTTTTTCGTTTATTTGTTTCTTTTATGTAAAATTTGAAATGTTAAAATAAAAATTATATAATACATGTTGGCATGGATGATGCGCAAAGGAGGGGGAAAGAGAGCTGACACTGCCAACTTAAAAAAAAAAATAAGTGCGTTAGACCATGACAATATTGCATATATTTATGTACTGTGCTCTCAAATATCAATCACTTCAATCAAAAACGCTCAATTAGCATATCTCAAACACAGAAATTGTATTTAACAGCTTCATTAGGCTATGAGGCACACGCTAGATAATAAAACTTAAAAAAAACTGTTCCAGTTTTGCAGCAGTGAAAATAATAGGATTTATGTACAAAAAAATCAATATAAAGCCTCTCCATGTGACAAATCCTTGAGCAATATATCAGCTGGGTTTCAATTCTTTTGTTTATTAGCTTTGTCTAGTCTTGAGTTTCAATATAAGCAATAATTTTACAAGTGACTTTCAACATGAACGACCTGTTACAAAACAAGGTTACACTGGTTTAAAACCTGAAGATGTTTGAAATGTAGACATGCTAATTTAAAAGCTGCTATGATTTGAACACTTTGTTCTTAGTGCAGAGTATTAATCTATACAAAATGTATATATATATATATACACACACACATATACAGGGTGTAACAAAAGGGTCGAGCCAGTGGAATACCTCGCAAAATACGCTACAGATCAAAAATATAAAGACGACAAATATCTATCCAATGATAACAAACTTACCCCCCTACACAAAACCCCTAGGGTTGGGGCAGGGGAGAACTTTAAAATTTTAAATGGGAACTCCCATTTTTTTATTGCAGATTCAATCTAGGATTCAAGTAATTTTCATAGAAAAATGTCTATACTGTATTTGCCAAAACTCAAAATGGGTCAAAAAATACACATTGGATTGAAAAACAAAACAATATATGACAAATATTTTTAAATAAATCTTTCCAATAATACAAAATTTGAACCCCTGGTGGTGGGGGGGGGTCTATTTTTTTATTTATTTTATTTATAGTTTTTAGATTCAATGTGTATTTCGTAATGTTTGATCACTTGATTTTTTTCCGAAATAGTATAATCTCCATTCATCAACATTTAATAGATTTTTTTGTAAGGTGTAAAATAGAACAGTGTTACAAAATTACCAAAGTTATAAGTATATCAACATGAAACCTTTATTTTGCAATTATGTGATGATCGTAATAAGAGAACAGCAATGACTGTAGCACAGAGAAAAATTATAACTGTATTTTTGAGGGTTACAATAGCCACCATCAGTAGTAAGTGTAGAGGCCTTTGCTTTGAATCATTTCAGCCACAGGACATCACTAGTCTCTCACACTACTCTGGTGTGATTTTCTATTGGGATTAGATCAGGACTCTGGGCTGGCCACTTTATTGTTTCATTTTATTGAGCATTTTATTGAACTGCATGTTAGTAGTAATTTTTTTTTTTACACAGCTGAGAATAGTTTGGGGATCCCCTTAATCCATTCAAATTTGGAAGTTAGTCTTTTCCTTAATCAGACTTTGCCAATTAAGGCCACCTTGTAGGCATGTGGAGACTTATAGCCATTGACGCTCCACTAGGGGATTCTGGGGAAATATGTAAATAAGTTTTTCCCGGATAGGACAAGGAAAACTTATCCTATCCTGGAAACTTATTTCTGTTTAAATCAGCATTTAGCTTTCATTTCAATCTTTGAACATTTTACAGGAATCAAAGCAATAGAAGTAAAATGATTAAATCTTATAAAGCTTAGCCTAAAGCTTACATGTGGTGTTGGGGCACATATTTGGGCACAGAAAGGTAGGAGAACCATTGATGTTTTGGAGAAACATATCCAAAAAACATAGCATATTTTCAGAGCCTTTTCAGATGTAGCAGAAAAATGGAAACCCAAAGTAAGTTATCCTATATTGGAAACAAGACAGAATTCTACTGTATGTGTATGAAAAAACTACAGTGCATAAAAGGTAGGAGCCACACATGTGATTTTAGAAGAAAAGTTTCAGTGGATAGGTTCCAGGGTTCTATGCAATATTTGCTTCATTTAGGGGGTGGTGGGAACGTGGCACCAAGTAACTAAATATAAGGAGCTACACACATGGAAAAGCAACCAATTAGAAAATACACAAGAACATGTGTGTAATAGCCAAAAGGAGTCATCTTTATTAAAAAATGAAACAATATATACAAAAAAAACGACACACAGGTCGGACACAAATGATTAAAAACATCTAAAAGGGGAAGGGGATACCGCCCAGCTGTACCCCTCACACAAGTATGGACAGAGGGGGGGACTGTGGCACCTGATAATACCAACAACCTGTCACCCCAAGGCGACCCTGCTCAAGGCACTGCCAGTAACCCATGCAAATGCAATGGATATAGATAAGAGCCTGTTAATGAATTTCCAGGAATAATCTGCACCCCTAACATGCATAAGAGATGAAACTCTGCATAAACACCCAAGCAGATGGAGCGAATAGCTCCTGGCAATGAATACGCTGCTGTGAAAATGATGATAGTTACCATCGGGTCCGGACAGTGCAGGGAGAGACAGGGTCGGAAAAAGACCCCTTTTATCAGAAACTCAATTTGTACAATAACAACTATATGGGTTTAGTCCATAATATTCCACTAAGAATGGTAGGTGGATGTCACTGGCCTGCGTTTGATCCACATAAAGAAAGTGGACAAGAAAACTGAGCACTGCTCAAGCTTGCCAGTGTTTAAATGATGCAGTCTACTTATGTCCTGTCTGGTCAGTCTGGAGTCTGTAAGTCTGCTTCTCCAGTCCTATGATGCACTTTCCCTTATAATCTGTTACCTGGGCAAAATGCATTGTAGAGATCATTGGCCCAGATTTATCAAAAGTGGTGCAGTTTGCCTCACTAATATGCAGAGTGCGCCAGATTTTCTTTTCTTTTTTTCCCTCTTTCTATTTTCCTTTTTTTTTTTAAAGTTATTCGTCATTACAAAATATTCGTATAAGCACAGAACACATAAATAACAATCTAGCATAATAAATACATACATTTTTTAATCAACAGTTTCATCAATCCCACCACCTTGTCCCCACCACACTTTACTGACAAGAGGGAGAAAAAAAGATTGCTATTTCCACTTTTCCCAAATTTTTGCCCAACGTGAACTTCTTCTCTCCTTGCGTTTTTTCATATTGCCTAACCCTTAAAGAAGGGTTTTTACATTTGGAGTCCTACTACTGCCCCAATGCCTAGCAATGAGAACCTTAGCTATGGTCAGCAGTCTAATTATTAGAGACCGATTTACCATATCCATTTTGCTATCATTTAGCTTTCCAACAATTGCTAGATTTATTGAGGGTACCAGGGACAGGTCCAAAACTCTATTTATCTCCTGAAAAACGTCTTCCCAAAATTTGTTAACTCTAGGGCAAAGCCAGATAACATTGACAATGTCTGCATCCTTACTTTTTCATTTACAGCATCTAGAAGAGCCCATGATTTGCATATTATACAGCTCTGCAGGTGAATAGTAAAGCATATGGAGAATTTTAATTTGAATAAATTTGTGATTTTTGTTGAAGACCCCTCCTTGACATTTCTATAAATCCCCCACACACACACTCTTCCCTCAAAATAAAACTCACCTAACTTTCCCATCGCTCCTGAGATTTAATTCCAAAATAATGTCCTGTAATTAATAATTTGTATATCTCTGCCTCTAAACCCTTCTGTTTTAACGTGCTTTTAACCCCTTAACCCCTTACCCCTAGGTATAAGGGATGTATGAAGAGGGCTCACGGGCTGAGTCCTCTTCATACAAAGCTGGGGGTTTTTGCATTTTGCATAAAACCCCCACCGCTAATAACTGCGGTCGGTGCGCGGGCGCCGCCATCTTTTTTACGATCGCCGCGCCCCCGAACGTCATCGGGGGGCGGCGATCAGTTGCCAGGGTAGCCTCGGGTCTTGGAGAGGCGATTTTACCATCAACGTAGACAAAGGTTCTTTACTGTACGAGCAGTGAGACTATGGAATGCTCTGCCGCAGGAGGTTGTAATGGTGGACTCTATGTACATGTTCAAGAGAGGCCTGGATGACTTTCTGGAGAGAAAAAATATCATGGGTTATGGGGATAAAACATTTATTTAATTCTTAAAGGTTGGACTTGATGGACTTGCATCTCCTTCCAGCCTTATATACTATGATACTATGAAACTTTATGCCTTCATGCACGCGAACATATACTATGCCTGGGCTGGAGACCAAGCATAGCATACAACTGGCTGGAGATAGGGATGGGTTACATGACCTTCATTGTGGGTTTTAAAAAACATGAGCATTTTTATTGAAAACATATAAGTTACATAAAGCATACAGATCCAGTATACAGATTGTGAGGTACACAAGAATATAGCAATTACAGCAATTTTATAGTCCAGATTCTAATAGATAAAGCAATACTCAATTTGTTTATTTTTTTTCATTTATTTAAATTTTCCAAATTTTTTAATTTTTAGAGTATACCTGATGGTAAACTTTTGGGAATACTAGTTCTTTAACCCCTTAACGCTCTGCGCCGTAGCTCTACGGCGCAGAGGTATAAGGGATGTATGAAGAGGGCTCACGGCTGAGTCCTCTTCATACAGAGGTGGGGGTTGTTGCATATTGCAGCAAACCCCCACCGCTAATAACCGCGGTTGGTGCTTGCACTGATCGCGGCTATTAACCCTTAAAAGACGCTTTATTACGATCGCCGCGCCCCCGAACGTCATCGGGGGGCGGCGATCGGTTGCCATGGTAGCCTCGGGGTCTTCGTTTGACCCGAGACTATCTGGCATCTGCAGATTCGTTACAATGAACTCGTTACATGTGAACTCATTGTAATGAATGTGCTCCAAAAATGCCATATATTGCAATACAGAAGTATTGCAGTATATGGTAGGAGCGATCTGACTATCTAGAGTTAATCTACTCTAGATGGTCTAAAAAATAGTGAAAAAAAAAATAAAAAAAAAAAGTTAGTGAAGAATAGAATAAAAACAGTGAACACAGTGAACACAGTGAACACAGGATCATTTAAGTGAAAAACAGTGAAGAATAGATTGCAGATGTTCGTGTCGTTTTCTTGTGGGCTTGGATTTACTACTACAATGTCTACTTTATTCTTTGGGTAGATACGATCAAGAGGATACCAAATTTATATAGGTTTTATGTTTGCATACTTACGGGGTGTGTGTGGGCACATTACTTACTGGGGGTAACTGTGAGGACACATTACTTACTGGGGGTATCTGTGTGGGCACATTACTTACTGGGGGGCTGTGTGGGCACATTACTTATTGGAAGGCTGTGTGGGCACATTAATGGTGGGCTGTGTGGGCACACTACTTACTGGGGGGCTGTGTGTAGGCACATTACTTTTTGGAAGGCTGTGTGGGCACATTAGTGGGGGCTGTGTGGGCACACTACTTACTGAGGAGCTGTGTGTGGGTACATTACTTACTGGGGAGCTGTGTGGGCACATTTATTGGAAGTCTGTGTGGGCACATTTATTGGAAGGCTGTGAGGGCACATTAGTGGGGGCTGTGTGGGCATACTACTTACTGAGGGGCTGTGTGTGGGTACATTACTTACTGGGGAGCTGTGTGGGCACATTTATTGGAAGTCTGTGTGGGCACATTTATTGGAAGTCTGTGTGGGCACATTTATTGGAAGTCTGTGTGGGCACATTAATGGTGGGCTGTGTAGGCAAAGCTGGGGGGGCACATTATGAACTGGGGGGTTGTGTGGGGACATTGCTTACTGCGGGGCTGTGTGGGCACATTACTTACTTTGGGGCTGTGTGGGTACATTACTTACTGGGGGGGCTGTGTGGGCACGGCACCAGAAGCTGCGCGATTTCTCCAATCGCGGGTGTTAGAGGCATTTTAAGTAAATTTAAGGTGAATCGGACCCCCCCGCTGCGCTTACCGGGGGAGTCCGCTGCTCCGATCGCAGCCCCGGGACTGCCAGTGCCCGGGGCTGCGCGATCTTCCTCTGGAAGCCGGGTCCCTGCCTTCTGCTAGGACCCGGCCGTAAGACACTGGGCATGCGCTGTGTAACCTGTAAAAGAGCTTGAACAAGTGATCAGAAGTAAGCAAATGAATAATTGTAACAACTGTTAGGTCACGTTGCTCTCTATACCCCTCCATTATTTCATAAGGGGCGCCACATTACGGGCACTGAACTTTCCAGAAATAATTGCAATTTCCATCTTGGACTCCATTGCACATCATATTTGGAAACCACCTGTATGTTCAAAATGCTCATTTCACCACGTGTATTACACTACACCACATATTACACCTTGCTATATTCCCCAAGGGGTGTACATTCAACAATTAGGGTCACTTTTCGGGTTTTCCTCTGTTTTGGTACCACTACGGCTCTCCAAATGTATCCTGACATCCCTCTTTTCACCTTTTTCGGGGGTTATTTAATATATTATCCCTTGTGGCTTACAAAAGTTAGGGGGAAGGTGACATTTATAGGAAAATTTTCACCTTTTTAATGTTTAGGGCCTAATTGGATCAATCACCTGTAGGGGCAAATACATATATTACACATTACAAAATTCTCTAAGGGGTGTGCGTTCAAAAATTAGGGTCACTTTTCGGATTCTTATCTGTTTTATACCACTAGAGTTTTCCAAATGCATGTCAAACATTTCTGTCAAATTTGGCTTCTAAAAGGCAAACATCCCCCTTTCCTTTTACTGTGCGCCAATACAACATTTTCTATACACATGTGGGGTACTTCCACTCGAGAGAAAGGTTTACACATTTTGGGGGGTTATTACATTTTTTATCCCTTGTGGCTATAAAAAATAGGGGTAAAATGACCTTTATAGGAAAATTTTTACCTTTTTCCTATTTAAGTCCTAATGAATCAAACACCTTTACGGACAAATACACATATTCCACTTGCTAAAATTCTCTAAAGGGTGTGCTTTCCAAAATGGCGACATTGTTGGGGTTCCCCTCTGTCTTGATACCACTACGGCTCTCTAAATGCATCCTGACATATGTAAAGGATGTCTTGTCAATTTGGCTTCTAAAAGGCCTACGCCCCTCTTTCCCTTCGAGCTTCACTGCGTACCCATACAACATTTTATTTGCATGTGTGGGGCAATTTATACTCGGGAGAAATGCTAGTACACATTTTTTGGGGTGTTTCATCTTTAATGCCTTATGGGATACAAAAATTTGCCATAAAAGTGACTTTTATGGGAAAATGTTCATCTTTTTCCTTTTAGGGACCTAATTGAAGCAAACACTTGTAGGGAAAAATACACATATTACACCTTGCTAAATTCTCCAAAGGGTACACTTTCCAAAATGGTGACACTTGTTGGGGTTCTCCTCTGTTTTGGTACCACTAGGGCTTTCCAAATGCATCCTGACACATGTAAAGGATGATTGTCAAATCTGGCTTCTAAAAGGCCAAAGCCCCTCTTTCCCTTCTGAGCCCTACTGTGTGCCCATACAACACTTTATATGCAAAAGTGGTGCAGTTCTGTGCTTAGGAGAAATAGTTTTACACATTTATGGGGGTTGTTTCATCTTTTATCCCTTGTGGCTTACAAAAATTTGGGGTAAAAGTGACTTTTTTGAGAAAATTTTCACCTTTTTTCCCTTTTGGGGCCTAATTGAATCAAACGCCTGTTGGGGCAAATACACAAATTACACCTTGCTAAACTCTCCAAGGGGTGTGCTTTCCAAAATGGTGTCTCATGTTGGGGCTTTCCTCTGTTTTGGTACCCTTATGGCTCTCCAAAAACATCCTGTCACATGAAAACTTTTTCAGCCATATTTGCCCTCCAAAAACGAAACAGCGCTCTTTCCATTCCAAGTGCCCCCTTGTGCCCATACAGCAGGGTACAGGGACAAAATGGGTATTGGCATACTCATGAGGAATTTCCCTAAACATTGTAAAATGCATTTTCCTTTTTAACCCATTGTGAAGGTGCAAATTTTAGTGTTCAATGAATCTATAGTAAGATAAAATTACATTTCTGTAATTTCACTTTCATTTATCTTTCACCCTCATGAAACGCTCATAGGGTTGACAAAATTCCCAAAGGTTGTTTTGAATATTTTGAGGGGTGTAGTTTCTAAAATGGTGTCATTTGTGGGTGTTTCCTGTCACGTGGGCCTTATAAAGTCACTTCTAACTAAATTGACCCTCCAAAAGTAGGTTTTGATGATTTTTGTGAAAATCTGAAAAATTGCACCTAAAGTCCTAACATCCTAAAAAAAATTTAAAGATTTTTGAAAAATGATGCCAAGTTAAAGCAGACATATGGAAAATGTTAGTTATCAAGTTATTTTAGTTATATGACCAACTTTCCAAAAAGTAGAAAATTTTGAATTTGGAAAACATAGTTTTTTTCAAAATTTTTGCCAAATTTCCATTTATTTCATGAATAAATACTAAACATATTGATTACATTTATCAACCAACATGAAGTACAATGTGTCACGAAAAAACAATCTTAAAATCAACTGGATATGTTAAAGCGTTCCAAAGTTATAACCACTTAAATAGACACATGTCAGATTTTAAAAAAATGGGCCGTGTCAGGAAGGTGAAAAGTGGCTTCAGCGTTAAGGGGTTAAAGGGGTATTCCGGGAATATGAATATCTGACACAAAAACCCATGATGATATAAATAAATGAATACAACACTACTCAATGTCATTAGTCACAAAATGGAGCTTAACTAGTTTAATTTTATGATTTACAAAATGTATGGCCTCTCTAAAGTAGGTGGAGTTATCACTAAGATGGCCGACACTGGAAACTACAAGTTCCATGATCCTTTAGTTCTCAGTAACTCCTCCTCCCTCTGAAATATCACATCTTTGCTATGACACTCATATTGAACGCACATGCTGTGCATTTCATTCTGATCCTCATTGAGATGGTGCTACTCCTTCATTGGAATCCAGCTGTGTTTAATTAAACTGAGTGGACTTGATTAGGAAAGGTCCACACCGTTCTATATAAGACATCACATCTAACAGTGCATGTTAGAGCACATGAGAATCATTAGGTCTAAGAAACTGCCCAAGGAGACAGAATTATGGCAGGGCACAGATCTGGCCATGGTTACAAAAGAGATTTTGTACCACTCAATGTTCCTAAGAGCACAGTGACCTCCATAATCCTTAAATGGAAGATGTTTGGAATGACCACAACTCTTCCACGACCTGGCCGTTCAGCTAAACTAAGCAATCGTGGAAGAAGGTGAGAAAGGTAAAGAAGAATCCCAGGTTTACTGTGTCTTAGCTCCAGAGATGTAGTAGGGAGATGGGAGAAAGTTCCACAAAATCAGAAATCACTGAAGCCCTCCACCAATTGGGGTTTTATGCAGATGGTAGCCTCTCTTCAGAGCAAGACATATAAAAAGCCTACATACAGACTAAGAGAAATAAGATTCTGTGGTCTGATAAGATGAAGAAAAACTTTTTGGTGTTAATTATTAGCGGAGTGGAGAAAGCCAGGCAATGCTCATCACCTGCCAAATACAATCCCATCAGTGAAACATAGCGGTGTAAGCATTAGGCTATGGGGGTGTTTTTCAATTGAAGGAAAGATAAATACTGCCAATCACAGAGATATCCTGGATGAAAACCTCAAGATGATGACACAGCTAAAATAACCCAGCAGTGGCTTCAGAACAACTCAGTGACCATTTTTCATTGAGCATCTTTGGAGGGACTTGAAAATGGCTGTCAAGCAACATTCACCATCCAACCTCATGGAACTAGAGAGGATCCCTAAATACAGGTGTGAAAAACTTGTTTCATCATTCCCAAGAAGACTCATTGCAGTATGAGATCAAAAGGAGCTTCTACCCAATACTAAGCAAAGAGGCTGAATACTTCTGACCATGTGATATTTAAAGGGGTATTCTCATTTCTGCAAATTACTGTTAAAAATTATATATTTTTCCAATATACTCCTTGTATCAATTTTTCACGGTTTTCTAGATCTCTGCTTGCTGTCACTCAATAGAAAGCTTCTATGCTTACTTCCAGTGGACAGAAATCGGACTATGGTCACACAGGTGCACGGCTCATTAGTATCAGACAGTAAGCAGAGCTGTGGGTTATAATGAGCTGTAACCTGTGTGATCTGGGTTAGATTTCTGTCCACTGGAAGTAAATTTAGAAGCTTTCCATAGAATGAGAGCAAGCAAGAATTGATACAGAAAGTATATTGGATAATTATACAACTTTTCATTATACAAACAATAACATTCATTTGCTAAAATGGGAATACACCTTTAAGACTTTCTTGTTTAATAAATTAGTAAAAATATCTACATTTCAGGATTTTTTGTGTTAAAATAGGGTGCATAATGCTGGTGCCGTTAAAAAAAACAGCTGTGTGTAGGCGCCGCCATATTGGCTTAGATCGTCACTCCCTGTGACGTCATCGGGGAGCAGCAATCTGTTGCCATAACAGCCTCGGGACATACAAAGACTGTCTAATTTTTAGGTAATAGTTAATGTGCAAAATCCCAATATACTGTTATACTGTAGTATGGCCGTATATATCATGGGATCAATCAGACAACCTGGGGGGGGGGCTGAAAAATTGTAAAAAAAACAGTAGCATTAAAAACGTCATCAAAAGTCACAAATTATGACACCACCCACAGCTCCGTATACTGAAGCATGAAAAAGTTATTAGCACCAGAAGATGGCAAAATGAAGAATTTTTTTGCCTTCGTACAGGAGGTTTTAATTTTTGTAAATGTATGAAAAAATTATAAAACCTATATAAATTTGATATCCCTGTGATGTACCAACCCAAAAAATAAAGAAGTGTCATTTGGGGTGCACAGTGAAAACTTTAAAAACCAAGCCCACAAGAAAATGGCACAAATACATTAATTTCACTGCAATTTTTTCCCGCTTCCCAGTCCATGGAATATTAAATACCATAGTTTTGAATTGATATACAAAAAACAAGCCCTCGCTCAGCTCTTTACACGGAGAATAAAAAAGATATAGATCTTTAAAGGTGGGCAGTGAAAAGTTAAAACTAAAACATTAAGGGGTTACCAACACCATGACATAAAGATCCGTCAGGTGTTTTTAAGATGTTAAAGTTTGTTAGTAACCCCTGGTAACAAAAGCAGGCCAATAGTTTGTATGTTACTTCAAGTTCTTTATTCAATACCTTAAGGGAAAATAGAACACTTTTTGTTATTGATACTTTATATTATTGGTGTACTATGACTAAAGGGCTAAAGATTTTCTCTGCACTTATATATTTCTATAGCTGCATCTAAATTGTTATCTACAAAATAAAACATGAAGCCAACATTTTATTGAAGAGCCTTTTTATTGGAGTGCCACCCATCTTCCCTTCTGTTGTTTGAGGATATGCTAATGACTGTCCTCCCTTGCGGCTATACAGCCACCATATAAGCTGGATGCTTCCTTCAATTACCACGTTTTTTATGTATCCATATTAACATCAGCAATGTCAATATTTAGTCATATCAAATTGATTGGAGACTGATCGATAAAGGATAACATGAAAACTTGGCACAACCCCTTTAAGTTCCCAACCGGTCAAGTCCTTAAAGAAAATCTACCACCAGGAACAATGACTGTAAACCAAGAACACTTACATGCTAGCGTGTGTCCCCTATGGCAGGATCTGCTCTTCTTTTAGCTTCTCATGCCCTTGTTTTTATGAAAAAAAGGGTTTTAAAAACGTGCAAAAAAGCTATGTAGTCCGCTGCCCCTCAGGTTTATTTGAATTAATGCAGCATTGATTAAAAATAAAATCTTTATCATTCAAGTACCATTTTCACTGACAACGAAACCTAACTGATTAAGGTATTACTGTGTGTTTTTCACTGGCATCAAAACTTTTCTGATTCACATGTTACTGCATGCTTTTCATTGACAAAAATGTTATGAATCATGTATTATTGTACACTTTTCACTGACAACAAAACTTTTATTATCTATGCATCCTTGTGCACTATTCACTGACAACAAAACTTTTCTGATTCAATCATTACTGCACAGTCTTCACTATGATGAGCACTTTTATGATCCACTTATTAATGAACGCTGTTCACTGAGAGGAGCAACTTTTCAATCAAGATATGATTAATGATTTATGATTTTTCTGGCGCTCCATGCTATACAGAGAGAGGAACTTCAAGATCTTGCTGGATGATACAATAAATGCTAATAATCCTGTCTGCCCTTATAAGGGCAAGTATTTCAGATTCACCTTACAAGGGCAACTTCTGTTTTTTCAGAAGTCCCTGTCTAGCTTACTCTGTGACGAGCAGCAATCTCTCTCTCTCCCTCACTTTCTCCTGTGTGTAATAGTGTCTGGATATGTGACCATGCTGCTATACTGCAGATTTACACAAATTGCTTAAATATAGAAGAAATTAAGGGATAAAAGAAGTAACATATTTTTTAATAAAGTATATTACACAATTTACAGCTATCTCCTGCCCTGTTGATTTATGATATTTAGTAGAAAGTTTAGTTCTGCTTTAAAACTTTTTAAAGAGAAGATCACTTTATTTTCTTTATTAGTCTGATGTAAGGTATGCCAGTCTTACTACAAGTGGGTATATTTATGATTCTAGTCTAAAAGAGATAGTGGTGAC
Source organism: Engystomops pustulosus (assembly GCA_019512145.1). Classification (NCBI taxonomy): domain Eukaryota; kingdom Metazoa; phylum Chordata; class Amphibia; order Anura; family Leptodactylidae; genus Engystomops; species Engystomops pustulosus. The sequence goes on from CM033642.1 coordinate 207,979,190, forward strand.
AAGGGTACTCAATTTATTATGCAGTTTAATATACTTTATTGTTATTTTTAATTATTAAAACCAGAATGTTAAACATTTCGCTTTTTCCTACTCTGTTTTTAACTTCCTGATTGTAGGGCTTTTAAATTCTATCTTCTATATATGGCGACAGTCAAGGTGCTTGTCCCCAGTTTCCCAGTGCTTGCCCCTATCAGACAGTGGTCACAGAGATGTCCCAAGAAGCCCATTAGCCACAGTGATGCCCCATGTAGCCACAATAATGCGCCCCAGTAGCCAGTAGTCACATTGATGCCCCAATGAGCCCCTAGTCATAGCAATGCCTCCTGTAGCCAAAATAATGCACCCAGTAGCTAGTAGTCACAGTGTTGTCCTCAGTAGCCAATATATTGTGCCCAGTAGCCAGTAATCACAGTGATGCCCCCTCTAGCCACAAAAAGGCCCCAAGCTGCCAGTAGTCACAGTGATGCCCCTGTAACAACAACAATGCTCCAAGTAGCCAGGAGTCACAGTGATGCCCTCAATAGCAACAATAATGCCTACAGTAGCCATGTGTTTGACAGAAAACCTTTTTTTAAGCAAATTTTCAGGTGATACTTTCCCTTTATTTAATTCTTGAAATAATTTTTAACAAACATACCTAGTAATCCTTATTTTAACAGTTCAACAGTTAGAATATTGTCATATCTTCCAAATACAAAAGTGACAAATGTGAAAATAGATTTTACTAAAGGGATCATACAAACTGGCTTATTGTATTATTATGAAAGAGCAACATTCACAGCAAATGAGAAATAGCACGGAACAAAGATGTGTTCCTGTCTATCTGAGCATCTAGAATACATTGATACATTTGTATTTTGTTTGGATTTGAATCAAATTTAAACATAATTCTGACATACACAATGAGAATCCATAATTATTGCTATGTGCCAAAAATAATAATCATGTATAGTACTGCTGTGCCCTGAAAATAATACCTCTGTGCACCACATTAATCTATGACAGTGAAGAAAGCAGGTAATATATTCCCTCCAATGTGACTTCAGATCTGTCATTTCATTTTAAACATATACTTTGCACTTGATGACAACTATGTAAATATAGCAGGCCAGCGATGTTCATCTGTATTGTTTTAAAAGCCTAATTAAGAAATGTACTAGAAAAAGATGCTTGAAGGGTCCATGAAAGAAATGTGCTGACTGTAAAATATGCACTAAGTTTATTTGTTATAAGACTAAAAAAAAATTAGGATTTACCTTCTGGCTTTTTCCAAGGGAATTGCATTTAAAATGATAATAAATGAAATTGAACACATCTGCCTGTGGACATTAAGAAAGGAAAATATTAAGAATCTGAAAAGAGGGTTTTTTAATTTCATTTGTTAAAAGCAAGCAGTGTGAACCTGAGATTCAATTTATATAGGGTTTATTGTGTTTTAATATATTTTCAAAATTTAAACGAATGTGTACGAGAAAGAAAACAATTTTTTGCCATCTTCTGACACTAATGACTTTTTTCATACGTTGGTGTACGGAGTTGTGTGATTTGTCATTTTTTGCGAAATGAGCTGACATTTTCATTGCTACCATTTTGAGGACTGTGCAACATTTTGATCACTTTTCATTACATTTTTTATGTCATGTAAAAAGGTGTAAAAGTAACATTTCGGACATTTGGGCGCCATTTCCCATCTCGGAGGTCACCGCCGGTTATAACCGTTTCAATATTTTGATAGATCGGGCCTTTTGGGACGGGGGATACCTAATGTGTTTGTGATTTTTACTGTTTATTATATTTTATATCAGTTGTAGGGAAAGAGGGGTGATTTGAATTTTTAATATTTTATACATTTTTTACATTTTACTTTTTTCTTTTTTTTTTCACTATTTCTTAGACCCTCTAGGGTACATTAACCCTAGATGGTCAGATCATTCCTACCATATATTGTAATACAACTGTATTGCAGTATATGGAGTTTTTGCATGTGATTCCTTACAATGGCTCATTGTAACAAATATGCAGAAACCATTCAGCCTCGGGTCTGACGAAGACTGCGGGTGATAGCGATGGGTCTTTGCTGCAATTTGCAGCAAAGCCCATCTCTGTATGAAGAGGGCTCAGCCCGGATATATGTCGCAGAGCGTGAAGGGGTTAATAACCCATTCCATGCTTAAAGGGCTTGTCCACTTTAACCACATTCCAACAAATAATTGATATTGTTTGTGTAATGAAAATGTATACAATTTTTCAATATACTTTCTGTAAAAATTCTTTGCAGTTTAGAAATTGACAAATAACCATCAAATAAATTATATTCTCAAAATCGTGAAATATATGAATATTAAAAAAAATTTTTTCGTATGTCCGCATAGTTAAAGATTCATAATATAGTATAAAGTGCTTAAAAGTAATTCTAAAAATACCTAAATTAGAATAATACATCAATTACTGATCATATACATAACAGCTTAATATACTATTTAGATGAAAACTTTTTTGAACATATTTGTACAAATTTTCTTTAGTCAGCAATAACTCTCCTACTGCTTCTCATTTTCCATGCTAAAAACATCACCACATTGGCCATCCTTTATCAAAAACAGTGAAAGTGCAGTTTGCCTGTGTAGTGTGCAGAGGGCGCCATATTCATGAATTGTGGGGCACAATTTTGATGAATCTGGCTCCCTCTGTACTGCTTCCATTTTTTATTTTGGTGCACCTTTAATATGAGGTGTGAGACACATTTCTGTCAGACTTTGCATGTTAAATGTGGTCTAATTTCAGTGCAGACAAATGCGTTGTGGATACTTTATAAATACATGTGCAGGCAGTTTGCAAAACTGTTTGAAAAGAACGTGCAAAGTCAGACAGAAAACTGGTGCATTGGCTTTAATAAATGTGGGCCATTGTCTGGTTTCTTGTACTACTTTTTGAGACTTTTTTGAAAAAAGCACCTGTTGAGAAATCAATAGGGAACATTTACTAAGGGCTTTGCACCGCATTTCTCTTGGACTTTGCACATTCTTTTAGGTGAAAATGGCTTGCACAGGTATTCAAGACACTATTTGTGAGTGTTCTGGCGCTCTTTAACATGCAAATCGTGTCACACGCCCTATGTTAAAAGTGCACCACAAAAAAGTTGGTGTGGGGAAGCGACAGATTCCTGATTTCTGGTGCGCATTCTTAATGAATGTGTCCCACCCAGCATTATACACAGAAAGAGCACTTTTAGCGAAGTTGCCATCTTTCTAAGTAAATGTGCCCCATTTTGTTTAAAATCTGTTGAGAAATTTTATGTTAGCAAGAGTAATTGGATGAATTATAATATGTTTGAGCTTGCTGCTAAGTATCCCGAAGGCACACTCCACACATACGCACAGGAGAGACGGTACTTGAAAAGCGCCTTCGATCATCCAAACCATGCTGAAGCAACACAAGACGGGAATGTCCAAAGCCTTCATCAGCGATGACAACAAATGGTGCTGGAGGTCCAGTAGATCCAGGTAGACAACCTGGTTCTGACAGGGTGAGCTGGTTGGAGTGAAGCCGTTCACCCATTCTGAAAGCTCTGAAGACCGCTGCATCCACACAACTTCCATAGGCCCCAAAGCCAACAAAACCACTAAAAAATATTGTTTATAATTGTAGAATTGTGACACTGAGTGAACCCACGTATTCCCACAAATGTGTGAATAAGCGCCCTGATGCAATTTGGAAACTGCGCTGATTCCTGGAAACCATAAGATAACAGGATTCAGTCTTCAGCAGTCGGCACAGGCTTCACCACAGCTCTCAGTCTTTTCGATACTTCGCCGGTTGCTCTAACTAACAACGAAATGGTGGAAACACCCAGCAGGAACTGGGTGCAATGAAGCAGATGAATTCTCAGTGGCAAGAAACCTAAAAAATTATAGAGAACATCAGTGATATTGAAAAAACATTATAACTTGAAATTAAAAAATGTATATAATTGAAAAAAACCTCATGGTGGTATCCTTAAATTGGAGCCCCGATCACAGGTCCTTCAAAAGATGGTCAAAAGAAGTAATAGTCATCTGAATGTAGTTGTGAAACTTGTCTGACTCAGGTCAGCATGCCGGTATCTAAAGTGACCCCTCCTAGACTACTTGGCGACAATGGGATGAACCCAAAACCACCTAGTCCTCTTTGGCTCCTCCTCCAGCATTGCAGAAAGCCTTTGGAGAAGCGTCACAAAGACCCAATCCAGGAGCAGATCATCAGCAGAATTGTTTGACATCGCAAGAGCCTAGATACACCCGAAACCACTGCCAGAAGCAGCAGTGGAGTCTAATCTCGCTCTCAGAAAAGACAAAATGGAGTCTGGGCTGGCCAGGTGACCAAATTTGGGCAAACTTTTATCATCATTTGTCATTATTTGCCAGCACACAATATTTTATATGGAAATGGTACAGATACGGTGACATACGTGGACACATACGGATGCAAAACGTCATGTATGTACAGACTCAAACGGCATGGAAATACAGGACTGGAGAAATCATACGTTTGTGTGAATGCAGCCTAAGAAAAACACAGGACACCAAAACAAAGGGTACATAGAATTTGCGCAAAAAAATACTCTTCTGTGGGAAAAGTGAGCATAGTCACACCACGACAACCAGAAATTTTGCATGTTTATCTTTGGGAACGAAGGTAAGTTTCTCATTGACCATATACCAAATTATACCTTCTTCCTTAAAACCTTAATAAAAAAAGAGGGGATGCCAATGGCTTAATTTTTGGGTTCTAAGAGGAAAAATGGGTACAATACCAAGGGGTGAACTAGATCTAGGGGCAGAGAGGAACTCGAGGTGGGAGTAGTGGGGAACTAGACCGGGGGCAGGAGGGAACTAGATCTGGGGGCATGGGGGAATTAGCTGGGGGCAGGAGGAACTAGACCTGGGGAAAGCTTGTTTTGTGAGACTTGGGGGGGGGGGGGGTTACTGTGTGAGATGGGGGTAGCAGACATTGAGGGGGACTACCTGAGTGAGAAGAGAGACAAGACCTGGTGAAGGCAGTATTATAGTATTTATACTCTTGTACATAGGGTGCATTAATATGGCAGTTATATACTTGTACGTAGGGTGCAGTGTTATAATAGCTATATTCTTGTACATAGGGGGTAGTAGTATTATAGTAGTTATATTCTTGTACATAGGGGGCAGTGTTATAGTAGTTATACTCTGGTACATAGGGGGCAGTATTATAGTAGTTATAAGACAAAAAGAAAAAATGTAGAAGGACAGCTCACCGCTTGAAGACCCCAGGCATGGCAGACGGCTGTGTGCATGGACTCCGAAGCTTAAATTGGCGTTTCACATAAAAGAAGGCAAGTGGAGTCCAGCTCAGGTAAATGAAGTATTCAATCTGTTAAAAGTTCATGTTAAATTCATCTACTTAAAAAATGTATAAATGCATCGTGGAGACAGGGGACAAGGAGACACAAGACACAGGAAACAAAAAAAAACGCAGGCAGCCTCAGGTGGGTTCCGTTGTATCGGAGGGCAACACCCCTATTGGAGGCCGGAACTACCAGCAAACCAGCAGGGATAAACAACTATGCTGTAAACACTCGTGTAAACATTTTTGTAAACAATATGTAAATGTAAATATTTTTGTAAATACTATGTAAACTTAGTAAATATACATTAAGTCATGTTTGTGGTTTAATCCCTTAGGGGCACGGGTGTCAAGATTAAAAATCCAAAAGGCTTCTCTCGAAAATAAAGCTTTTTTCCAGTCCATCTTAGATATCCCTGAAAGGCTGCGTGTGCTGGCTATGGTTTTGGGGTTGGCCGCAGTGATGTGTTCACTGATTCTGTCCTTAAGTTTCCGTGTGGTGCATCCGATGTATTGAAGGGAGCACTTAGAGCAGTTTATCAGGTACACAACATTTGATGATTCGCGGTTGATGTGGGTTTTGATAGTAAAAGTGATCTTGGTGCTGATAGACGTGAACGAAGTACTTTTAAGCATATATCTACACAGGTTGCATCTGCTGCCACCACAGCAATAGCTGCCTTTAGTTTGCAGCCAATGCTTTCTGAGTGGTTTGTCAGTAAATGTGTTGGGGGCAAGGATGTTTCCTAGTGTAGTTGCACGAGTGGAGACAAAAGAAATGCCATTTTTAAGAATATCTTTAAGGGTAGGTTCGTGTTGGAGAATGGGTAGCTGTTTCTTAATGATGTTTACAATGTCATGGAAGTGGATACTGTATTGTGTGCTAAATGTTACTCTAGGAGCGTTCTGACAGGATTTGTTGTCCTTAGGAAGAGCTATGTGGAGCGAGTTCTCCATGTGCCTAGCCCTTTTACAACTCTTATGATTGTACCCTCTCTGACGTAATCTGTTTTCTATAATATTGCATTCTGCTGAGTAGTCCTGTTCCAATGTGCAAGCTCGTTTGGCTCTTACAAATTCTCCGACTGGAAGGTTTTTAATCGTATTTTCAGGATGGCAACTCATCGCGTGTAGTAATGTGTTGCCCGAAGTGGGCTTACGGTATATTTTGCAACAGACTTTACCAATGTCACTATTGGCTGTTAACAGGACATCTAAAAAGGGGATCTGACATGATTCAAAAGCAAAAGTAAATTTCAAATTGAAAGGGTTATCATTAAGGTACAGGATGAACTGATTGACTGGGCACCAGTGTATAAAAAGGATATAGTAGAGCTGGAACGGGTGCAGAGGAGAGCAACCAGGATTATTAGGGGAATGGGGGAACTAGAATACACTGACAGATTAAAAAATTTGGGATTATTCAGTTTAGAAAAAAGACGACTGAGGGGAGACCTCATTACAATGTACAAATACCTGAACGGACAGTACAAGGATCTCTCCAAAGATCTTTTTATACCTCGGCCTGTGACCAGGACAAGGGGGCATCCTCTACGCTTAGAGGAGAGGCGATTTTACCATCAACATAGACAAAGGTTCTTTACTGTAAGAGCAGTGAGACTGTGGAACTCTCTGCCGCAGGAGGTTGTTATGGCGGACTCTATGTACATGTTCAAGAGAGGCCTGGATGACTTTCTGGAGAGAAAAAATATCACGGGTTATGGGGATAAAACATTTATTTAATTCTTAAAGGTTGGACTTGATGGACTTGCGTCTCCTTCCAGCTTTATATACTATGATACTATGATACTGTCTCAAGGTCTGAATCCCAGACCACGAGACAGTCATCAATGTACCGTCCGTACCATATGATGGACTTGAGAAAAGGGTTATCCGATCTATAAAGAAAGTGCTCTTCCCAATAAGCCATGTAAAGGTTGGCCAGCGATGGTGAGAAGCTGGCCCCCATGGGGCAGCCTAGCTTCTGTAAATAGTAGACCCCATTAAACATAAAGAAGTTATTTGACAATAGGGAAAGTAGGACAATAGGGATGAATTCCTGAAGAGTGACATCGTAGTTGCTGTATTTGTGCAAGTGGTGTCTCACTGCTTCTACAGCTTGTATGTGGGGGATAGAGGTATATAATGCTGTCACGTCACAGGTCAGCCAGCTGTAAGTGGACTACCATGTGAAATCTGCAAAGGCATTAAGGACTGTTTTAGAATCCTGTAGGAACCCTGGTAAGCGGTTTACTAGCAGTTGGAGTAATCTGTCCAACCAAGTACCCAGGCGTTCATTCAAAGAACTGATGCTAGACACAATGGGGCAGATTTATCAAGTGTCTGAAAGTCAGAATATTTCTAGTTGCCCATGGCAACCAATCACAGCTCCCCTTTAAAATATTCATGAGCACTGATAAAATGAGAGCTGAGCTGTGATTGGTTGCCATAGGCAACTAGAAATATTCTGACTTTCAGGCACTTGATAAATCTGCCCCAATGGGTCTGAGTGGGGGGGGGGGGGACTTATCCTTGTGGGATTTAGGCACTGCATAAAATGTAGGTGTAACAGGATTGGATGGTAACAAGAATTCAGCAGTGCTGGCATCTAAAATGCCCAAGTTAACTCCTTCGTCTAGAAGGGATTTAAGGGAGTCATGTATTACTTTGGTGGGATCATTAGTAAGTTGTGAATAGACATCAGTGTCATTTATCAGATTCTCCACCTCCCTTTTATATAACCCTTTATGTAGTACGACAATGGAGCCCCCTTTATCTGAGGAGCGAATACATATATAAAGATTGTTCTTTAGCTGAATAAGAGCAGTTCGTTCCCTTGTAAGGTTATATTTGTCGCCGTTCCCCACATCCCGATCATGTAGGCGTTTCAGTTCTTCCTCAACCGACTCCTGGAACATGTCCATTTCACTGGTTCTAGTATTGATGGGGTAGAAAGAGGGGTTCTTCTTAGTCACCAAATTCGAAGTATTTAATATTGATGCAGTTGTGGTTGCTGCTTTGTCGTCCAGGTGAATTAAATTCATAAGTAGGACTTGTTCATCAAAAGTGGACTTGTTATCAAAATGTTTGCTACCCATGGTATTTATCATAGTGAGGTTGGGTACTTCTACAGGTGGGGGGTCCTCTAAGGTGTTGGCAAAGTGTTTTTTTACAGTGAGTAATCTCACAAATTTGTTGATGTCTTTGATCGTTTGATATAAGTCCATTTTGTTGGTGGGTGCAAAACTGAGACCTTTGTACAGGTACTGTCCTACTTTTCCTATTGTCAAATAACTTCTTTATGTTTAATGGGGTCTTCTATTTACAAAACTAGGCTGCCCCATGGGAGCCAGCTTCTCACCATCGCTGGCCAACGTTTACATGGCTTATTGGGAAGAGCACTTTCTTTATACATCGGATAACCCTTTTCTCAAGTCCATCATATGGTACGGGAGGTACATTGATGACTGTCTCTTGGTTTGGGATTCAGACCTTGAGACAGTCAATCAGTTCATCCAGTACCTCAATGATAACCCTTTCAATTTGAAATTTACTTTTGCTTTTGAATCATGTCAGATCCCCTTTTTAGATGTCCTGTTAACAGCCAATAGTGACATCGGTAAAGTCTGTTGCAAACTATACCGTAAGCCCACTTCGGGCAACACATTACTACACGCGATGAGTTGCCATCCTGAACATACGATTAAAACCCTTCCAATCGGAGAATTTGTAAGAGCCAAACGAGCTTGCACATTGGAACAGGACTACTCAGCAGAATGCAACATTATAGAAAACAGACTACACCAGAGAGGGTACAATCATAAGAGTTGTAAAAGGGCTAGGCACATTGTGGAAGGGAGAACTCGCTCCACATATCTTCTTCCTAAGGACAGCAATCCTGTCAGAAACGCTCCTAGAGTAACATTCAGCACACAATACAGTATCCACTTCCATGACATTGTAAACATCATTAAGAAACAGCTACCCATTCTCCAACACGAACCTACCCTTAAAGATATTCTTAAAAATTGCATTTCTTTTGTCTCCACTCGTGCCACTACACTAGGAAACATCCTTGCCCCCAACACATTTACTGACAAACCACTCAGAAAGCATTGGCTGCAAACTAAAGGCAGCTATTGCTGTGGTGGCAGCAGATGCAACCTGTGTAGATATATGCTTAAAAGTACTTCGTTCACGTCTATCAGCACCAAGATCACTTTTACTATCAAAACCCACATCAACCGCGAATCATCAAATGTTGTGTACCTGATAAACTGCTCTAAGTGCTCCCTCCAATACATAGGCTGCACCACACATAAACTTAAGGACAGAATCAGTGAACACATCAGTGCAGCCAATCCCAAAACCATAGCGAGCACACGCAGCCTTTCAGGGATATCTAAGCATTTTAAAGAGATATACGCAGGTTTCATGAATGGGATGCAGGTCATAGCAATTGAACAAGCAGATAATAAGTAAGAATACCTGGCTGGCTGCAGGTAGGGCACAGTACTGGGGTCTACCAGAGTGCCGCCAGTTATTCACAATTACCTGCCACATGGGTTCAGACAATTGCGACACAATCCCGAGGCAAACCCCTGTAAAATACCTGACAAAGCTGCGCGATTCCCAAAAAATGTGAACAGTCTTACGAAAGTTAGATCCACGGCCCTTAGTAAATAAGCCCCATTGTCTTGTTTGTGCACTGTATTGTAGTCTTCTCTGAGGTGTTTGTTACTTATTACACAAATACAGTATTATGCACTAGTGTTTTCTGGGGGGAATTTGTGCTATACTGTGGTGTTTGGCATATCTAGGGTTTTGGTTTATAGTGCTGCCCTCTGGAGGGTAGTATTATGACAATGCGGGCCTCGGACCGAAAAAGATTGTGCAACTCTGGTCTTGGCAAATGCTCTAAACCAGTGATGGCAAACCTTTTAGAGGCCAAGTGCCCAAACTACAACAAAGACCTGCTTATTTATCGCAAAGTGCCAACACAGAAATGTAATTTATGATTTATACTCCCTTCTCTGTCACAGTTTTCATTGATGCCAGCACCTGAGGACACCAATAAAGCAGAAAATAGTCCCAGGTAGAGCTGTCACTTTAAAATAGCTCTGTGCGCAGCAAGTCCTGGGCTGTCTGGGACTGCAGGAAGATACCTGGAGTCATCTCTGGTGATGGCCTGAGTGCCCACAGAAAGGGCTCTGAGTGCCACCTCTGGCACCAGTGCCATAGGTTAGCCATCACTGCTCTAAACCTTTGTCAGGTTGGAAGGAGACCATCCGTTGACAGGCCTATTCAGGTCTTTACAGAGATGTACAAGTCAGGTTCTCACTGGTAAACTGAATAACATTCACAGAAATGTCCCCAAGCCAGGTGTAGCCTGGGTACATTAGGTAGCCCAGTATAAAGTCTTTAACCCCTTACCGATATGTGAAGTAATACTACATCAAATGCCGGGTGCGGGTGCATGGAGAGGGCTCATGGGCTGAGCCCTCCCCATAGCCGGTAAGTATTTGCTGCATATTGCAGCAAAGGCTTACCGGTAACACCTGCGATCAGTGCCACCACTGATCGCGGGTGTTTTTATGGTGATTCAAAAAAATGGGATGCCTGAGGATCGTCGTTCCTCGTGACATCGTTAGGGAGCGTCGATTCCTCACCATGGCAGCTTCAGGTTAACCCATTCATTACAATGTGCTATGAGTACATTGTAATGAAGGAGGAGTAAAATCATTGTATACTGCCATACTGTAGTATGGCAGTATATTATAGGATAGTACAGACAACCTAGGGTTAAAGTACCCTAGAGAGTCTGAAAAAGATAGTAAAAATAAAAATAAAACAAAGTTTAAAAAAAATTATAGTAAAAAAACCTAAAAACTGAAATCACACCCCTTTCCCTAGAACTGATATAAATATAAACAGTAAAAATCATAAACACATTGGGTATCGCCGCGTCCGAAAATGCCAAATCTATCAAAATACAATAACCTTTTTTTTCACTGCGTTTAACCCCATAACTTAAAATCGTGCCCAAAGTCAAAAATGGCACTTTTTTGCCATTTAAACAAAATAATAATTCTATAAAAAGTGATCAAAAGGTCGCACAGTCCTAAAAATTATAACATTGTAAACGTCAAAAAAAGATGCAATAAAAGCATCTCCCAAAGTATAAAAAAGTTATTAGCGCCAGGAGACAGCAATATCCCCCAAAAAAAATTTGTACAGGAGGTTTTCATTTTTGTAAATGTATGAAAACATCCTGTACAATACCTCTATTAGATAAAACACCGACACCATATTACATCACTACTGACAATAGATTGATGTCCACTAAAGTTCATATCTCCTCCCCTCCTGTCAAGGACCTGCTATCATAGTACACTGACCATCATTAATCAACTACTGACAACAGAGATGTCACAGCATATAATCCTCCCCTCGCCTGTACAGAACGCTATCTAGATAACCACGAGCACTCATTACATCACTACTGACAATAGATGATGTAACGTTCATCCCCTTCCCCCTCCCCTCCTGTACATTGACCTCTAATAGATCCATGACCCACCATTACATCACTAATGACTAGATGATTAACAGACTTATCCCCCCTCCCTGCATTACCCAATCGATATAGATAACCACCGACCCCATGCAGTTACACTACTAATGACCAAGAGATGATTGTCACAGCTTATCCTCCTCCCCCTCTGTACAATCGACCTCCTATAAGAGTAACCCAACGACCCATCATTACATCACTACTGACAAGTAGATGATGTTCACAGTCTATCTGCTTCCCCTACTCCTGTACAAGTGACCGCTTATAGATAACACTGCAACGCTCATCATTACATCAACTACTGACATAGATATTCACAGCTTAATCTCTCCTACCCTGTACATGGACTTATAGATAACACTGACCCCACATTACATCACTTACTGACAATAGAATGATGTCACAGCTTATATCCTCCCCCTCTCTGTACAATGACCTTCTATATGATAACACTGACCCCTATCATTACATCACTACGACAATAGATGATGTGTCAGCTTATCCCTCCCCTCCCTGTACAATGACCTCTATATAGATAACACTGACCCGCTCATTACCAATCACTACTACGACAATAGATGATGTCACAGACTTATCCCTCCCCCCCATGTACAATACCTCTTATAAGATAACACTGACCCATATTACAATCACTACTGACAATATGTGTTCACAGTTATCCTCCCCCTCCTGTACAGTGCCTTTTAATTGATATAATAAATTTGTTCTTCAAGGGCATCTTAAGAAAAAAAAATAAAATTCCCTATGAGGCTATAATAGGCTCCATCTCTGTGGATTGGGGTGTAGCAGATTGTATAATTTAGGATTTGCTTCCTCACAGGTACCTGGGAGCTGCGCATTGATCTCAGGACTTTGATTTCATAAACTCTTTTCTAAATACAGTTCATTTAAAGTATGGGAGAGAGTGAGAAATCAAGCTGGTGCTCGGGGCTTTACTGGTGGGAATGCAGGTAAGAAGCAATGGTGTAATGGTGGATGTGTGGTAGACAGGTTATGGCTGTCTCTATATATACTTGTGTCCTGCTGCAGGAGATTCTCTTCCATTCATAACGGGATGATGTTTCCCCACCCCGGACCAAGACAATGATGCTTATCTAACAATTGTGGCGAATGATTCAAGGGACCTCGTGGTATAATAAATGTATTATTCCAAACCTGAATGGGGCTCTACTTCCCGGAATCATGGCAGAGTTTGCTGATGGGATAATTGGAAATCAGGTGGGTCATAACTATCCTACAGGAATCAGAGTTTTATTTTATTATGGGGACACCGACACTGCATTGCACTTGTTATTGATTAGATTATGAGATCCTGGATACAGAAAGAAAATAATTTGCATCTATCAGTCCTTAAAGTCCTGGTATAAAAAGGAAAAAAAATTAAGGTTCTCTGAAAATCCTTTTTTTTCTCTACAGGATTTATCATTTTATTAAAGTGCCTCTTAAAATATTGGGTTTTTTCTGTCTTCGAGATGCTTATCTGCATTCATTTATAATGAATGTCTCTGGTAGAGTCAATTTCTTTTTCTTGAGATTACATAGTGTAGATTTTCTTTTCAAACTGACCCATTTGTCTCTATCCCTACTTGTCATTTATTTCAGTGTATCTCAATTGGAGCAGTTAATGAGGTCATATCACAAGAAGAACGTTCATATATTGTATTGCTTGTAGCTTTTTATTCTTCTGTGTGTAACATATTTCATACTGCACAGTGTTGGATAACTCCCAAGTATTGCTTAAGGAAATACTATGTGGGCAAGAAAATCTTTTATGGGTTTTAGCCAAATCCTTCTTTTGATTTTCTGTGAAATAAAGAAGAAATATTTCTGGATTTAAAATTAACATTTCTGAGCTATAACAGTCAGGTCATCTCAAATAACTTTTATTCTAAAAGTTTAAATGATTTATATACAGTATATATGTATATTTATATATATATATATATATATATATATATATATATATATATACAAATATATTTGGCAACCACACATAGCCAATGGGAAATCCTATGAGGTGCAAGAACAACCTTTATTTTCAGTCAGAAGGATCCAAAATATATATATATATACTTGTAGAAAGTTCAAGCAGCACACAAACGATGGTTCAGGTGGGTGCAAGCTCGCTGAGACCAGGCTCCAGGTCCTTCAAATGTAATACACGAGAATCAAGCAGCACTCCAGGGCATCAATGGGTAGGTAAGAAAGTGAAAATGCTTATCCATGTTCAGAGGTACAGCAGCAAACGTTTCGGCTCCAAGGGCTTGAAAAAGGCTCTTGGAGCCGAAAATTGCTGCTGTACCTTGTTGTACTTCTGAACATGGAATAAAGCATTTTCACTTTCTTCACCTAACCATTGACGCCCTGGAGTGCTGCTTGATTCTGGTATTATATATATATATATATATATATATTCAAATTAGACAATTCATTGAGTGGGATGTTTTCATTAACCACTCCATCGTCCTTGATCACAAAGGATGTCATTAGAAACATTTTTATTGCTCTTTACCTCCAAAATTGTCAGCAAACAGCAAATAATTATTTTTTTTATTGCATGTACTATCTCCCCTATAACATCACTATGTGCAGTATCACTATATTTTGATATGAAATTGCCCCATATTTTGTGCATTAATATATGGTTTTAACCATGCTGCCTGATGTAATCAGGGTTTAGTTAAATCTGTACTATAGCTTTCAGACATTGTAAAACTTTGAGAGAAGAAACTGTAAACAGCAAATTTATCACTGCCTATGTAGGTACATGTCTAGATCATTGTAGTCCTAATGGTAACTTCAGATGTGGCCATTGTAACTATTGCTGCTACAATTTGGAACAGAAGACATACACAATGGGAGGTGTTTGACGTATTCTGAGTTTATTAATTGCGAGTCAGAATATGTTGTGTATGCTATATTCTGTCCAATTCAGAGATTTTATAAAGGGAATACTATTACAAATCTATATGTCAGGATTAGTCTTTTTTTTCACTGCGTTTAACCCCATAACTTAAAATCGTGCCCAAAGTCCAAAATGGCACTTTTTTGCCATTTAAACAAATAATAATTCTATAAAAAGTGATCAAAAGGTCGCACAGTCCTAAAAATTAATAACATTGTAAACGTCAAAAAAAGATGCAAATAAAAGCATTCCCCCAAAGTATAAAAAAGTTATTAGCGCCAGGAGACAGCATATCCCCCAAAAAAATTTGACAGGAGGTTTTCATTTTTGTAATGTATGAAAACATTATAAAACCTAACAAATTTGGCATCCCTGTAATCGAATTGACCCAAAGAAAAAGTAGAACATGTCATTTGGGGCACTCAGTGAAACCGTAAAATCCGCCCACAAGAAACGGTAACAATTTTTTTACCAATTTCACTGCATTGAATTTTTTCCTGCTACCCAGTACAAGAATGGAATATAAATACCACCATTTTGAAGTGTAATTTGTTACTCAGAAAATAAGCCGTCACACAGCTCTGTACATGGAAATAAAAAAATTATAGATTTTTTAAGGTGGGGGTGAAAAATGAAAGCGCAAAAACTAAAAAGGCTGCGGCTTAAGTGGTTAAAGATACAGATGCAATTGATCAAAAGAGCATTACAGCAGAGATTCCTCTTTGTGCAGCGCCCTCTGTATGATGCAGGTAGCTTGATATCATTCCTCCACGCCCACCAGAGGCTGGTGGCTGACCAAGCAGCCCCCACTGAAGAGGGAGTTTTATTTTATTATGGGGACACCGACACTGCATTGCACTTGTTATAGGGTATGTATCATATTTGGAGATGCTGCATGTATCTTACGTGTATCAAAAAGTGAAAATGGTCTGAAGACTTTCCCTACATATTTTTGTGTCTAAATAGTGAAGCAATACCTGATATATTCTATAGGCAAAAGTAGCTCCATTTCCAAAAAGAGGAAACTGTTTTTATGAATTAGGACAAAGAAAATTTTCTGAGAAGACTTTACCAAATGTTTATGTTGAACTATGAAAGCGATCAAAGAAATATTTCAATTGTCAGACACCTAAATTTTTATTTGAAATATTTGATTAGATTATGAGATCCTGGATACAGAAAGAAAATAATTTGCATCTATCAGTCCTTAAAGTCCTGGTATAAAAAGGAAAAAAAATTAAGGTTCTCTGAAAATCCTTTTTTTCTCTACAGGATTTATCATTTTATTAAAGTGCCTCTTAAAATATTGGGTTTTTTGTCTTCGAGTGCTTATCTGCATTCATTTATAATGATGTCTCTGGTAGAGTCAATTTCTTTTTCTTGAGATTACATAGTGTAGATTTTCTTTTCAAACTGACCCATTTGTCTCTATCCCTACTTGTCATTTATTTCAGTGTATCTCAATTGGAGCAGTTAATGAGGTCATATCACAAGAAGAACGTTCATATATTGTATTGCTTGTAGCTTTTTATTCTTCTGTGTGTAAAAATATTCATACTGCACAGTGTTGGATAACTCCCAAGTATGCTTAAGGAAATACTATGTGGGCAAGAAAATCTTTTATGGGTTTTAGACAATCCTTCTTTTGATTTTGTGAAATAAAGAAGAAATATTTGGATTTAAAATAACATTTCTGAGCTATAACAGTCAGGTCATCTCAAATAACTTTTTATCTAAAAGTTTAAATGATTTATATACAGTAGATATGTGTATTATTATATATATCTATATAATATATATATACAAATATATGGCAACCACACATAGCCAATGGAAATCCTATGAGGTGCAAGAACAACCTTTATTTCAGTCAGAAGGATCCTATAAATATATATATATATATACTTGTAGAAAGTTCAAGCAGCACACAACGAGTGGTCAGGTGGGTGCAAGCTCGTGAAACCAGGCTCCAGGTCCTTCAAAGTAATACACGAGAATCAAGCAGCACTCCAGGGCATCAATGGGTAGGTGAAGAAAGTGAAAATGCTTTATTCCATGTTCAGAAGGTACAGCAGCAACGTTCGGCTCCAAGGGCTTGAAAAAGGCTCTTGGAGCCGAAACATTGCTGCTGTACTTGTTGTACTTCTGAACATGGAATAAAGCATTTTCACTTTTCACCTAACCATTGACGCCCTGGAGTGCGCTTGATCTCGTGTATATATAATATATATATATATATATATATATATATATATATATTCAAATTAGACAATTCATTGAGTGGGATGTTTTCATAACCATCCATCGGCCTTGATCACAAAGGATGTCATTAGAAACATTTTTATTGCTCTTTACCTCCAAAATTGTCAGCAAACAGCAAATATTATTTTTTTTATTGCATGTACTATCACCCATAACATCACTATTGTGGTACCATATTTGATATGAAGCCCCTTTTGTGCATTAATATATGGTTTTAACCACGCGCCTGAGGTAATCAGGGTTTAGTTAAATCTGTACTATAGCTTTCAGACATTGTAAAACTTTGAGAGGAGAAGAAACTGTAAACAGCAAATTTATCACTGCTATGTAGTAAGTCTAGATCATTGTAGTCTAATGGTAACTTCAGTGTGGCCATTGTAACTATTGCTGCTACAATGGGAACAGAAGACATACACAATGGAGGTGTTTGACGTATTTGAGTTGATAATTGCGAGTCAGAAATGTTGTGTATGCTATATTCTGTCCAATTCAGAGATTTTATAAAGGGAATTACTATTACAAATATATGTCAGGATTAGAGAACATTTAGCATCTTAACATCAGGTAAAGACTACCCGCTTAATTGAGCATATCCGCATTGCCACAGCCGGATTTGTAAAAGTATTGAGTTTTGCAGGAATAGAAGACTGGTTGGTGGGTCCTCGCCAATGCATAGGATAGTAGTTGTCGCAAATAGCACCTTCTCTTGCCATTAGCGATCTGGTAGCCTGCGAAATCACTCAGAGTCTACTAATTGCAGTTTAAGTCACTGCCTGGGTAAGGCAAGAGTTAACATGTGAAATGTTATTAACAATGATATATCCTTTGCACTAGTTGAAAGCAAGCTGGGAGCTTATGGAGAGTGTTGCCAATGACCAGGGGAGTATAAAAACGCTGTGTGGCAGGACCCTGGGTCAGCATTTGATAAGCAAGTCCAGTGTGCAGTTCCTGCAGAGCTGCCATCCAGACACTACCAGGAAGCAGAGGTATCTAGGCCAGCTGCCTAACCCCTTGGGCAAGTCAGGAGCTAAGCCCCAGAGCAGAGGTCCACTCTCTGGATGCAAAAAGAGACGATGGTCCGGCACGGTGTAGAGTAAAAAACATATTGTCATTTTATTTAAAATACTTCGGATAGGTACAAAGACAAAAAAAAATCATAGAGCATGCATGCTCTTGGTTCAAAAACAGCAGCAGACCTACACATTCGGACGATATATCTCGTCCTTGTCATGGTATACCTGCTGCTGTTGGTACACACATTTAAAGGTATTGTGGGATCATCATATTGTCTGGGTGTATACAGAGAGAGTTTGGTGTAAATGTCAATGTTATTATAACCTCTGATATAGTGCAGTGATGGCTAACCTATGGCATGGTTGCCAGAGGTGGCACTCAGAGCCCTTCAGTGGCACTCAGGTTCTTTCACCAGAGATGACTCCAGGTATCTTCCCTGCAGTCCCAGACAGCCCAGGACTTGCTTACACAGAGGTATTTCAAAGTGACCGCTCTACCTGGGACTATTTTCTGCTTTATTGGTGTCCTCAGGTGCTGGTATCAATGAAAAACTGTGACCGAGGGAATGGAGTATAAATCACAAATTAAATTCTGTGTTGGTACTTTGCGATAAATACGGGGTTGGTTGGTTTGGTTGTGTTTGGGCACTCGTCTCTAAAATGTTTGCCATCACTGATATAGGTATTAGATATACTTGTTTATAGAAATACATAGTATCAGATCTTGTGTAGCCTTTGGTGAACGTGTGTCTAATTTTAAGATCCAATAGATCTCTCTACTGCAAAGTTTGTGAGATCTGTCTCCTCCCTTTGGTGGGCAGTAACCTTTTCAATTGCTGTGATTTAACCTATATATATCATTTATGGATATCGTGAAAATGTTTGGATAAATGGATATGTTTAGTTATTAGAGGCTCCGTTTTGCAGGCGTCTCTAATATGTTCCGATAGTTGTGTTTTTAACATTCTGATAGTAATCCAACATATGAATAGATTGGGTGCATGTTACCAAACACGACATAGGTGCTATTGCAATTGATAATGTTGGAGTTAGGAAAGGTTTCATGTTATTTGCGGAGGAAAAAAACTTTTAGTAGATACCATATATTTACAAATATTGCACTTTCCTGCTCCGCAAGGATATGATCCCTTACATGAGAACAAGATTGAGTTTGAGGTTTTGTTGTTTTCATATCCAGATTGATTGAGAAATCATACCCCTATGTAGGGATTTTCTTGCCACAAAATGACAACCATATTTAAGATATTAAATAGCTGTCATCTCCTGGTAATATTGGCAGGAATTTTTTATGATTTTCTGATTTCATAGTTGTCTTTAATAGTGTGTAGTAAACAATATTTGTTTTGTGTGTTGTTTTCCATTTGTTATATTGGTAATAGCGTTTTTCTATCTGGGGTATTCACTTTATGTTCTGCACAGCCAAAATATGTTTTTTGTAGCCTTGTCCGTGAGCTTTTTCTCTTGGTGGCATTCCTTCCGTAGGTTTCTTCCATGCTGCAACTACGTTTCATGAATGAATTCACTATGGTAGGTTCTGTATGATACGGCCAGGGTGATTGATAGTGTTATGTAACAGTGAATTTCCACTAATGGGTTTTTTATATAGTGTTTTGACACTATTGATATTGAATTTATTAATGTGGGACCCTTGTAGTAATATATTCAGAAATGGTATAATAGTTTTTTCACTTGTGTGGGTAAAGTGCAAATTAAATTAATGTTGATTAATGTAGTTGACAAAAGGTTCTATGTACAGTGTGGGCCCCTTCCAAATAATCAGTATATTCGTCTATATATCTTCCATACCTCAAAATGGTTCTGGATGAGGGGGGGGGGCACATTCCTTCCACATGGAAACATATATATTGGCTAGGGATGGGGAAAAGCATGAGCCATTGGGCATCCTGAAAATTGGTAATAAACTGTTTATTAAAAGGAAAATAATTGTATTTGAGCGAGAATTCTGCTACAGTTATGATGTAATATTTACATTATCTATAGTATTGTGATTTGTCCTTGCAAATACCGAGCCATGCAATCCATTATCATGGGGGATGCATGAATCTAATGCTGTTATATCACAGGCTAGCATTGTTTGTGATCTGTCCAAGCTAAATGGAGAGAATTTGTAAAACTGACTAGGATCATGTAAGGGATCATAACCTTGTGGAGGAGGAAGATGCAATATTTGCAAATATATGGTATCTACTAAAGTTTTTCCTCCGCAAATGACAATGAAACCTTTCTTATCTCCAATATTATCAAATGCAATAGCAATATTTTGTGTATAGGTATCATGCACATATTCAATAATTGGTAGTTACTATACAAATGTTAAAACCGACTATCGGAAAACATTAGAGACGCCTGCAAAACTGAGCCTATAGAACTAAAAACATATACCAATCCTTAAACATTTCATATCCATAAAGGAGATGTTACAGGTTTAAAAATCAACAGCAATTGAGAGGTTATGCCCCCAAAGAGGAGGAGACAGAGACAAGCACAAACTTTGTAATAGAGAGATCTATTGGATCTTAAAATTAGACACACGTTCACAAAAGGCTTAAAGAAAAGATTGACACCATGGGGCACATTTACTTACCTGTCATAATATCCAAGGTGCGTTCCCCGACGATGATGCACGTGCCACGTAGATCCTGCGCCCTGATATCCTACATGTGTCGCTCCCCGCTCAGGTCCGCCGGAGTTCACCTTCTTTCCCAATGCAGATGTAGGCTGGCTTGCAAAACAAATTTGAATGTTAAATCCGTGCTTATGTGTGTGAAAGCCGCCACGATTGCGACAAAATCCCTGGCACGATCTCCGAAAAAGTCGGAAATCCAACGGAAATGCGGCCGGGGACCCTTAGTAATAAGCCCTATGTATTTCTATTAACAAAATATATCATACACTATATTCATATATAGGCGGTCCCCTACTTAAGCTTTATTGATCATCCTTGTCCCATACAGCAAAAATTTGAAACTCCAATTGTCACTGGGGCAAAAAAAAATTGTCTAGAACTTCAATAATAAAATATACAGTTCGACTTACAAATTCAACTTAAGTACAAACCTCCGGACCCTATCTTGTACGTAACCCGGGGAGCTGCCTGTACACCACAATATCCTAAAGTGTGTGTAACAACAGCAGCAGGTAGACCATGACTAAGGATGGAGATATATAGCGTCTGAAACGCGTAGGTATGCTGCTGTTTTTAACCAAGAGCATGCATGCTCCTAGATTTTTTGTCTTTGTACCGATCCAGAGAATTTAAATGAATGAAAAAAATTACTATAAGTTTTTCTCATACATGAGTCCCGGACCATCGTCTCTGTTGGCATTGGATTTACCGTATCGGCACAGGACTACTGTTTTGGGCACCATTCATACTGCTGCTGATGTTGGCCATTGCCTGGCTGTTTGATTTGGAATTAAAAGAAACTGAATGATCTACACAGCATGCTCCTGTGATCCCTGGATGAGGCTGCTTCACATCATGCTTTCCCATCCTCCACCACCCACGGGATTCCCATATACACCTAGTTTGCTCAGGGAGAAACCTCCTTCATCAGCCTCTCCCTTACTTTTCTGTACACGCCACCTGCAGGGGACCTGCCTAAGTGTAGGCCTATTCCTTCTGGTCTGAATACCCAAATACCGTGACCAGAGCATGCCCAAGGCAGCATAAAAAATCATTACAGCATCAAAGTACAAAATAAATCTTTCCCAAAGGTCCATGGACTCATCCACGTATCACAAAATGTTCGATAACACATGTTATATGAGGCATTAGTGTGTTCAAATTTATCATAATTTACAACAAAATGCTAATGCAAGTGCCAAATGTATATTACCGCATATACTGAGTATAAGCCGACCCGGGTATAAGCCGAGACCCCTAATTTACCACCAAAAACCGGGAAAACAATATTGACTCGAGTCTAAGCCGAGGGGCGGAAATGCATTGGTGCAAGAACCCCCAGTATATAGCCAACCGCCCCGAGATAACAGCCAGCCTAGCGTGTGCCCAGTAGATACAGTTGCCCCCAGTAGTATACAGCCTGCCCACAAAGTATACAAGCCTGCCCTTAGTAGTATACAGCCTGCCCCCAGAGTATACAAGCCTGCCAGTACATAAGCCTGCCCCCATGTAATATACAGCCTGCCCCCAGTAGTATACAACTGCCCCAGTGGTAGTTACAGCTTGCCACCAGTAGTATACAGCTTGCCCCCAGTGTATAAGCACTGCCCATAGTATACAGTTTGCCCTCAGTAGTATACATTGCCCCGTAAGTAGTATACAGCCGCGCCCAGTGGTATACAGCCTGCCCCAGTGGTATACGCTGCTCCCAGTAGTAGTATATACAGCTTGCCCCCAGCATTAAAAAAAAAATAAACTTATATATCACCTCCGGTGGCCCCGATGTGCAGCGCTGCTCCCCCGATGTCCGCGCCGTTTCTTCAAAGCTTCCGTGCCGTCTTCTTTTTGCTGGGCGCCGCCATTGCTCCTCACGGCGGCAACTAGGGAGAAAGAAGGACAGGCGCGGAAGCGAAGACAAGCGGCGCGGGACATCGGGGAGCAGTGCTGAACATGGGGCCACCGGAGGGTGAGTATATAAGTTTATTATTTTTAAGTATTTTTTACTGGATATTGACTCGTGTAAAGCCAAGGGGACGTTTTTCAGCACATGTTTTGTGCTGTGAAAATTCGCTTATACACGAGTAAATACGTGTAATTTGCCACCTAGTCGCTGTCCTAAAGTGCCAGTGATTAGAGTTTTTAAAACTGGCAGAATGGTGGCTATGGATATTGCACACTTTAACTGAATGCACAGCTAACAGTGTGTAAGATGCGCACAATAGAGTTTTATGTAAGTTAAATAAATAAGAACATGGTTGCTGTAAGACAAGTGCATTGGCATGTGTGCCAATACAGATGGGTGATAGAAACCACACAGGAACTTTGTAACTACAGTTGCATGGATAAGACAGTGGGGGCACATTTACTACCCGGCTTACCCGAGGTGCGATGTCGAGAGGTGAAGTCCGGCGCGATGCATAAGATCATGCGCCCGAGATCCTGCATTTGTCACTTCCCCGCTCAGGTCCGATGGAGTTCACCTTCTTCCCGGTGTAGTGAGTGAATGCTTGCGGACACAATTTGAATTTTAAAATTCGTTTGCTTAGTCCGAATCAGGTCGGGTTGTCCGACGGCCAGGCCCCCCGATTTGTGTTGCATGAAAGGAAATAGTCGGGAAACCCGATGGAAAGTGGTCCACGGAACCCTAGTAAATGTGCCCCATCTCTCATGGGCTGCACAGGGGGATAATTCTATGTATTACTTGTAGTGTAGGGTTGGACAACACCTGTAGATGACTAGGTAAACTAACTGCTCTGAAAATATTTATGTGGTTATTGTATTAAACTGACTATTAGTTATTGTCAAGCCCTTTTGCACGGGGTGTAATTTCAGAGTATTGTATTTTCTCATCAACAGATAAACCATAATAAATGTATTACACCTGTTATCTCTTTGATTTGGCTAAGAGAAGCTTTTAGTGAATAGAATATGTGAGGAGTCTAAGTGAATTTTTTTCTTCCAATCTTTCCATTCTATAGGCGGATGTAGATACTTCTTCTGATTTTATTTTATTCGGTTGCTTTTTGGCGGCCAGAAACAGAGCCAAAAAGCAAAACGGCGGGAGCTGCCATTTTCTCGAGCGGGCGAAGTATTCGTCCGAGCAACGAGCAGTTTCGAGTACGCTAATGCTCGAACGAGCATCAAGCTTGGACGAGCATGTTCGCTCATCTCTACTTACCACGCTTAATTGAGCATATCCGCATTGCCCACCAGCCGGATGTAAAAGTATTGAGTTTTGCAGGAATAGAAGGACTTGTGTTGGGTCCCTCGCCAATGCATAGGCTAGGTAGTTGTCGCAAATAGCACCTTCTTCTTGCCATTAGCGATCTGGTTAGCCTGCGTAACTCACTCAGAGTCTACTAATTGCAGCTGTAAGTCACTGCCTGGTAAGGCAAGAGTTAACATGTGAAATGTTATTAACCAATGATATATCCTTTGCACTAGTTGAAAGCAAGCTGGAAGCTTATTGGAGAGTGTTGCCACCTGACCAGGGGAGTATAAAAACGCTTTGTGGGCAGGACCCTGGGTCAGCATTTGATAAGCAAGTCCAGTGTGCAGTTCCTGCAGAGCTGCCATCCAGACACACTACCAGGAAGCAGAGGTATCTCAGGCCAGCTGCCTAACACCTTGGGCAAGTCAGGAGACTAAGCCCCAGAGCAGAGGTCCACTCTCTGGATGCAAAAAGAGACGATGGTCCGGCACTCGTGTAGAGTAAAAAACATATTGTCATTTTATTTAAAATACTTCGGATAGGTACAAAATGACAAAAAAAATCATAGAGCATGCATGCTCTTGGTTCAAAAACAGCAGCAGACCTACACATTTCGGACGCTATATATCTCCGTCCTTAGTCATGGTCTACCTGCTGCTGTTGTTACACACATTTAAAGGGATATTGTGGTATCATCATATTGTCTGGGTGTATACAGAGAGAGTTTGGTAAATGTCAATTGTTATATAACCTATGATACAGTGCAGTGATGGCTAACCTATGGCACTGGTGCCAGAGGTGGCACTCAGAGCCCTTTCAGTGGGCACTCAGGTCTTCACCAGAGATGACTCCAGGTATCTTCCTGCAGTCCCAGACAGCCCAGGACTTGCTGTACACAGAGGTATTTCAAAGTGACAGCTCTACCTGGGACTATTTTCTGCTTTATTGGTGTCCTCAGGTGCTGGTATCAATGAAAACTGTGACCGAGAATGGAGTATAAATCACAAATTAAATTTCTGTGTTGGTACTTTGCGATAAATAAGCGGGTTTTGGTTGTGGTTTGGGCACTCGGTCTCTAAAATGTTTGCCATCACTGATATAGTGTATTAGATATACTTGTTAATAGAAATACATAGTATCAGATCTTTTGTTTAAGCCTTTTGGTGAACGTGTGTCTAATTTTAAGATCCAATAGATCTCTCTACTGCAAAGTTTGTGAGATCTGTCTCCTCCTCTTTTGGGGGCAGTAACCTTTTCAATTGCTGTGATTTTTAAACCTATTATATCTCATTTATGGATATCGTGAAAATGTTTGGATAATGTTGATATGTTTAGTTATTAGAGGCTCCGTTTTGCAGGCGTCTCTAATATGTTCCGATAGTTGTGTTTTTAACATTCTGATAGTACTACCAACATATTGAATATGACATTGTGTGCATGTTACCATATACACGACATAGGTGCTATTGCAATTGATAATGTTGGAGTTAGGAAAGGTTTCATTGTTATTTGCGGAGGAAAAACTTTTAGTAGATACCATATATTTACAAATATTGCACTTTCCTGCTCCGCAAGGATATGATCCCTTACATGATAACCAAGATTGAGTTTGAGGTTTGTTTGTATTTTCATATCCAGATTGAGAAATCATACCCCTATTGTAAGGGATTTTCTTGCCACAAAATGACAACCATATTTTAAGATATTAAATAGCTTGTCATCTCCTGGTAATATTGGCAGGAATTTTTTATGATTTTTCTGATTTCATAGTTGTCTTTAATATATTGTGTAGTAAACACTATTTGTTTTGTGTGTTGTTTTTCCATTTTGTTATATTGTTGTAATAGCGTTTTTCTATCTGGGGTATTCACTTTATGTTCTGCTACATCCAAAATATGTTTTTTTGTAGCCTCTGTCCGTGAGCTTTTTTTCTCTTGGTTAGGCATTCCTTCCTGTAGGTTTCTTCCATGCTGCAACTACGTTTTTCATGAATGAATTCACCTAATGGTAGGTTCTGTATGATACGGCCAGGGTGATTGATAGTGTTATGTAACAGTGAATTTCCACTAATGGGTTTTCTATATAGTGTTGTGACACTATTGATATTGAATTTATTAATGTGGGACCCTTGTAGTAATATATTCAGAAATGGTATAATAGTTTTTTCACTTGTGTGGGTAAAGTGCAAATTAAATGAATTGTGATTAATGTAGTTGACAAAAGGTTCTATGTACAGTGTGGGCCCCTTCCAAATAATCAGTATTTCGTCTATATATCTTCCATACCACAAAATGGTTCTGGATGAGGGGGGGGGGGGGCATTCCTTCCACATGGAAACATATATATTGGCTAGGGATGGGGAAAAGCATGAGCCCATTGGGCATCCCTGAAATTGGTAATATAACTGTTTATTAAAAGGAAAATAATTGTATTTGAGCGAGAATTCTGCTACAGTTATGATGTAATTATTTACATTATCTATAGTACTTTGTGTATTTGTCCATTGCAAATACCTTATCATGTGGGATGCATGAATCTAATGCTGTTATATCACAGGCTAGCCTTGTTTGTTGATCTGTCCAAGCTAAATTGGAGAGAATTTGTAAAACTGACTAGGAATCTTGTAGAAAACCTGGAGTTCTTTGGTAGATGGGTTGAAGCAGTCTTGTAGAAAACCTGAACGTCCATGAGTGTGTTGGCTGATAAATTCACTACTGATAACTCTTGTGTTTTCTCCTGGTTTTGTATGTTCTCATGTTATGGTAGTATGTATAGTTTTCTATGCTTTTTCCCGAACCTTCTTGTTGGTTTTCTGGAGGTGGTTTGTTGTTTACAGTTCACACTTGGTTTTTTTGATGTTGTTGTTTTTTATTGTATCGGTCTCCGTTCATGTAGTTCTCACCATGATGTGTTTTATTTTGTTGATTGGTACTTGGATTTTCTCCATCTAAGAGATCCGTATTGATATCTGTGGAATCTTGCCCGAAGACACTTTAGTTTTATTTTTCAAGGAATGCGTTTTATATAAGTTTCTTTTGCATGGCCATGTATAAATTTCTCTTTTGCGATAATCAATTAGATCCTGATTAAATTTGCTTTGTTTTACTTCCATAATGTATTTTTCTAATTTGGTTATGTTTGTTTTCAAATTGTCACCTAGTTGTTTAAAGTTCATTGTGTCAGTATAGGTTTTTAAAGATTCACGAATCTGCTTGGTACTTTCCTCAAGCTTGTTGAAGCACATTTTTGTGCACAGTCTGTTATTAATCTCATTAATTCTAGAGAACATTGTGCTAAAATATTGTACCTGTTATTAGTAATATATTGTACCAGTTTTCCTCATCATATGTGTTGGTTGGGTATTTCCTTACCTAATTATCTGGAAGGGGATTATCTGGAAGGGGCCCACGCTGTACATGAAACCTTTTGTCAACTACATTAATCACAATTCATTTAATTTGCACTTTATCCACACCATACCATTTCTGGATATATTACTACAAGGGTCGACCACTCGCCCACTACAAATTCAATTGTTACAACATTATACAGAAAAGCCACTAGTGGAAATTCACTGTTACATAACACTAGCAATCACCCTGGTTGTATCATACAGAACCTACCATTAGGTGAATTCAATTGTGAAAAATGTAGTTGCAGCACGGATGAAACGTACAGGAAGGAATGCCTCACCATGAGAAAAAGGCTCATGGACAGAGGCTACAAAAAACATATTTTGGATGTAGCAGAACATATCTTGAATACCCTAGATTAAAAAAACACTATTACAATAATATAACAAAACGAAAAAACAATGCACAAAACAAATAGTGTTTTCTACACACAAAAAAAAATACCTGCCAATATTAACAGGAGATGACAAGCTATTTAATATCCTAAAAAATGGTTGTCATTTTGTGGCAAGAAAATCCCTAACAATAGGGGGTATGATTTCTCCATCTGTATTTTAAAATACAAAAAAACCCTTAATCTTGGTTATCATGTAAGGGATCATAACCTTGTGGAGGAGGAAGATGCAATATTTGCAAATATATGGTATCTACTAAAAGTTTTTCCTCCGCAAATGACAATGAAACCTTTCTTATCTCCAATATTATCAAATGCAATAGCACATATTTTGTGTATATGGTATCATGCACACATATTCAATATATTGGTAGTACTATACAAATGTTAAAAACACGACTATCGGAACATATTAGAGACGCCTGCAAAACTGAGCCTATAAGAACTAAAAAGATATCAACATTATCCATTATAACATTTTCATATCCATAAAGGAGATGTTACAGGTTTAAAAATCACAGCAATTGGAGAGGTTACTGCCCCCAAAAGAGGAGGAGACAGAACGCACAAACTTTGTAATAGAGAGATCTATTGGATCTTAAAATTAGACACACGTTCACCAAAAGGCTTAAAGAAAAGATTTGACACCATGGGGCACATTTACTTACCTGTCATAATCTCCGAGGTGCGTTCCCCGACGATGATGCACTGTGCCACGTAGATCCTGCGCCTGATATCCTACATGTGTCGCTCCCCGCTCAGGTCCGCCGGAGTTCACCTTCTTCTTCCCAATGCATGTAAGTGCTTGGCTTGCAAAACAAATTTGAATGTTAAATCCCGTGCTTAGTGTCGTGTGAAAGCCGCCACGATTGCGACAAAATCCCTGGCACGATCTCCGAAAAGTCGGGAAATCCAACGGAAATGCGGCCGCGGGACCCTTAGTAAATAAGCCCCTATGTATTTCTATTAACAAGTATATCTAATACACTATATCATATATAGGCGGTCCCCTACTTAAGCTTTATTGATAATCCTTGGTCCCATTACAGCAAAAAATTTTGAAACTCCAATTGTCACTGGGGCAAAAAAAAATTTGTCTAGAACTTCAATTATAAAATATACAAATTCGACTTACAAATTCAACTTAAGTACAAACCTCCGGACCCTATCTTGTACGTAACCCGGGGACTGCCTGTACACCACAATATCCCTTTAAATGTGTGTAACAACAGCAGCAGGTAGACCATGACTAAGGATGGAGATATATAGCGTCTGAAACGCGTAGGTATGCTGCTGTTTTTTTAACCAAGAGCATGCATGCTCTATGATTTTTTGTCTTTTTGTACCGATCCAGAGAATTTTAAATGGAATGAAATAAAATTACTATAAGTTTTTTACTCTACATGAGTCCCGGACCATCGTCTCTGTTTGCATTGGATTCTACCTGTATCGGCACAGGACTACTGTTTTGGGCACCATTCATACTGCTGCTGATGTTAGGCCATTGCCTGCTGTTTGATTTGGAATAAAGAAACGTGAATTGATCTACACAGCATGCCTCCCTGTGATCCCTGGATGAGGCTGCTTCACCATCATGGGCTTCCCATCCTCCACCACCCAGGGATTCCCATATACACCTTAGGGTTTGCCTCAGGGAGAAACCTCCTTCATCAGCCTCTCCCTCTACTTTTCTTGTACACGCCACCTGCAGGGGACCTGCTAAGTTGTAGGCCTATCCTTCTGTCCGAATACCAAATACCGTGACCATAGCATGCCCAAGGCAGCATAAAAAATCATTACAGCATCAAAGTACAAAATAAATCATTCCCGAAGGTCCATCTGACTCATCCACGTATCACAAAACGTTCGATAATCACATGTTTATATGAGGCATTTAGTGTGTTCAAATTTATCATAATTTTACAACAAAATGCTAATGCAAGTGCAAATGTATATTACCGCATATACTCGAGTATAAGCCGACCCGGGTATAAGCCGAGACCCCTAATTTTACCACCAAAAACCGGGAAAAACTATTGACTCGAGTATAAGCCGAGGGTGGGAAATGCATTGGTCACAGACCCCCCCAGTATATAGCCAACCAGCCCCCTAGAGCAGTGGTGGCGAACCTATGGCACTGGTGCCAGAGGCGGCACTCTGAGCCCTCTGTGTGGGCACCCAGGCCATGACCCCAGGATGAAGTTCACCAGACAGAACTCAAAGAATCTTCCTGGAGAATCTTCCTACAATATTAGACGCATTTGCCCTCCTCCTTTCAACTGTGTTGGTGTCCTTAGGAGGCTGAACGACTGAAAGTTGTCAAAGAAAAAAGATAAATAAATTACTGCTGAAATTGCTGTGCTGGCATTTTGTAATAAATAAGTGGCTTTTGGTTGAAGTTTGGGCACTCCGGCACTAAAAGGTTCGCCATCACTGCCCTAGAGTATACAGCCAGCCTAGCGTGCCCCCAGTAGTATACAGTTGCCCCCAGTAGTATACAGCCTGCCCACAATAGTATACAGCCTGCCCTTAGTAGTATACAGCCTGCCCCCAGTAGTATACAGCCTGCCCCATGTACTATACAGCCTGCCCCCATGTACTATACAGCCTGCCCCCAGTAGTATACAGCCTGCCCCCAGTGGTAGTATACAGCTTGCCACCAGTAGTATACAGCTTGCCCCCAGTAGTATACAGCCTGCCCCCAGTAGTATACAGTTTGCCCTCAGTAGTATACAGTTTGCCCCAGTAGTATACAGCCTGCCCCCAGTGGTATACAGCCTGCCCCCAGTGGTATACAGCTTGCTCCCAGTAGTATACAGCTTGCCCCCAGCATTAAAAAAAAATAAACTTATATACTCACCCTCCGGTGGCCCCGATGTGCAGCGCTGCTCCCCCGATGTCCGCGCCGCTTGTCTTCAGGCTTCCGTGCCCGTCTTCTTTCTTCTGCTGGGCGCCGCCATTGCTCTCTCCCGGCCGGCAACTAGGGAAGAAAGAAGACAGGCGCGGAAGCCTGAAGACAAGCGGCGCGGACATCGGGGGAGCAGTGCTGCACATCGGGGCCACCGGAGGGTGAGTATATAAGTTTATTATTTTTTAAGTATTTTTTACTGGATATTGACTCGTGTATAAGCCAAGGGGACGTTTTTCAGCACATTTTTTGTGCTGAAAAATTCGGCTTATACACGAGTAAATATGGTAATTTGCCACCTAGTCGCTGTCATAAAGTGCCAGTGCTTAGAGTTTTTAAACTGGCAGAATGGTGTCTATGGATATTGCACACTTTAACTGAATGCACAGCCTAACAGTGTAAGATGCGCACAATAGAAGTCTTTATGTAAGTTAAATAAATAAGAACATGGTTGCTGTAAGACAAGTGCATTGGCATGTGTGCCTAATACAGATGGGATAGAAACCACACAGGAACTTTGTAACTACAGTTTCTATGAGATAAGACAGTGGGGCACATTTACTTACCCGGTCCTGCGATGTCTGACGAGGATGAAGTCCGGCGCGATTCACTAAGATCGTGCGCCCGAGATCCTGCATGTGTCACTTCCCCGCTCAGGTCCGATGGAGTTCACCTTCTTCCCGGTGTATGTGAGTGCATGGCTTGCGACACAATTTGAATTTTAAAATTCGTGCTTAGTCCGAATCGGTCGGGTTGTCCGACGGCCAGGCCCCCCGATTTGTGTCGCATGAAAGGAAATAGTCGGGAAACCCGATGGAAATGTGGTCCACGGAACCCCTAGTAAATGTGCCCCAGTCTCTCATGGGCTGCACAGGGGATATTACTATGCTATTACTTGTAGTGGTAGGGTTGGCACAACACCTGTAGATGACTAGGTATAACTAATGCTCCTGAAAATATTTATGTGGTTTATTGTATTAAAGCTTAGACTATAGTTATTGTCAAGCCCTTTTGCCAGGGTGTAATTTCAGAGTATTTGTATTTATTCATCAACAGATAACCAATAATAAATGTATTACACCTGTTATCTCTTTGGTTTGGCCCTAAAGAGAAGCTTTTAGTGAATAATGAATATGTGAGGTCTTAAGTGAATTTTTTTCTTCCAAATCTTTCCATTCTATAGGCTGGATGTAGATACTTCTCTGATTTTATTTATTTTTATGTTGCATAAAAATTATGTTTTCATTGCAGGTTAAGTGTGAGATGAAGACATGAGTGATATAGTCACATTAACAAGCTGGCAAGTAAACAGTGAATGGCTAGTAGTTCACAGACAGATAGAGAGAAACACACTCTGTGCCAGCCTGTGTCTTTATGCCAGAATACAATTCAGTGCCAATGTCAGAAGCTGGCATGCACACAATGATAATATGGATCCCTGAGTGATAGGTTGGCACAAATAATGAAACACTGAAACCTAAGCAGGAAGTCACAGAGACACAGACAGACAGCCATTTGGATTTGGACTGGCACCTGGTGTTGTGAACAGAATAGCTCATAAGTTGACAATTCACAGACCCAGTGGGATACATTGAAATTGACCCCTTTTAGTGTTTATTAAAAGATATGATTCAACCTTTAGATATCACTCAGTATCTCATCCTGCCTCTGAAGGAGACTTTTCACACTTTGTTAGTACCATTTATAGTACTATGTGCAGCAGAATTCATTAGTATTAAACAAGTATTGTCACCAATTAGTAAGTAAGTACAGTGCAATTGACAGGAATATCATATGAATATCTAAATCAAGCTAAAGATATCCATAAATTCAGTTATACTTAATAATGAGAAATGAAAGAGTATGTTGAACACATCTACATAGGCGAATAACTACAGGGGTAGCAGCCATAGAAGCTGCTATGGAACCGCATTGTCAGGGGGCCCGTTTGCCCAACCTAACACACTAAGGAATGGAAGACATGCACCATTATATACATAATATGCTGCACTTTATACATCATAATGTGTAAGCAGTAAACACAGTATATGCTGTATGTATGTGTGTATGTGGGCGGCAATTGTCTAAGGGCCCGATTCGTGTTTTCCCAGCGTGTTACCCGAATATTTCCGATTTGCCCCCATGTTTCCTGAATTGCCCCGGGTTTTTGGCGCACGTGATTGGATTGTGGCGCATTGAAACGGAAATCGGGAGGCGTGGCCGAACGAAAACCCGACGGATTCGGAGAAACCGCCGCATTTTTAAAAAAAAAGTGACGCTTGACATGCGCTTACCCTCACCAGGAATAGGATAGTGAACTCCGGCGGACCTCGGCGGACTTCAGCGCAGCAGCGACACCTGGTGGACGTCGGAGGAACTGCCTTAGTGAATCCCCGCAGAGAATGCGCCGCTGGATCGCGAATGGACCGGGTAAGTAAATCTGCCCCTGTATGTTTATGCAGTATGTGTATATAAGTTGTGTATATACTGGATGCATCTAAAGTAGGGGTTGGCAGTAGAAGAGGATTTTTACCCTATGCCTATAATGCTTTACCTACATGAGCTCTAAGAAGAGCATTTTTATTGTGTGGAGGAAAAATAATATTACCCACCCTTTCATCCCTGTTCCTCCACAATAAAAATGCCATCTTTATTTTATTAGCACCTACAAAGGACAAAGCTGTAACAGTAATGGCGGTGGTCAGGGTTAGTTGGGAGGGGGGCCGCATTAGGACTTTTGCCCCAGAGCTTAATGGACTCTAGTTATACCACTGATATGTATGCATGTAGGGTTGAGCAGAGCTGTCCAGGTTTCTGAAACAGGGGAGCCAAAGTATTTTTTTTTACTGCAATCATTTGCAAAATGAAGACTTTTAGTGTAGTTTGGATAACATAAATAAAAAAGCTCAGATTAAATGTCTCTCAACTCTGGTACAACTTCTTCAAGTACACACTTCAAAATCTGACACCTTGTAACTATTCGGGTCTTTAAGTTCTACATATCTGTAGATGTTTTCTACTGATCAAGACGCATTAGCATCATAAAACACTTTTACATTGATGAGACAATTATATGCTTTATTTCTATAAAAATATATAATAGATATTTCTATTACAACAATCAACTACTTAAAGAATGAATAGCTTCTGAAGAGAAAATATCAGTTCAATGGAAATATTGTAATAGAAAAACAATAGATCAGTCCTTGTATTCTCATTTTTCAATTAACTCATTTTAGCTAAAACCTTGAAATAATTAAAAGGAGTCTACAAGCTCCTCCTCACCAACATGCTGTACATTTTCTGTTTCCCAGAATATGTATTTTTATGAGAATGAGCTTCTTTATACAGTGGGTATGGGAAGTATTCAAACCCCTTTTTTCTTTTTACTTTTTGTTTAATTGCAGCCAATTGGTAAGAGTTATTTTCTTTTGATCATTAACATACACTTTGTACCCCATCTTGACAGAAAAAAACAGAACTGTAAATATTTTAATTTATTAAACAAGAAAAAATGAAATATAACATAATCATATAAATATTCAGATCAATTTCTTAGTAGAAGCACCTATAAGTTTTTCACACCTGCATTTGGCGATCCTCTGACATTCTTCCTTGCAGATCTTCTCCAGTTCCCTCAGGTTGGATGTGAATGTTGGTGGAAGCCATTTTCAAGGTGCTTTATTGGGTTTAGGTCAGGGCTCTGGTTGGACCAGTCAAAAATGGTCACATAGTTGTTCTGAAGCCACTGCTTTGTTATTTTAGCTGTCATTGGCTTGTTGGACAGAGAACCTTCAGCTCAGCCTGAGGTCCAGAGCACTCAGGAAGAGGTTTTCATCCGGGATATCTCTGTAGTTGGCAGCATTCATCTTTACTTCAACTGCAACTAGTTATCCTGTCCCTGCAGCTGAAAAACACCCCCATAGCATGATGCTGCCACCACCATGTTTCACTGTATGGATTGTATTTGGCAGATGATGAGCAGTACCTGTTTTTCCCCACACATATCGTTTAGCAGGGTTGATTCTAGGGCATTTGCTGCCTATATTATAATAAAAGTTCCTCTCCCCCAATTAAATTATATACAGCTCATATAGATTAATTAAAATCTGAACCCTATATCCAGATTCTCCCACTTTTAACTATATACATAATTATCGCCCCAAAATTGTTTTTAAACGTGCCACTTACTTAAATTACATACAGTATACCATGTAAACCCCCTCCCTTTTAAATACAGGTCCCCCTATATTTATATTATAAACAGCCCCCTCCCATATTGATATAATGCTTTACCTTCAAGTTATATTATATACAGCCCACCTTATGGTTAAAAGCCACCCCAAGGTTATATAATGTCCAGCTCACCTCCCATATTATATAATATACAACCCCCTTATTATATAATATGCAGCCCCTGTTATATTATATACAGCCCCCCTTATCATACGGCTCCTGTATTCTATAATATACAACTCCCTTACATAATATGTAGCCCCTTTATTATATTATACACAGCCCCATTATTATATTATTTACAGCCCCCTTTTCCTCATTTTTTTTCTCATTCTATGTGGGATTATCTATGAATGCTGCATTGTCTGAATAGAGCCCAACCCGGCATGACAAGAATCACTACAAGCATTCTCTTTTTTATTTCTAGATTTAAGGACTTTAAGATGTAAAGGACATAGAGCAGCGCCATTCAAGTTCTTTTCTGCATATTATTATGCAGAAACATCTACTTATACAGTCAGGAAAAATGAGGTGCTGGTGACCGGTGAGATACTTCCTGCTGTAAGCACTGCCTAGCCAAGGCAAGACCCTAGCACTAGTTGTGTTGAAGAATGTGTGCACATACACTCTAAGGGTGCATTCACACTACATATACGGCCTGGGCGAGTATCAGCCGCATGAAGGAGAGAGGAGGAGCGAGCAAAGCTCACCCTCCCTCTCCAAAGGGAAGCGAGTGGCCGGTTCCATAACATGGCGAAAAATAGAACATGTGAGCTCACCACACCGTGACCACGTGACCGTTATCCAGCCACAAATGGTGCAGCCGGATATTGGTCCCCATTATGTTCGCCTGAATGAGCCCTAACATTGTTGATGTACAATAAGGATGTTTCACAGAACCTGCACATCCAATCACTTTTAGAACACTATCTAGAGTAACTCTAATCCCAAGACATTCATTAGAGAAGTGGCTCCATGGATGAATACTATCACTTTACAAAGATCAAAAGTAAGCTGTTCGGACATCAGAGGTCTTTAATTTCTGTACTCCTAAAGCAACACAAATTTTCAGTCAAAACCACACCAGAAACCCTTATTAATTAGAGCTTATTTATTAATTAATTCCTAATCTAGCCAGGGTCCAGCTCAGCTCTTCTAACTTTATCAGATCCCAGATTTGATCCACTAAATGTATGACCTGCCGGTCCATACCCGCTAAATTTATAAAACCCCAGGTAATAAGTATCAGATACCAGAAGTTTGATCCCAGATCCTTGAATAAGCTTTTCCAATATTCCATAAGTACTGACATCAGAAGATAATGTGAAAAGTTCCAAGTTACAGCAACCCAATATCACATGTGGTATTCTGTTTTGCATAGTAGCTTATTCTATCAGGGCCAACATGTGGTCTCATGTACTATTTGGGTGAGAAATCTGTAAAAGGGGGTGGGTTAGACAAACATGCATGTGATCAGATGACTTCTCAGTACAATACCTGGGAGGTTAAGCATTAGTACAGATATCACATGTTGCAACATATTGCTTAAAACCACTAGGGCCACCAGTAAGATTCTGATATCAACTGTCTGATACATTGACTCCAGATTGTACAGCAAGTGCAGTAACAAGATATTCCTCCATAATCTGAACACGGTAATGATTAGGTACAAACAATTTATCTACAGGGATGTGATCAGGTTATTACAGATCTCAGAAAACAAATCAGGCTCACTAGCAGACACATTGGGGCACATTTACTAAGCTTACTGCACTAACTGTGGCTTGCCTTTGTATAAAGCAGGGGTGTGCCATATTCATGCTTTCTGTCACTCATTCTTCATGAATCTGGTGCTCCCTGAACTGGCCCGACAGAGGGCACCACTTTTTTTCTGGTCTATCTTTAGCATGGGGTGTGCAGCATACTTCGGTCAGACTTTCATGTTAAATCTGGCGCACGGTCTGAGTGAGCACCAGAACGCCCCCTAATTTGTATCACATAATGCCTACTGTAGCTTGCCACAAAACAACACATTTGTGATGCAACCCCTTCTTAAATACCTGTGCAAGCAGAAAGAACGTGCAAAGTCTACCAGAAAACTTAGTAAATCTTTGGGAGGAAATATAGGCACAGATTCAGGATTTTGCAATAAACCAATATTGAAGGAATTGATGTCTGTGGCCTGCGAATCAACAATTATAAAATGTCATACACCTTATTTTTAGCAGGGGGGAAAACAGGTGACCTAATTTGAGATTTTGAAAATACCTAGGCACCTCAATGACCTCCTCAACTTTTACTTAAAGGGGTATTCCAGGAATCAGCATAATTAAGATATAAGTTGGTATTTAAAACATAAGCTGTGTAATTAGTTGTTATTTAAAATGTTGCTCCCTTTAGCAGAAAATTGCTGTTAGCATACACTGTAATGAAGAATTAAAATGCTACTGGCCCTTTAATCAGTCCGTTAATTTCCTCTGCACAGAGAAGACACAGGACAGAAGATGGCCGCTGGTCACATGTCCACATCACATGTTCTGCACCTGCCTGGGCAGGTCATGTGATCACCACTGTGTTTGGCTGTAGTGGGTTGGTTGCAGTGCATCCAGTATGGCCAGTGTAACGGTGATGGCAGTTACACATCATTACTATGGTAACAGAGCAAGAAAACCTGTTAGATTATCACACGGAGCAGAGCATAAGAGGTAGGAGGAATTACTGAGAACTAAAGGATTTGGAACTTGTAGTTTCCAGTGGCGGCCTTCTTGGTGATAACTCCACCTACTTTAGAGAGGCCATACAATTTTGTGAATCATAAAATCAAACTATTTAAGCTACATTTTGTGACAAATGAATATAAAAAAACTCAATGTCATTAATCTATAGAATCATGGGTTTTTGTATCAGATGTTCAAATTCCCGGAACAACCCTTTAAGTGCTGATGCTTCTTCAAAGAAGTCCTGTACAGAACTGGATGAAATGTTGGAATTCCTAAAGTAGAAGCACAGGGCGTTCCACATACGGATATCTCTGCATTGCTGAGATTACATGGACTTATCCACTTCTATGTACATAAGTTCATTTGACTTTTCTTATGCCATAAGAGGAGTAAATGGTACAGAGGAATAAAACAGAGGAGACTGATAAGGAGTGGAAAGAGAGCATTCTCTCTTGCATTGCCCAAGCTCCTTTTCTAGCATATTAGGACAGTTCACATGGTGATCCCTCAAAGTATAGGACAGAACTAACCTAGGCTGATTCCAAAGAGCAAAATCATTTCAACCACAGGTAACATACCACTTCCTAAATTCAGTGCAGCAGTCATCAACTGGACATTTTCCCTGATGCAATGAAACCAAATGGCTTTCTGCATATGCAGCCTTGTCAGGTTCCTCACACAACAGACCTAAGGGCATCATTACCAGATGACTGAGGTCTTAAACGGAAATATAATTTGCAGCTTTTTCTGAAGAAAAAGAAAAGCCTTCTAACTCAACTGAAAAAATCTGGCTCTAGCGCCGACTGACCTGAAATGTATTGGGGTGCTGTTCCTGCTGCTGCACTCAATCAGCCATATTCTAAATTATCTGAGCTAGACTTTGCACCTAGTTAACCACAGCTTCCATGGCATCCATATTTGTGTAGGTATTTTAGTAATTGTCCTATGAAACTTGTCCTATTTAATGGGGGATACTGGACTCAGGGACAATAGAAAGGACAGTGAGCTCTAAAACTGAGCACTCCAAACAGTCCATTAAAAGAAATTTCGGCTATCCGCACAGATGGGAGGTTTAAAATCCATTTCTTTATTGGTGATCCATAGTAAACGGTTACAGCAAAAATTTGACCATAGACCAGGAAAACATAATAACCTACCCATTAGCCCTGAGTCATAGCTAACCTGTGTATGCTTAAAGAGTAATATATACCCTATACCTGCCACATGTCACACCTCCATGAAACAGGAAGGGGCAGGGTCTAAATAAAATCAGACAACAATGAATAAAAACATTTAAATATAAAAACGTATACCCAAAAGAAAAAATACCTATGTGGACAGACAAATATATGGACCAAATGTGAACAAGTTCTTACGCTCGTCAAGCGTCACATTCAAATCAAGATAATCAAGAGCCCAGACATTCAACTGGATCACAGCACAAACATCCACCTCCATGCACAAAACCACGGGATATCCTTTGCGCATGCGCCGTAGACCAATGTACGGCGGCAAGAGCTAAAGTACAAAAACGAAATAGTGATCACTGAGCATTCCACAAATTGCAGAGCAATCGGAAAACAGACAAAATTGTACCTTTGATTGAGATCATGTACAAAAGGCCAATGATATCAAAGCCAGATTATCTTAGAGGAAATAACCGAACTGAATGTCTAAACGGGCAGAACATACAGTTTTACATAAAGATTGAAAAATGTGAATAGACCCCCAAGAAAATTAAATAATACTCCCTGTATGACCCTGCAGTTTTCCAATCAATTTAATAAAATTAGAGAAATCTTTTATCGAGATTTACCAATTTTACAAGAGGATGAAAACGTGGCACAAATCCTGTGCAATAGTTGTAAAGTGATACCTAGAAAATCTACCACTATAGGCAATTGGGCATCCCCTAGTTATTTTGGATCAAATAAAAGAAATATACGAAGTTGGTTACACCATACAGGTTCCTATAAATGCGACTCCCATCCATGCAAAACATGCACATTTATGAAGCAAACCAAAAATTTCTCTGATTTAGATGGTACTTGCACCTTCAATATTAAGGATTATGTGAATTGCAACAGTGATTTTGTTGTTTACATAATCAAATGTTCTGTCTGCTCCAAAATATTTGTGGGTTTTGCATCAAAAGGTTTAAACACTTGTTTTTAGAACATATCAGGAACATACAGAATTGGTCCAAGCTTAATAATGTTGATAAAACGGGAAAAAAAGAACATCCCAATCTGGGGCTTCACGAAATTTCATAGAATGCCACAATGGGAGGGTCTTTCTGTAGAAACTCTTGTTATAGAGTAAGTATATTCACCCAAAAAAAGGGTGAGACAGAATAAAATTGTTGCTGGATGGTTAAGCTATGTCACGGGTTAAGCAATGTCAACTTACCCATCCTCGCACCTGCTTCCGGGTCCTAGGACACGGGACACGCGCACCGGCTTTACAATATTTAAAGGGCCAGCCCACAGTTAATTGGCGCTGGCCTTACCCAGAATTCAATTGAACCCAGCCTCTCCCCACACACCCTGCCGGATCTTTGTGCCTCATAAGTATAGAGAAAGCTTTACTGATGCCCTGTGCGATTATCCTGATATCCCGTTGTGACCTTGATTCCATTCCTTACCTCGCTCCTGTGCTGCCCGTCCTTCCGCTACGTCCCCGACTCTGATCCTGTGCTGCCTGTCTCGACCTCCTGCCTGTCCCCGACTACAATCTTGCCTTATGACTCTGAACTTCGCTTGGCCACCACCGTGTACAAAGTTGCACCTGTGGAACGACCTGGTGGTACCACGCCGCAGCAAGTCCAACCTGCTTTGCGGTGGGCTCTGGTAAAAACCAGGTGCCACTTAGACTCCGGTCCCAGGTGTCATCGTCCGCGGTGGCACAGGGGATCCACTACCACTGATCCTGGCAAGCTTATTGGATTTTTGTTTGAAATTCTAGGTTCCCCAAGGGCATGAGTTTTTAAAATGAGCTAATGTTTCTTTATTAATATACATTGTGTAAGCTTCCTTTTCTCCCACTCCAAACAGCCCCTGCCTACTTACTGGGTTCATTTTAGCCAGTGGCCAGGACTGGGTGTTGTTCTCTCTCTATGCCATAGTGGGGAAATTAAATAAGACAAACGACAAATAACACAAAAGAATAATGTGCGGTCTTGGGTCACAACAAATATAGCATACAAATATTTAATTTATAGAACAGTAGAAATGAGTTCAATGTTGTTCTGGTGTGGCCAAGTTTGGACAAACCCGAAACCCTGCTATTTAACATTTGTGATTCGTGCTTGCATATGGTTGGTATAGGACATGATTAAAGGCAACCATAACCGTTTTAACAAAATACATTTGGTTTAAAGTAGAGTTAAGGTGGGTGGCTAACCATCTGAAAATAGGAAGCCATTTTAGTGCTGAAAGAGCTATTTAGGGAGATGAGCAAATTATCCAGCTCAGTGAATTAGCTGCAATTCCCACCATAATTCTCTCCTCTTTCTCTATTTGTCTGGCTTTCTCCTTTTCCAGCCACAGCCCCTCACCTAAAGTGTATTAGTGCCATCTACTGTACAAGTGTTAACCCACTTAAAGGAAATCTGCAACTACCCTTCCAATGCCCCTGCATAAATTGTCTCCTGTTGCCCCCATTAAATCAACTCCCTCTACATTCAATAGGGTTTTCTATATGGCCTGATGAACCTCGGGAGTCCTCAAGTATCTGGAAATAGTAATGCAGCTAATACATTCTCTGCCTGAGAAGAAATGTGCTGGTCGGATAACAGGCTTGCCACATCACAAGAGGAATTTATAAAACCCCTTGTGGCTGGAAAGTTCCAGAGAATTCTTCCTAAGGCAGAGAAAGAGAAGGTCTTTTTCTAGTGAGCTTCCTGAAAGCACACGTGTCTGTGGCACACTGCTCTGACACCCTAGGCCTGTCTGGAGACCAGGCCTAAGCAGATATTCACCTCCAGGAGTTGGCCTCATCCTGCTGCTGAAGCAGCCAACCATGCTTTCCAGCCTGAGCTACCTTCACCAGGCTGTAAGTGACTCCTGTGAGAAAATATCTAACCAGCCATGTCAACCCAGTTGAAGTTACTGCTGTTGTGTCCGTTGCTCAGTTCCACTTAACGAACTGTAAGCTTAACAAATTCTGCCTCTGAGTGATCCCTGTGCAAGGCTGTTACCACCACAAGAACCCCATTCACCACCATTCAGTGATCTACATCGGGATTGCCCCAGGGAGAAACCTCCATTTTCATCCTCTCCCTC
This sequence comes from Engystomops pustulosus, assembly GCA_019512145.1. Lineage (NCBI taxonomy): Eukaryota > Metazoa > Chordata > Amphibia > Anura > Leptodactylidae > Engystomops > Engystomops pustulosus. The sequence goes on from CM033642.1 coordinate 208,021,159, forward strand.
CTTTTCTTGTACCTTCCACATGCCAGGTTGTGGACGATGCCTCTGCTCCCTGGTACCCAGCACCGTGACTGAAGATGAGCACTAGGCTGTGCTCAGCCAGCCACTCAGATACCCAGGGCTCCGGCCTACCCCAAGCCATGAAAAAGGCTAGGCACTTACTCATAGATCCAGGAGCTGTGACTGTGGTTATATTCTTATATGTGTTATACATGGTTTCCTTCCTTCTATAAACAACATTTAAACTTATGTTTCACTGTTTCCCCCTTCACTTTGGCTCTCTCCGCACTTTCCCCTTGCTATTCCTAGTATACTCTCACTGCAGCACAGGAGATTTCAGAACACAGTGGGAGGGGGAAGTGCTCCTTACACACTGGAATTGCCAGTAAATCTGTAACTTGGAGCGCCTATAGTAACAAACCTAGGAGTCCTTCAGGCCCATTAGAATAATTTTAAAAGTTGATGTGAAGGATGGAGGCCATGAATAACAAATATAAGAAGTTTATCACAACAGTGCCTGGATCTATGAGAAAGTGCCCCTGGGTTATCATGCTTTGTTTTCCTTGGTCTTGATTATGTTAAACTACCCAATTCATCTAATGGTGTTTTTTCTGCTGTCTAAGAATCATGTGTTTGGAAACGTTTAGAAATGTGTATTATAATTTTGTGAGAACTTTATAGATCATATGAAAATAATTTTGCTTTCAGATTTTATTCTGCTGCAACGTATTTAATCTTCTTTACATTACACAATTAAAATATGAAATAGATGAAAGAGTAATGAATTCCTTTACAGACAACATCATGAATTTTGAAACAATTTACAAGCTTAAAGTTGGCTTTAATAAATACGAAGAAAATGTGGAAGATCATTAATCACAAAGGAAATAACAAACAGACAAAGGGATGTGGTTGGATTCAAGTACACAGCTGTCCGCCTGCAAAAAAAGAAAGAAAGTACAAAAGGTTTGTGTTAAATCCCATGTGTCTAGTAGGAACATATTGTGGATACAGATGTGGCACATCTTTCTGGCTCACCGTCTATTTATACTAAGGATGTTCAATGTAAATAGATTCAATGCCATTTCTGAAATGAGTATCAGAAGAGGTATGAAGCATTGGCGTTGGGTACAAGCGTCCTTAAATGGGAATAAATAAGCCCAGGCACAGTTATTGTACGAGCATTAAATGCTACTCAAGAGCCACTAAGGGACACACAAAAAATGTAATGTCGTGAAAATGGTATGAGCAGAAGGTTTCTAAATTGATTCTTATTATTCTATTAAAGAACAGCAGAGTTTAAATTTATGGTATTACAACACTGGGACCATGCATAAAACTAAATAGTTTGAATGTACTGGATGGGGAGCCTAAAATGTCTAAATGTTTACAATTTATATTGAGTTTACAACTATGTATGAGTGGCATAAATGTACTTGGTTTGGGGATACTCTTACGGTATTACATTTATAAGAGTCACTGAAATAAAGACTATAGCTACTGCCAAGTACAATTCTTATACCAAAAGCAAATTATTGCCATATATAAGAAAAGCAACTTACTATAATTCAGTTAAATTCTCTATCATTAACAAACAGTTTGCAATTAATTTCAGCGGAAAGAGGCTAGTTAACCCCTTCCCAGCAAAGCCAGTCTTCACTTTTGTGACAGGAACCTATTTTTAGAATCTGACATGTGTCACAATAATTGGTTATAACTTTGGAACGCTTTAACACATCCGGGTAATTTTGAAATTATTTTCTTGTGACACATTGGGGTCCCTTTAGCCAGTTTTCTGTTGGAATTTGCACGTTCTTTTAGGTGCAAACTGCTTGCACAGGTATTTAAGAAGTGTCTGTACCACAATTGTGTCGCACGCAATCCTTTTGTGGTGCAGCTGCACTAGGCATAATGTGACACAAATTAGGGGGCGTCCCGATGCTCAGTTGCACCATGCGCCAGATTTAATATGCAATGTCTGATAGAATTGTGTTAAATGCCACATGTAAAAGGTGCACCCAAAAAAAAAGTTGGTGCACTCTGTGGGGGCAGTGCATGGAGCGCCAGATTCATGAAGAACGTGCGCCAAAGATCCTTAATCTGGCGCCCTCTGCACACTACACAGGCAAACTGCATTTAGCGAGTTTGCACTGTTCTTAGTAAATGTTGTTCTTCATGTTAGTTTAAAAAAATTGTGGAAAGTCGAAATTTGGCAAAAATGAGGAAAATTTCTCAGTTTTAAAAGTTTGAAATGTTCTGCTTTCCAGGCAGATAGTCAAACCACCCAAATAGCTTGATAACTAACATTTCCGGAATGTCAGCTTTATGTTTCCATGTTTTTTTATGCGTCTATTCATTTTCCTATGATGATATGAGAACTTTTGTTGGGATTTTTCTCATTTACATAAAAATAGTTTTGAGGGACAGCGTAGCTTTCATGGGACACTATAGAAACTGCAACTTTCAATGTACAGTCATGGCCATAAGTTTTGAGAATCACATACAGAAATACAAGTGCAATCATATTATGAGTAACAAAAGCTTTTATTCACAGTTAGAATGAGTTAATGCAGCAAGTCAATATTTGCAGTGTTGACCCTTCTTCTTCAGGACCTCTGCAATTCTCCCTGGCAGCTCTCAATCAACTTCTAGACCAAATCCTGCCTGATAGCCGTCCATTCTTGCACAATCAATGCTTGCATTTTGTCATAATTTGTTGATTTTTGTTTGTTCACCCGTCTCTTGATGATTGATCACAATCATTCTCAATGGGATTAAGATCTGGGGAGTTTCCAGGCATGGACCCAAAATCTCAATATTTTGTTCCCTGAGCCATTTAGTTATCACCTTTGCTTTATGGCAAGGTACTCCATCATGCTGGAAAAGGCATTGTTGATCACCAAACTGCTCTTGGACGGTTGGGAGAAGTTGCTCTTGGAGGACATTCTGGTACCATTCTTTATTCATGCTCTGCACTGCTGGTAGCCCGATCCGGAAGCTAAAACACTTTTAAGAGACAGTCCTGGCACTTGCTGGTCCTTCTTGGGCGCCCGGGAGCCTTTTTGGCAACAATGGAACCTCTCTCCTTGAATTTCTTTATGATGCGACAGATTGTTGACTGAGGTGCAATCTTTCTAGTGTGACAAAGTCACTATTGAATTGGCGAGAAAATGAAGGTTTATGTGTATTACAGGGACCACACTGTGAATTGAGTCACACTGGAAGCTGTTTTCCATGTGTTGGTCTCTTGGAATATCTGGTACAGGACCCTAATTGCTGGAGTAGAGACAGAAGTGTGATCACTGCTCCAGACCAAAGCTTCCAGAGTCTAATGGGTCTAACAATGCACCAGGTGTGCAATCCCTTAAAGAAGGGTGTGGAGCAGTCAGAAGTGGCTCTCTACCTGGAGACACAGAGGCTGGACTGTGTGAGAGCCACACGTGAGTGACACGGGGTTATTGAACGTATGTTTCATACTGGCAGGGAGAAGCCCTCCAGTGGCTAGTGAGGGCCGCCAAGTGTTTAGTTAGAGCCGGACAGGCAAGGATTTTATTTGATATTTTGTTTGTTACTGCTGTTTTTGCTGGAATAAATGCACAGTTTCAACTTTAATCCTTCTGTCCAAGAGAGCTTTGTCATTGCTGATTCCCACATTTGAGCTGAACCCCTACACTAGCTATAATACTCTTCCCTGTTAGGCCAGTTTTGTGCAGTGCAATGATGACTGCATGTGTTTCTTTTGAGATAACCATGGTTAACAGAAGAGAAACAATGATGCCAAGCACCAGCCTCATTTTATAGTGTCCAGTGGTGTGATTCTTACTTAATCATGACAGACTGATCTCCAGCCCTGTCCTCATCAACACCTACACCTGTGTTACTGGAGAAATCACTGAAACGATGTTAGCTGCTCCTTTTAAGGCAGACCTGCAATGAAGTTGAAATGTGTTTTGGGGGGAAAAGTTCATTTTCTAGGCAAATATTGACTTTGCAATTAATTTCTGTTAAGCTGATCACTCTTTATAACATTCTGGAGTATATGCAAATTGCCATTATAAAACCCGATGCAGTAGACTTTGTAAAACATTAGTGTAGTCCAAAATTATACATTTACAATGGATAAAATGATTTGCAAAGTTTGATAACTAATGTCTTTCAAGTGAACCAATACCCCATATGTGGTGGTAAACTGTAACACAGGAACAAAGCTAGGCTCCAAAGACAGACATACAGTAGAACTGTCATAAGGAGCCAGTCTAATGTCTCCATCATTCCAATCCAGATCTGATATTTTCAGAATTCTACACAATCTCCACACAATCTCCATTAAGAAAAAGCCACCATTCAGACTGGAAATGCTAACTCTTTATCCTCTTTACACTCACACTCCTCACAGATTTACTCTGCTATAGAGGATATTCAGATACACATAACATAGTCTGTTGTATCCAGTCAAATACTTTTTATTGTCTTATACTCACACACAAAATGTTTAAAATGTGCATATCAAAGATTCCATGAGGAAGCCAATCTCTTGTGCCCTTAATCCCTGAAACTATAGGTCGACCTGGGGGATTTGTGACATCTTTACGGATCTTCGGTAAATAATATGTAGCAGGTATTTTTGGATGTGTATATTTAGATGTTAAATTGATGGATCCATTCCAGTTTCAACACTCCAAAAATACGGGTTATATATTATTTACCAAAGATAAAGGTACCTTTGTATGTCGATTATCATTTCCTTAGATTTTTCAGTATTAAAAATTAGGTTATTTTCTTCACTCCAAATGAGTTGATGGTGCTCTTCATTACCATTCTTAATGCAACTGACAATAACTGAGACATAGAGCTGGGTCCAGGTTGTAGGTGTCCAGCAAGGCCAGGTTGCTCAGAGTATCTTCACATTCAGCTTTTTTGCTTTAACCCCTTAACGACATGTAACGTAATCCTACGTCACATGCCGGGTGCGGGTGCATGGGGAGGGCTCACGGGCTGAGCCCTCTCCATAGCCAGTAAATCTTTGCTGCATTTTGCAGCAAAGGCTTACCGGTAACACCCGAAATCAGTGCCAGCACCGATCGTGGGTGTTTACCCGCTGATTGCTGCCGGCAGCAAGTATCGTCACTTCTCGTGACATAATCAGGGAGCGTCGATCTGTCGCCATGACAGCCTCCGGTCTTCCGAAGACCCGAGGCTGCTGCGGGTTAACCTATTCATTATAATGTGCTATCTTCAGTTACAATGTGCTAGAAAACCAATATTATTCTCCAAGGTTTAATAACTGTAATGTATGTAACTGTGGAACACAACACCAATGTGAAGCGCCCTTACGCAGAGCTATCTGCACTAAAATACCATGCAGTAATGTTTCCCTTTACAAGTGTAGAATGTGTAGAAAAACATGTTATAACTTACATCACTTTTCACGAGGCTTTATTGCGAATTATACTGTTCCTTGTCACAAACATGACTGATGCATCACATGTACACACACGTACATAGAATTATTCTGACCATTAAGCATTATTGAAAGCAAACATGCCTGTCACAGTTAAGCACTAATAACATAGTTGATGATTTTGCACTGAGTATGCTATTCTAGACAGGGACTTACTTTATTGAGTGGATTGTGTTTGCTGTATTAAGATGGGGGAGGGGTTCTTTCAAGTCACTTGTTCTTAAGTCCCAGCTCATAAAGCAAAGAAGATTGACAATTTTATCATTTAAAAAGCCAAGTCCTAAATCCCTCCGTAATATGCAACCCTGCTGAATACCTAATTTCTAATATTCCTAGAGCTATGACAGCTTCTTGATGCACATTGTTCTCATTCAGTCATTTTGGCTTCATAGTCTTAGTGTGACCCAGATATAACAATGTAAAGGATGACTATATATTATTGTGAAAAAGCAGAACTTCTAACAGGGCTAAGTGTTCATTGTAGAAAAACAGAAATTCATCAGAACATCCCAATGGGAAATAGTCTCTATGTACTGTTGTTTTTCTAAATCTATGACATTAATCTTCATGATATGCATAGCAGACAGCACCCATACTCTTTTTACTCATTCTGTATCCTGGCAAGGATGAGGCTGTTGCTTCAGAAACAGCATCAATTTTGAATCATTTTCAATGGCTAAACACATACTGGTGTTGGAGGGCAGGGTTGGACTGGGGTACCTGGGGCCCACCTGTGAAATTAACTTTGGGGGCCCACCTTCTACTATTAAGGGACATATTAAGGAATAAGGGAATTAATTCCTTTCTCATTCACTCTCTGGTAGTGCAGGGCTTTTGGTTTGTGTACAGGAGCTACTGGGGTGACTTTATATCAGGTCATAAATGTGAGGGCTAGTATAAAAATTACCCTGGTTTTCTGGGCTTTCTGCTGGTGATTAGTCATGGGTTAGAGATGGAAGTGTTAGCACTCCACACCTACACTACCTCTCAAAAGTTTGGGGTCCCTTAGAAATTTCCTTATTTTGAAACAAAAGCACATTTTCTTTCAATTAACCGAACATTAAATGAACCATAACTACACTCTACACATTGTTAATGTGGTAAATTACTATTCAAGCTGCAAACATCAGTTTTTTAATGCATGGGCCTCATTTACCAAGGGTCCGAATCGCGCACTTTAGTCGGGTTTCCCGACGATTTCCGATTTGCCCTGAATTGCCCCGGGATTTTGCCGCGCGAGATCGGAGTGTGGCGCATCAGTGCTGGCTTTCACGTGACAGAAATTGGGGGGTGTGGCCGTCGGACAACCTAACGGATTCGGAAAAAATTGTGTCACAAGATGATTGCAACATGTGACCGCACCCTAAGGGTCTTGTCCCTGCTGCCACTGGTACAGCCAGACATTAAGTTTGAAGGGGTGCTGGCTTCATGACGTGACCGTGCACCTAGGGCCAGAGTGAGGCTTGCGCTGACTCCCAGCCACATCGCACTCCAAAAGTCTGTTGAAGTCATAGTACTCGTGTGGCCGTATTCCACCAGGTGTCGGCGCCAACCAGGGGATTCACATGGGCCAGTCCAACCCTGTTGGAGGAGACAACCATTACACAGCAACTAACAATTTATCCTACTTCAACACTGTGAATGTGAGGGTCAGCAGCCCAGCCCCCGATTTCCTCACTATTCTACAAATGCAGTGATGCCTCAGGAAATCATTACATGGGTATCTACAGCGAGTACATTTTCCTGAGTAGGCTAAGTAAACACTAGAAAGTAGTTGCAGAAGCTAAAATATGACTTTTTACTTTATAATTGTTTAAATAGATGTAAATTTCCTCAGTGATTAAAGTGAAAAAGTATTTCTGTCACCGCTGATTCACACAGTTTCAATGCCGCAAAAGTGTGATACTAAGTAATAGAGTGCAAAAGAGGAACAAATAATAGGTAAAATGCTGTCATATGGCATTCCATAATGGAGTGGAAATGTTACATCTTTGCCACAGTCTTCTGCCGTTTGGCCGAGAAGGCACTTAATTCTATCCGGTGCCTTTCAGTCTGAACTGCGCTTTATTACTAGATTTCTGGAAATCTGCAACCTTCACTCTGGATGTGTAAGGCTGTCTTCAGGCCAGTGCTAGAGCACCGGGGGGGCGGGAATTGGCCACATTACATGTGCGTTTCCAGTAAAACGCATGTGACGTTAACCAGCTCCTGGTGATTTGCATTAAAAAAATACAGGACACAGGGGGCTGATTACCTAATGTATGCTTTTCCCAGGAAACACACATGGGATGGGACCAAAGCTTCACTCTCACCTGGAGAACTTTGATTCAAGCCCTCTGTGCACCATCTTTCCTTGCTGTCAAACAATTAGTCTGCCCAGCTCTCTGTCACTCAATTCTGCTATTCTTGCTACTACTGGTTTTTGACATCGGCTTTGTTTTTGCTGACTATTTAATTTGGTGAGTTTGCTTTTGTTTTTCCACCCTTTTTTGTGTTTTCTGTTTGTTTGTTCCGTTTCGTGTGTGCACCTAGGAAGGGAACGGCGTCTAATTATTGGCTACCAGTTAGGGTGGGCCCAATAAGCAGACAGGTTTTGTGACTCTATCTTAGGGCTCACTGTCCTTGTCCTGTCTGTGTCCTCCCGTTACACGGTGTGAAAATTTTTTCCCAAAAAGGCTAGTTAACAGTTTTTTCTCCCATTAAGGCCATGAGTCAGACTGAGCTGATCAACTCCTGTTTTACCATTTTAACACCTTAGCAATCAATCTGTTTTGGGCCAAGATGTCCTAACACCTTTTTCTCTTTGTCTTTTTCATAGCCATATACGGTTTTGTTTTTGGTTGGTTGGTTTTGACATTTTAATATCCAGTAAATAGGACAAACTATGATAATCTATGATCTATGACTAACGATCCGGAAGGATAAGAAACGTGTCAGATGTGTTTGTGGACTGCTCCTGATTCATGCTGCTTTTATGGCTTTCACTGTGACAAAGAAACAAAGGATTTACAGTTTCACAGAAGGATTGCAGTGTGGACCATTTTATTGCTTCTAACAACCCTATGATCATGCTGCGAGAGTGCTCCCCTATCAGGATCCCTGCATATTACTAGCAGTGTGGGAGCGTGCTAGATGCATTACCCAATAATTTTATAATTGAAACTAGTCTAAATAATAAGGATATGAATAGGCAGCGCAATAGTAGAAAGTGGATACATTATATATTGTTTTTATTTGTAAAAATGTGTATGCATTTCTGCTAGCTTGAAATTTACCAATTTTTTTTTCAATTTGTTTTTTATTGAAAACATTTTCTATAATAAAAACAGTAGCAAAAACACCACATAAAGTACAAAGTACATTTCAGTATAAACAGGTCACACAGGACCTAAGATGACTGTAAACACCATTAGTAGCAAACAAAAGCATGTCATAGTAATGTAGTATAATCAAAAGTACCATGAAAATACGTTGATGAACAGAAAACACGTTGATGACAACAGTAATACAGAAATGTTCACAATTTTGATCCAGATGATTTTAGAGTGAGGACTTGGTCAAACCAAGCCATGGATCAGGGGGAAGAGAGGTGCAGTAAGTCAAGCGTAAGGTAGGCCATCCTAGGGGGACCACACTTTAAGAACTGGTTGCTTCATTCATGCAAAAAAGTCATTATATATTCTATGGTCCCCATATGGGGAATCCCGGAGTAAAGATCTAAGAGGGATGGAGGGGCTGTGTGCTTCCAAGACAAGGAAATCAGGGTCTTGGCTGCACACAGTGGAGAAATAATCTAGACCGTACTTTTTCTAATCTTATCAATGGTAGACCCAGAAAAGCAACCTCTGGATTTTTCTCTATAGATGTGTCTAGCACTAGTTCCAGCAGGGAGCACACATTATACCAAAAAGGCTGGATGCTACCACATTCCCAGAAACTATGGTAAAGGAAACCCCTTGGAGCATCACACCTCCAACACATATCAGGAATGGATGGATTAATTTATACCAATTTATCAATATCTTATATTGATTTCCCTTATAGTGTGATACCAATTCATCAAAATCTTATAGAGATCTGAGTGTGAGCCTTTGAGGGCGTTATCCCAAATAATGTTCCATTGGGGGGTAGTCCTCCATATCCAGCTTTTTCAATTCACCATATGTGTATGTTTTCATTTTCTGTTTTAGCCTTTGTGAAAAGAAGGTTATAGATATTGGATATAAGGCCCCTGGAGGACAAGTGTTTTAGACTTATGCGCTCAAAGTCTGTAAGACTGGGAATAAAAGAAGAGTCTAATGTGAATAGACAGTGCTGAAAAATCTGTGAAAAGGTGCAAGCTGCTGAGGCTGAACGTATACCCTATCAACGTAAGGCTGATAGAAAGGACGAGGGAACTATACGGCCTAGGTTAGTAGTCTAAGAGTATAAAGCTGTATCAGGCACTGAGACATGGTAATGGGTGGACATGCCAGGCTGCCGGAAGCTGTCAGATCAGACCTTCCTTGCCCCTGTATACCAGGAAATTTTATGGAACCTGGAGCAGGTGCCTTATGTGCCTCCCACAGTATAGTGTCTAAAGGCACAGAAGATGAGTTCTCTTTAACCCCTTAAGGACGCAGCCATTTTACAGCTTAAGGCTCAGTCCCATTTTTTAGATTCTGACCTGGGTCTCTTTATATGGTTATAACTTTTGAACACTGTTACTTATCAAAGCGATTCTGAGATAGTTTTTTCCGACCATGTTGTATTTCATTTTAGTGGTAAATTTAGGCTGATAAGTTTTGAGTTTATTTGCAAAAAAAAGAAAAAAATTATGAATTTTTAGAAAAATTTGCCATTTTCGAAATTCAAAATCACCGCGTTTTCAGGCAGATCGATTTACCACCTAAATAACTTGCAGAATAACATTTCCCATTTGTCTACTTTACATTTTCATAATTTTTGAAATGTTTGGATAATTTATTTTGACGTCACGCGGCCTACAAATCGAATCGCGATTTTCCGTATTTTCAGATTTGACTATTTTGGGGATAAATACTGTTTGAAATCAAATTTTACATATTTAGCAACAAAAACCCCCTATATAACCAACCCATTTTCAAATCTGCACCCCTCAAACTATCAGAGACAGCATTTACAAAGATTGTTAACCCCTTGTGATCTTCATAGTAATTGAATCAAAATGGCGGTGAAATTTAGAATGGTCAAATTTTGTCGGTTATACGTTCATTTAGCCCTAAAATTTACACATTTCCAAAAGATAAAAAGCGAAAACTCACCAAAAAATTTGTTCTACAATTTCTCCTGAGTGCAGCGACCCCCCACACGTGGCCGCTACTTGTGGTATGGGGGCACAGCGAGGCGCAGAAAGGAAGGAGCACCCTGCAGGATTTTAGTTTTCTTGTTGCCCTCTTTTGGAGGCTATAAAATTTTCATTTTCCGTCATTTGGGCTATGTGATGGCATTTTTTTTGCGGGACGAGATGCTTTTTCCAGTGTTACCATTTTGGGGTTGGTATCACCTATTGTTGAAAATTTAGGAACTTTTTTTGAGGTCATGAGTAGAAAAGCATCAATTCTGTACTGGATTTTTTACTTTTTTTTTTTTCGTGTTCACCGTATAGCCTAATAATCATGTTATCTTTATTCTATGGGTCGATACGATTACGGGGATACCAGACATGAATATTTTTTCTTATGTTTTACTAAATTTGCCAAATAAAACCCTAATGTGGGGAAAAATCTATCATTTTTGCATCGCCGTCTTCCAAGTGGCATAACATTGTTACGTTTTTGGCAACAAGGTTGGTTGATGGCTTGTTTTTTGCGGGACATGTTGTTCTTTGCAAAGGTATCATTCTGGAGTACATATGTTTTGTTGATCACGTTTTATTGCATTTTTAGTGGGATGTAATAGGTAAAAATCATAATTTTTGGCGGGTTTTTAACGTTTTTTTTTACGGCGTTCATCATATGGGTTCAATAGTTATTTTGTTTTATTCTATGGATTGTTACGGACGCGGTGATACTATATATTTAGGGTTTGTGTTATGATTTAGACTTTTTTGAGCGTTATATGTCTCTTTATATGTTTTGGGGCTTATGGGCATTTTTAGTGATTTATAAAGTAATTTTTTATTGAAAAACATTTTTTTTTACATTTTTTTTACATGATCCACCATGGGATATGAACAAGCAATCATCTGATTGCTTGTTCTTGATAATACTCTGCAATACTAATGAGACCTCGGCGGACTTCAGCGCAGCAGCGACACCTAGTGGACATCAGGCGCACTACCTTAGCGAATCGCCAGAAGACACAAATCAGCGTCGGAGAACCCGCTGCTGGATCGCGAATGGACCGTGTAAGTAAATCTGCCCCAATGTGTGGCATCAACCTTATAGGGAGGCTGAGTGAAGGATATGGCAGATACCAGGTCAGTCAGCCAGTAGAGCCCAGTTCAGACTGCTGAATGAGACAATAGGAGTAAAACTCAATGGGGGACATGTATCATTATTTCTGCTAGTCAAATTGTCTCATTTTTGCTTTTGTCGTTTAAGAAAATTTTTTGCGACTTTTTGCTCTGTTTTTCAAGTACGTTTTTGTCTGCACCTTGTGCAGTGTGCCTTAAGTGTCTTTGTTTTCCAGATGTTCCATGCAACTTTTCACTTATGTATCACTTTTTTTGCTTATTTTTGCGACTTTTCAGGCGCAAATCTGCACCTGACCCAGGTCAGGTGCAAAGGAAGAATTATTTTTTTTTGAAGAATTCAGAAATGTTTGCATTTACATTTTTTTTTCTTTATTGGTTACTTTTAAGGGTGAGGTCACACTTAACGTTTTAATTGCGCTTTAATTGCGTTTTGAAACACAATACAACAGCAGAGGAGAGGTGATATTCCTAATTACATTACTGTTAACATTGCGTTTGCTATACGTTTTGTAAATGAAAATGTTAACAGTAATGTAATTAGGCAAATCACCTCTCCTCAGCTGTTGTAATGTGTTTCAAAACGCGATCAAAACTCAACATGTGACCGTACCCTTAACACCATGTGTGACCGCAACCTCATATGTCATCATTTCCCTGGGGTGTGACTAGAGCGCTTAAAAATGCAGGACACAGCCTCAAATCCCAAATTAACAGCAGTGTCCACGCCAGCATAGAACCTCCTTACATGACTTGTGTCCACTTGGATTTGAGAAATATGCAATAAAAAGTCTCAAAAAGAAGCCAAAATATGCGCCTGCCAGGATAGGCAAAACTGAACATGTATCACAAGTAAAAAGACATGATCATACATAAGGCGCAAAAAAGAGCTGCCATATGTCTCAAAAATTCACCACAGAGAGACAAAACTATGATACATGTCCCCCAATGACTCCTAAACCTACTAGCATGGAAAGAGGAGGATGCTGACACAGATGTGGCACAAGTATAGTGAATCATTCATAAACAGAATAAAAAAATACACATTGAAAAAACAAGGGGAGCTGTCTGCTTACCTTGCAGTAAATTCTTCAGAAGGTGATCACTGTGATGAAAATATAGAAAATACAGCAAGGGGGAGGAGGCATTTTGTTCATTAATGCCGCAAACATGTCAGAATTCCCCACTTTTTTACATAAACCCAAATATCTGGGATGAGGGCAGTGGGTTCTGGCGGCCTTAATAGAGGAGATACAAAGAACTCTCAATGCGAGCAAAGTAAGTGGGACATGTTTGGTATCAAAAGACACTGGAAGGCCAGACTTATCTGTATGGACCAGAATCATAATCCTATCACCTCCCATTGACAAAATGAAAACGGATCCAAGGTCCTGGGTCTGGCCCACGGTAGTAGGTATTCCAGAGCCACCCAGCTGTGTGAGTGGTTAGCCTACACCTCTAAAATAAGAAAGTCCCCACTACTGTCCATTGTTCTTTGCCTGAGAGATATTTTATAATCACAGACTGTATCAAAACAATAACCATAGGCAGAATGGATGGACAGGCATGTGGCATTTCTGCAGGTTTTTCCACAAAACTATGCCAAGTTGGGCCTGCCTACTGGAGCAGCTACCTGACAGATACATCAAGAGGCTTAAGCTCCTTGATTTAGCCAATGGGACAGGGGTGTATGAATGTTCCCTATGTGTGTGTATATATATATTGGCTAAAGGAATCCACATCACTGCATTTACAATCACAACATTTTGTGTAGACCTGTGACCTGGGGAAAGTCCTAGGGGGGTATTCATTGTTGTCTTCACATCTTTTTCTTTAAGTCCGTAGGGTTTTTTTTGTGCAGCAACATGTGCACCTTATTTATGATTTGTCGACACTAACACCTTTGATTTTTTTCATTTGCTTAGTTTGCTCTTCAATCCCAACCCTTTTCCGGCATTTCTAGTTTCCAGAAGCTTTTACTGGCACAGTTTGTGGCGCATAAATAGACTAGCAAAAAACAGGTTTATCAACTTTTAAACCCCTTTATGGATGCGCTTTGATATTCCTGATACTCATTTGTTCTTTTTAAGATGCACCAAATAGGCCCGTGCGCCACAATATAACATCACAGTGCAAAACTACTAAAATCAGGCCCCAAAAAAGAACGACTAGCGACAAAAATAATGCCCCCATAGACCCGGTTTTGAGTCAAATTTTTCAAACCACACTCCACTTAGTAACCTAAGCAGTGGCAGTTATTCAACCAAAATAACCTTGTAAATGTCTGAGGAGTTACTGCATGTCACACAGTTGTCCTATAGTAATAAACGCTGAATCCTTATGGTCAGGCAGGACTCAATAGCGCATGTGTGGCCACTGCTGCCAAAATGTGAGGTGGTCGTATATGAGGAAGCCATCTCGTTTCTAAGGGTCAACATGGCAACAATTATGAGAAATTATCTTCACACAGAAACATTTTTTTAATAACATCCAATTGAATGTTTACATATGGCAAATGAAATAAATTAAATGTGATTGCCCAGATGGGAATACCCCTTTAAGTTTTTTTGGACCACTACTAGATTATAGATTAAATAACTGCATGCAATGTCAATCAGCTGCCTCTAAAGCCAGAAAGATCTGACAAAGTCTGACTGAAAACTGTTGCAAGGTCCTTAGTAAATGTGGGCCATTGTTCCTAACTGGACACTCTGCTCTATGATTATATATTACAAACAGGATAAATTGATATAGTATACACTAACAGGAATCACTGATATTCTGTAGTGAGATGTCAGTGTGTACAGAGACTTTTGGTCATTAGTTTAACAAAGGCCTTCAGCAGAAAGAAGCCTTCATGAACCAGGTGAGATTCTCTCACTGCACACAATGGGGTTTGTACTGAGTGGTCTTAGGGGGGAGAAATGGTGGTGGACAAGGGCTGCCCACGGGGATATTTAGGCTGGTGAAACCAGAAACCTTTCTCTCTTCTTCCTGACCCTCCTGGGGAAACATTTGCCCCAAGGAACTAGGTTGTATTGTGTGTGCTTTCTGTGTATGGATATGACTTTATAAGTTTGATTATAATATAGACTTTATACTTGTACCTATAGATATTCCATGTGTTATGTGTTTTAACATATATGCATAACTAAGTGTCTGCAGTGAGTGTGCATATATTATTGTAACTACATGTACAGCCTGTAGCCATATCCCATTCACATGTGGATCTGTGCCCTGTACGTGCAGGTGTAGATATATACAGTCATGGCCAAAAGTTTTGAGAATGATACAAATGTTAATTTTTACAAAGTCTACTGCATCAGGTTTTATATACTCCAGATGTTATAAAGAGCGATCAGCTTAACAGCAATTAATTGCAAAGTCAATATTTGCCTAGAAAATGAACTTTTTCCCCAAAAACACATTTCAACTTCATTGCAGGCCTGCCTTAAAAGGAGCAGCTAACATTGTTTCAGTAATTGCTCCAGTAACACAGGTTTGGGTGTTGATGAGGACAGGGCTGGAGATCAATCTGTCATGATTAAGTAAGAATCACACCACTGGACACTTTAAAAGGAGGCTGGTGCTTGGCATCATTGTTTCTCTTCTGTTATCCATGGTTATCTCTAAAGAAACTCGTGCAATCATAATTGCACTGCACAAAACTGGCCTAACAGGGAAGAGTATCGCAGCTAGAAAGATTGCACCTCAGTCAACAATCTATCGCATCATCAAGGAATTTAAGCAGAGAGGTTCCATTGTTGCCAAAAAGGCTCCATGGTGCCCAAGAAGGACCAGCAAGCGCCAGGACGTCTCTTAAAAGTGTTTCAGCTTTTGGATCGGGCTACCAGCAGTGCAGAGCTTGCTCAGGAATGGCAGCAGGTAGGTGTGAGAGCATCTGCATGCACTGTGAGGCAGAAACTCTTGGAGCAAGGCCTGGTGTCAAGGAGGACAGCCACTTCTCTCCAGAAAAAAACATCAGGGACAGACTGATATTCTACAAAAGGTACAGGGAGTGGACTGCTGAGGACTGGGGTAAAGTCATTTTCTCTGATGAATCCCCTTTCCAATTGTTTGGAACATCTGGAAAACAGCTTGTTCGGAGAAGACAAGGTGAGCGATTCCACCAGTCTTGTCTCATGCCAACTGTAAAGCATCCTGCAACCATTCATGTGTGGGGTTGCTTCTCAGCCAAGGGAATCAGCTCTCTCACAGTCTTGCCTAAAAACACATCCATGAATAAAGAATGGTACCAGAATGTCCTCCAAGAGCAACTTCTCCCAGCCGTCCAAGAGCAGTTTGGTGATCAACTTCTGCCTCTTGATGTATCGGTGCGGGAGGCTGCGAAGCGTTTATACTACGCCAGGCAGGACCTGGCGTAGAAAAAAACGCAGCCGTCGACTTTTCACGTATGAAAAGTCGCCGGCAGCAGCAAGTACGCAGGTGCTAGGATAGTAACGCCCCGCGCCGGCCCACTCCCATCCGGCCACGCCCTCCACTCAGCCGGCCACACCCCCCTTCACGTCCCACTGGCGTGAAGGTGGCAAATCAGGGCAAATAATAATAATAACAATAAGCTAGCATTTGCGATTATTTCAGGGCCTCTGGGCCACTGGCGTTGCGCAGAGGTCCTGATAAATATCCCCCTTTGGGTCCATGGCCTGGAAACTCCCCAGACCTTAATCCCATTGAGAACTTGTGGTCAATCATCAAGACGGGTGGACAAACAAAATCCAACAAATTGTGACAAAATGCAAGCCTTGATTGTGCAAGAATGGACTGCTATCAGTCAGGATTTGGTCCAGAAGTTGATTGAGAGCTGCCAGGGAGAATTGCAGAGGTCCTGAAGAAGATGGGTCAACACTGCAAATATTGACTTGCTATTAAAGTCACTGAGGAGCTGAGTTGGGTATTTCCCAAAAATACAAATACTGGAGAAAGAGTCACGGGTATAATTGGGGAAAATTAAAATATAACTTTTAATAAACACATGTTTAAAAAACTCTCCAATGTGTGCATCAGTGTGTACTAAGACAAAGATGATGACAACGTGACACACTGTCACATCTGATATTAAAAGAGGACTATTACGGCTCAGAGAGCGCACCCTGCATGGATTGTTAGCAGATGCAGATTTTTTTCAATGGCCAGTAAGCAGGTAGGTATGTAGGGTATAGAGATATCCTCGTTGCCTTATGTTCAATTCGTACCCAATAAGGCAGTTGCGGAAATTGTTCCCTGCTCATAGAACAGTCCTTCTGTGCTACAATCACTAATGTCCTAACTTCTCATCTCTCCACCTCTACGCGTTTCGCCCATGATGGTGGGGCTCATCAGGAGAACCGTAGAGGATGAGATTGCCTAGAATGAAATCTTATGTTCTACATTCATTCAGGACAAAAATAATAAACAAAGAGAGCGCTGGCGTCCTGATGGTGGGCGCCAGCGTATGATAGTCGTAGCAGCCGGCGCGGCGGGTCAGCTGGAGTATAAGTCCAGGAGACTCCGCCTTGTGGGCCGGACGCGTCGCGTCATTGGAGGCAGGAGCCTAATCGCGTCCAATGAGGTGAATGGGAGGTCCATATGATGTCATAAGTCCGCCCATTCGTTGGTGATAGGTTGCCCAGGTCAGACAGTGATGACAGGCAATCCAAACTCCGCCCCTTCTGATGTAAGAACGCTGTAAGGCCGCCCATACGATCGTGATAGGGTGCTACAGCGGTGGGCGGTGACCATAACAGCTGTCCAGTCGGGGTGTGGGCAGCTGTCAATGTTTTGGTCAGTACAATACCTCTGGATCGCGAATAGGACGAAATTCACAGGGTAAGTATGATGATATGTAGGGACCGATGTTCTGGTAACCACAACCAGAGTCGTACGGTCCCCCGTATCCTTGTAGAAATACTCAAAAGTCGGCTCGGTGAATGAAACTTGGGCCGACATACGTACAATTTATGTACAGGTCAATTGCATAAATACCAAGCAGTAAACAAACATGTCAAAGTGCACTACATGGGATAGAAATCCCTTTATGATATCCATAAGATGATAGACACACAAGGGATTAGCTCATATGAATGGTGCAAACGAAATATTGTCGTTTAGACCCTCCGGTTTCACACACTTCATCCGGAAGATCCATTGGGATTCCTTTCTTAGGATGTTGTTATTCCAATCCCCTCTTCATGGGGGCGGTCGAATTTTCTCGATGCCCTGAAATTTCAGAGCATCCAGATTGCCCCCATGATATTTGTGAACGTGGTTGGCCAAAGGTCTTTCCTCCTCTCTCCTGATATTTCCAATGTGGTCCAGGATTCTGACCCTGAATTCTTTTATGGTCTTCCCCACATAATTGAGAGGGCATGGACAGGTGGCCAGGTAGACAACCCCCGTAGTGCGGCAATTGATGAATTCACGGTTCTGGTAAGAAACCCCAGTTGATACACTACAAAAGGACTTGCTTTGATTGATGTGTTTGCATGCCCTGCAGTCTCCACACCTATAGGTCCCTTTGATCCTATTTTTGTGGAGCCAGGTGTTATCTGATGCGATCGGTGCCAGATGGCTGTGGACTAGACGATCGCCCAGATTTTTGCCTCTTCTGTAGGTGATTGCCGGATAAATATCTATCCTATTTTTCAAATCATGATCATGACAGAGGATCCCCCATAATTTCTTAAGTACATTTTTCACCTCCGGGGCCTTATCGTCAAACGTTCCGATAAGTCTGATCTTGTTATCTCCATCCTCTTTTCGCCTAGGGACCAACAGAGAGGTTCTGTCCAGACCCCTCGCGTGACATTTAGCCTCATCCAACACGTTTTCTGGGTACCCCCTTTTCAGAAATCGGTTCTTTAGATCCTTTGCCTTTAGGTCAAAATCAGGTTGGGAGGAGCAGTTCCTTCTTATGCGCAGGAACTGTCCTTTAGGTATCCCTCTTTTTAGTGTTGGTGGGTGATAGCTCTGCCACATTAGGAGGTTATTAGACGAAGTAGGTTTGCGGAATACTGAGGTTTCAAGGCCGCCATCTCCTTTGATGGTTATAAGGAGGTCCAAAAATGAGATAGTCTCGGACTGAATTTCAGAGGTTAATCTGATACCCAGATTGTTCTCATTAAGGGTATTCACAAACGTAGAAAAAGATTCTTTGGTGTCCATCCATAGAAGTAGGACATCGTCTATGAATCTAATCCATAGACCAATTTTTGATGTCCACGCCTCCATTTCTTCCAAAAAGACGAAACGCTCCTCCCACCAGCCCAGGAACAAGTTGGCATACGTGGGGGCCATTGGGCTCCCCATAGCAGTGCCCTTGAGCTGGTGGAAGAAACGTCCGTCAAACAGAAAATAGTTGTGTTCTAATATAAAAATCAGGAGGTCCATGATTAGCTGATTGTGATTCGCCAGATGTGAGCCCCTGGTGGAGAGAAAATATCTCACTCCTGTGCAGCCCTCATCGTGTGGGATGGAGCTGTACAGGGCTTCTACATCTAGGCTGGCCAAAAATGTTCCCTGAGGGACAGCGATGTCATCTAGTCTCCTCAGGACGTCCATCGTGTCTCTCACATACGATGGGAGTGCTAATACAGAGGGGCGCAGGATCTTATCCACATAGGTAGAAATGCCCTGGGTCAGGCTGTTAATGCCTGAAACTATAGGGCGTCCTTTTAAAGGAGGATAGCCCTTATGCACCTTAGGTAGACAATAGAAGGTGGCAATAGTTGGATATTTGGGTAATAAAAAAATCAAATTCCTGTTTGTTGATCAGGTCTATTTCCAGGGCCGTGGACAAAATCCTGTGCAATTGTATTGCAAACATCTGAGTAGGGTCCTGCTGCAATACCCTATAGCACTCATTATCCAACAGGATAGAATGGCACATAAGCTTATAGTCGTTCCTCTCCATCAAGACCACATTCCCCCCTTTGTCTGATGCTTTTATTATGATGGAATGATCATTTTCCAAAGACAAGAGGGCATGTATCTGGTTCCTGTCGAGGTTAGACCTTGACCTATCAGAACCCGATATGGCACTAATTTCCTTCATGACTAACTCCTCAAAGATGTCAATGGTGCTTGTATCAAACACTGGGGGGTTGGCTCTACTTTTATTTCTTAGGTCCGTAAATGGGCCTTCTCCTGGTGCTCTTTGTCCCTCATCCCAGAGTTCCTCCAACGTTCTGAGGTTAGTTAAGTCTGATTCTTCTATGCCTAGGGTTCTACAGGTCTTACGGTCATTGATGGCCATGAACTTTGCTCATCGTAATTTGCGAGTAAAGAGGGCCACATCTTTCACCCATGTAAAATGGTCAAATCTACATGTGGGTACAAAGGAAAGCCCTTTGGCCAACAATTGTAGTTCGTACGTGGAGAGTGAACGTTTAGAGAGATTGATAATCTGTAGATCATCCCCCATATTAGTAGTCGTCATGAATGCTTCCTCCTGATTTTGCTGTCTATCAATGGTATGGTCGGTGGTTCTCTTTGAAGTCTGCTAAGTCCCTTAGATATTGGAAATGTTTGCGATTTTTTATAAAATTGGTATACTTCTCAATATCTGATTGCAGATTTCTTTCTCGTTTTTCAAATTCACTATCAGGGGAGAAAGATCGCCTCTTTTAGGCGTAATGCATGTTTCTCCAAGGCCACTTTCTCTTCCTCTAATAGAAATCCAATGAGTCTAAGAGAGCTATCTGTGACTTCCCTTTCCCATTTGGTGACTAAAGAGGGATTCCTAAGTCGTTTGGCTGGCAGTATTGGATTGCGGAGACCTCTAGGGACGATTTTATTATATAAGTAGTTAGTCAATCCTTGAATCTCCCACCAAGACCTAGTATATTCTTTGTATACAGTAGTGAGATGTTTGAAAGCACCTTTGATGGAGGTTGGTGTTGTGTTGACTGGTAGTTCTGTTTCAGAAAACACATTCTTGGCTTCATTCAGCCACTGCTCGGTATTTATGTCACTTGACAGGAACCCTGCCATATATGTAACAATAGGATTTTGCTCAAAAGAAAATGAAATTAAAGTCACTGAGGAGCTGAGTTAGGTATTTCCCAAAAATACAAATACTGGAGAAAGAGTCACGGGTATAATTGATATTGACTTGCTGCAGTAACTCATTCTAACTGTGAATAAAAGCTTTTGTTACTCATAATATGATTGCACTTATTTCTGTATGTGATAAAAACATCTGACTAACACACATAAAAACCAGAGGGCAACAGATCATTTGAAAATATATTTGTCATTCTCAAAACTGTTGGCCATGACTGTAGATGCTATTGTGCAGAAGTCTCTATATATACATGTATATGGTCAGGCAGGGCCGACGCTATGGGTAGGCAAAGTGGGCAATTGCCCACAACCCCCTTCAAATGAATCTTGAATTGTTTTTCTAGGTGCCATGGATCCAGAGATATTCAGGTTTAAAGTGAGAATTTCAGGTGCCATTTTTATATATAAAAATCTCTCCCAACGGCAGTTTAACAGTTAATATCTCCATTTTCCTGACACTTAGAAACACACATTTAGATTCATATATAAGAGGAGATTCTCTTCTTTCATAGGAAAAAAGAAGTGAGGTTCTATGCGTCACAGAGCCAGAGATACAGCCCCCTGAAGTGAGTCCCCCCTCCAGATTCTTAACCATCAGGCTACAGGGAGAATTTGCTGCACACAGGAGCTGCTGCACCTCATAGATAATGGAAATATTCACTTTATATGTTACTACATTTTGAGAAGGCATAATATCAACTAATATTCATGTTTTTTAACCCTTCACTATGCAGAACTATCTAAGCATACACTTTCTTATTGCCTTTTATTTCGTGATAGTTTGTTTTGACTGATACAATGAACATTCGATCCGCTTTGCCTAATGTTGCTTTTATATATTAACACTGCAACCCATAACATGTCCATAAAGCTATATGTAACACCAAAAACACACACATGCTCTGGAATAATGTTTTTATTTCACACCATCCTCCATTATTTACACCTATGTTATGACGTTTTCACTCAGATTCTTATGAAGCACGGAGGGTTCTGTTATTGTGCGGCTAATACATTGGCGCACATCTAAAAGTGACTTTAACTATCTCATTAGCTTGGTTTATGGATATATAGTTTTTTATTTGGGTTACCATTGTGTAAGAAAGCATATGGGGTCTGTATGATCTCCTTACATCTTACTGTTTTAGGAAAGTATATTTTCTTTATATGAGTATCTGGATTTGTACATATTTTAGAGGAAATTTTGAATGTTAATTGCCAAATGCATCGCCTAGTTGTCTGCTTTAAAAATTATATAGGTTTTATGGCGCCTTTACTTTTTATTCTGTTTTATTGCTATATTTTGCACGTTGTGACTGTCTTAAAATTTGTAGCTGAAAAGCAGATATCTAGCTATTACAGTTTTAGAGATATGATGTGGATTTATTTATGTGAACATATCAATATGGGACATTTGTGAACTCTACACATGTCCATCTATTACATTTAGGAGAAGTGAAGGTAAATATTTTCTGTTCATCACATTTTTTGCCATCAAAATTTTTCAGTTTGAATCATGATTGCATGAAGGCGCCTATAAGTCTATAAACTCTTTAATGCAATTTTGAAAATGGGGCAAGTGTCTGCTTTCAGAAAATATGTGGTTTGTTGCGGTTTACTTTAATTCTTTTTGCTGTAATTTCGATTTTATTTTTAAACGTCAAAATTGTAGAAATTGCTCTGGCTAATAACGTGACAAAATATCCAGAAATGCTGGCAGTGAAAGGATCAATACCAAGATGCTTATTATCTATCTCCTGTCTATCCATCTAGTTATATATCTCCTATATTCTGACCATTTACCGTATTTTTCGGACTATAAGACGCACTGGACCATAAGACGCACCTAGGTTTTAGAGGTGGAAAAATAAGAAAAAATTTTTTTCCCCAAATAGTGAACTAAAACATTTAATAAAGTAACTGTAAAGTAGCGGCGCCTTAAGGGGAGGTGCAGCTATGTTACTCTTTGGAAAGGGGTAGGGGCGAGCAGCCCTCACCCCCTCCTCCTCTCCTGCTACGTACGGCTGGCACACGTTCATGTGAATGTAGCCTAAGGGGACTGTGTAGGGGATACTTTTATTAGGGGTCATTGTGTGACATTTGGTGAAGTTTTAATAGTGTACTGTGTTCGGGGAGAATTAATGGGGAGACTTTATTAGGGGACATTTTATGGGACATTGTTACCTGATGCTGAAGGATGGCTCCCGTGCCGACACTACAAGTGTTCTGTCAGATTCAGCCCTATACAGAACACTTGGTGGTCGGGGGTAGTGCCGTTCCTTTGACCCAATTGGCTAGGGCTTGGCTAGCAGCAAGCTCAGCCAACCAGTGTTGGGGGCAGAATTAGTGATGGGAATTACAGCTCTTTAGATAGAATTATGCTGACACCTAGTCAGGGGGTCTCAAGAGTTACCAGGGCATTATAGGTATGAGTATATGTGACAATGGTCACAAGGAGGAGGGGACAGGAGGTGACAATGATTGTACAATGGTCACAAGAGCTTACAATCTATGAGGAGGAGGGGGACAGGAGGTGACAGTGCTTGTACAATGGTCACAAGAGCTTACAATCTATGAGGAGGAGGACACAGGAGGTGACAGTGCTTGTACAATGGCCACAAGAGCTTAAAATGTATGAGGAGGAGGGGCACTGGTGGTGACAATGCTTGTACAATGGTCACAAGAGCTTACAATCTATGAGGAGGAGGGGCACTGGCGGTGACAGTGCTTGTACAATAGTCACAAGAGCTTACAATCTATGAGGATGGAGGGGAAACAGGAGATGACAGTGCTTGTACAATAGTCACAAGAGCTTACAATCTATGAGGAGGGGAGGACAGGAGATGACAGTGCTTGTACAATGGTCATAAGAGCTTACAATCTATGAGGAGGAGGGGCACTGGTGGTGACAATGCTAGTACAATGGTCACAAGAGCTTACAATCTATGAGGAGGAGGGGACACAGGAGATGACAGTGCTTGTACAATGGCCACAAGAGCTTACAGTCTATGAGGAGGAGGACACAGGAGATGACAGTGCTTGTACAATGGCCACAAGAGCTTACACTCTATGAGCAGGAGGAGGAGGACACAGGAGGTGACATAGACTGTAAGCTCCTGTTACATTGTATAAGCACTGTTTGGGAATTGTTTCACCTGTTTCACACACCTGTGAGCACAGCACAGCAGGTACAGGGGCAGAGACTCCAGTACTGGTCACACTTCCTGTCCCCTCTAGTGTTATGTGATGCCCCTGCAGCACGAGCAGCTTGGACTCTGGTAGAAGATAGTGATCTGTCCGGTATCAGTCACAGTGAGTGCTCCGTGCAGAGGGGGCGTGGCTTGTGCTTCCTTCCTCAGATAACCTGGAAGTGGCTGTCACAGTCTGTGTGCACTGCACGAGCTCCATTGCTCACAGACACTAGCAGGCGGCAGCTGTGTGTAGCCGAGCTCAGCACTGCCCCTGCGCTTACTGCTATGTGCCGTCCTCCATTCCCTCCTGCAGTGGAGGGCTGAGATGCCGGCACATTCGGACTATAAGACGCACCACAGTTTTTTCCCCATCTTCTGGGGAAAAAATGTGCGTCTTATAGTCCAAAAAATACGGTATATATTTTATTTTTTTCTATTTTATTAGTCAATTTATCTCTCATATTTATCTGCTGTATATATAATCTACTTTATATTCTGCATCTAGAAATCTCTATCATCTTTCATATTAATCTTCTATCATAATAATTCTAATTAATAATTTGTATAGCGCACACAGATTCCGCCAAATCAGTCCCTGTCCCCATGGTGTTCACAATCTATTCAACCTACCAGCATGTTTTGGAGTGTGGGAGGAAACCGGAGGACCTGGAGGAAATCCACACAAACACGGAGAGAACATACAAACTCTTTGCAGATGTTGACCAGCGCTGCAAGGCTGTAGTGCTAAGCACTGAACCACCGTGCTCCCCATCAATATCCCTATTATCTATCTCATATAAAATTCTCCCATATTACAGTTTGTTTTATCATACTAAAGGGATCCTCTTACTGGCTGTGACTGGTCATAAAATAGTTTTATTTTGGGGCCCCACATTTAGTTTTGCCCAGGGCCCCACTTTGTCAAGAATCGGGCCTTTGGTCAGGTACTGGGTGTGACTCCTGCTTCAGGATATATACAGGAGCTTCTGTAGTGTTAGAATATATTGTATATACATATACATTACTGGGAGTTCAGGGGGGGCTGGAAAATGGGCCTCTCTGTGTAGTTGCTCAATATGTATTTTGTATTTTATGGAGTTACATGTATGTTATTAGTAAAGTTTTTTCATAAGTATCTGCGAGGGTTGTATGTTACTCCTGTGATGTATGAAGGACTGGAGTGGGTGGTTATAATAAATAGCACAGACTATGGGGCTGGATAGATTTAAGGGAGCCTCTAAGAACTGAGTAAAAAGGAACAGAAACCCCAATCCCTTTATTAGTATAACATAAATTGAACATCATATATATTGAATGAGCTGTTAAGTACAATATACAAAATGAATGTATCTAATTTAACAGTAACAGCTGGAGATGTTGCTGATGCACTAAGAATATACTTAAAACTAATAGCAATTTACAATTTACAGATTTGGGAAAAGACATGCTGGCTATACATTCATTTTTTTTTCATTAAACAGAAGAGTTTGACATCTAAAATCTGTGTTTTAGTTGAGAATTCTGATAGTTTTTCCATTGACAATGACAGATATTCATAGATAGATTATTACTTATGTTTAGTGCATGCATTAAATGCTTACACCTGGTCAGTTGAGAGTTTTATAGATTTGCAGATACTGTTTGGACATTTTGATACTGCAATTACATAAATATGTGTAGAAAATTACAAAAAACCTGTTACATGGTATTTAAAAGGATTTTACCCCACTAAACTACTAGCCCCCTCAGGTAGGGTATAAAATTCCTTTTCTAGAATTCCCTTTTTTATGTAAAATCACACCTGTTAATTTCAAAAAAATCCCAAATGTCAGCCAAATTTGCCTCTTTCTGTCTAATTTTTAAATTAGAGTGGTTGCAGGGGTATTGTCACTGCAGAAGCCCCTATATTTTCTTTTATAGTACCTAGAAACATGATTTTTCGGTCAAATTAAAGATATTTTATAATATACTTAGAGATGGGCCAATTGATTCGAACGAAGTGGAATTCGTTCCGAATTTCAGGAAAACTTTGAATTGTCTTGAATCCGAAGTTTACGGTGATTAGTGGGAACAAAGGGATTTTTTTTTCCCTTTATTAGCAAAATGGGCGCAAGCACAACGTGTTACACAAAGCAGAGAACTCTGGGAAGAAGAAAGGAACACCCTTGGGGGATCTGTATACCCCAAATTGCAGTTATTTTTTGTTGCTGAAGTTACTAGCAAGAACTCTTTGTAAAATCCACATAGTTTCCGGAGTGATTTTTGCTCCAATTCCAGGGTGTCCATTTTGGGGCATCTGTATACCAAAAATTTCAATAGTTTTTTGTTGCTAAAGTTGATAGCAAGAAATACATATCAAATCCACATAGTTTATAGAGTGATTTTTACTCCCATTCCAGAGTGTCTGTTTTGGGGTATCTGTATACCGCAAATTTCAATAATTTTTGTTGCTAAAGTTGCAAGAAAAACGTGTCAAATCTATATAGTTGATTAAGCACTAAGTCAGACAGAAAGGTGGCAGGTGGAGCAGGCAGAGGTCGCAGCACAGGGGTGACTCTGTGAGGCCAGAACTTCCGGTGTCATCTAGTGGCAGTGTGCTGATCAACAACCCAAACGTTGTCGATTGGTTGACTAGGTCATCCACTTCCTCCCACACAACATCTGACAACGCCAGCCTAGAGTCTGTGGGTTCGTCAGATACAACACCTAGTTGGTATGGCCCAGGAGCAGGTTAGCGGCCCTCACCTGTCCTCAACCAGCCTCTGTCCTGTTCATTTCCCTCAGCCAGAGATCTACCAGGTGGTCTAGGCTCAGCACCACTATACAGCAAGGACGAAGTCTTTGAAGACAGTCAGTAGCTGCTTGGCAGTGAAGAGGTGGGGCAGGCAACTAACGTTGTCACCTCGGCCCTTCGTCAACACATTCAGTGTCACCATCCAATGGCCTGGGAGAAACATGGCTCAGGTTTTGGGGTCCATCCTGCTGCCGCAGCAGCAGCGCCTAGTGGCGCACATGCCATTCCAGCCAATGAAGGCTCCAGTACCTCTGCTGAAAGGAGCTGTTTGTCTTTGACATTATCTCCCAGTCCAAGTTGTTGGTACTGCAGTCCCTCCCTTTCCAAGTCGTGCACCCTTCAAAGAACTAATGGCTTATGCTGAACTGAGGTGGAGAGTTCCAAGCCAAAATATCTTTTCCAAAAAGACAGTACCAGCCCTTCACAATTATGTAGAAGAGAAGGTGGGCCAGTACTTGAGCGTATCGGTTTCTTCCAAGGTGATGGCAGCGCGGACGTATGAAGCTGTAACTACGGTCAGGGCCAGTACATGTCCTTTATGGCCCACTGGGTGAATGTGCTTCCTGCCCAGCCACACCAACAACTTGAACAGGAGACACTGCTTTCTCCTCCTCGTTGTCAAACTGCTGCTCCTGCGCCAATGTCATGCAGTTCTACACCTGGTTTGCCTGGGTAAACAAAGTCACACGGGGGAGGAACTGCACCGCGTCATGAAAGAAGAAATCAATCTGTGGCTTTCTCCACAATAACTGCAAATCGGAACCATGGGGACAGACAATGGGAGGAACATAGTGTCCGTGCTGCAACGAGGAGGAATAGTCCATCTGGTTGTCAACAGGTTCCCGAAGTCTTCCACCCATCTGCAAGACATTCTTAAAATGGCCAGGAAACTGTGCATGCACTTCAGCCATTCAAAGCCAAGCACACCCTCCTCAAGTTGCAGCATCAGAATGGCTTCCCCCAACATAGGCTGATGTGCGATGTTTCCACCCGTTGGAATTCCAGCCTCCATATGTTAGACCAGAGCCTGTAAGTAGTAATAGCTTCCCCCCATTACAATTACACTAACAAGCACCAGGGTGTGTGCCATATACTGGTAGGCCCCACCCCAATAGGCTACACAAAGTTAAGGCAATGGTCAATTACATGACATGACAACTTCCATGGAAATATCTTTGCCACACATTATCTTTGCCCAACTGCGATTCTGTGACCCATCCACCTGCCCCTACCCCAGGCACTGAGTTGAAAGATTCCCAAGAACTTATGTTGGTGGATAAGGGTGTGCATGGTGGACCATCAGAAGAGATATATGATGATAAAACCCAACTGGCAACTTTTGTTGCTTTCTGCAATGTGCAGACAGAGAAAGAGGGCAGCAATGGGTGGTAGAAGATGCCGGGGCTGATGATGAGATCCTATATCATGATATGGGTGGAAGGCAGTGATACTTTGGGCACAGTCCTTGTCAGCCAGCATAAAATATAAGAGGATGGCAAGGTTCAGAAGTCAGCCTTTACTCATGACTTTGCCTGCTACTGCCTAGCCCACCCACAAAACTAGCCCACAAGGTCTCCATGGTGAGACATTTTTTTCTAGACTGCAGAAGACAAAACACCTGTCATTTGCATGTTGTGCCACCTATCAAGCAGGGCCAGGTCTAAATAATCTAAGCACATTTTGTGTATGACTAGGTACCTGCAGAGCAAACCTCAGCTACAGTGGCTGAGACAAATAATGGACAGAAGGAAGAAGTTTGGGCCATCTCACACACAAACTTTGGTCCTGAAAAAAAGCATTACCAAACTGCTAACTGTTGAATTTCTCCCATCAGGTTGGCGCAGATGGACAGCTTTAAAGATCGTATGGCGGTGACTGTTCCACAGTGTGTTATTTCCAGCCATCACCACCTTTCTCAGTAGGTCATCCCCTCCGTGCACATACAAGTTGAGGACAATATCAGGTGTACGTTGCACATTACCATTAGTCCCAAGATGCACCTCACAACTGACACATGAAGAAAAAAACTGTGCTGGGACATTACATCTTCTTAACTGCCCACAGGGTTAATGTGGTGGCGGCTGAGATGGAGGGAAGAAGTGCTTTGGATCTCAATCTACTACGATTGTTTGGACATCATTCAGCAATGGGAAAGCAGGTCATGCTGAAACCCATTTGTGTGTGTGAAAGACTACATATCAGCCATGAGCTGTGGACTGAGATCCAGAAGCAGACAGTTGAGTGGTTGCTACCACTGTAGCTGCAGCCCAGCAAGGTGGTGTGCAACAATGGCTGAAACCTTGTAGCAGTCTTTGACCTAGCCAGGTGGACACACATCCCTTGCCTTGTCCATGTGCTCAACTTGGTGGTGCGAAAGTTCATCACAAATTACACAGACATGCCAGACAGTGGCGAAACTAGGAGAGGTTGGGCCCCATAGCAGATTTCTGCATGGGCCCCCCCCCCTTCCCCTTAAAATATATATATACATATCACACACATATATACACAACGGCCACTTTATTAGGTACACCATGCTAGTAACGGGTTGGACCCCCTTTTGCCTTCAGAACTGCCTCAATTCTTCGTGGCATAGATTCAACAAGGTGCTGGAAGCATTCCTCAGAGATTTTGGTCCATATTGACATGATGGCATCACACAGTTGCCGCAAATTTGCCGGCTGCACATCCATGATGCGAATCTCCCGTTCCACCACATCCCAAAGATGCTCTATTGGATTGAGATCTGGTGACTGTGGAGGCCATTTTAGTACAGTGAACTCATTGTCATGTTCAAGAAACCAGTCTGAGATGATTCCAGCTTTATGACATGGCACATTATCCTGCTGAAAGTAGCCATCAGATGTTGGGTACATTGTGGTCATAAAGGGATGGACATGGTCAGCAACAATACTCAGGCTGGTGGTGGTGGTGTCATGGTGTGGGGAACATTTTCTTGGCACTCTTTGGGCCCCTTGGTACCAATTGAGCATCGTTGCAATGCCACAGCCTACCAGAGTACTGTTGCTGACCATGTCCATCCCTTTATGACCACAATGTACCCAACAACTGATGGCTACTTTCAGCAGGATATTGCGCCATGTCATAAAGCTGGTTTCTTGAACATGACAATGAGTTCACTGGACTCATATGGCCTCCACAGTCACCAGATCTCAATCCAATAGAGCATCTTTGGGATGTGGTGGAACGGGAAATTCGCATCATGGATGTGCAGCCGACAAATCTGCGGCAACTGTGTGATGCCATCATGTCAATATGGACCAAAATCTCTGAGGAATGCTTCCAGCACCTTGTTGAATCTATGCCACGAAGAATTGAGGCAGTTGTTAAGGCAAAAGGGGGTCCAACCCATTACTAGCATGGTGTACCTAATAAAGTGGCCGGTGAGTGTATATGTAGAAGTAATCCTAATGTGGTATCATTACACACTCAGGAGATATATGATAGTCTTACATTTACTAGGATCAAAAGCCTCAACTCTTTGTAATTAGCAATAGACTCCATGGGGCATATTTATCAGGACCTCTGCGCACCGCCAGTGGCGCAGAGGCCCTGAAATGATCGCAAATGCTAGCTTATTGCTAGCTTTTGCGATTATTTTTCACTATCCGCCACCTTCACGCCAGTGGGGCGTGAAGGGGGGGCGCGGCCGGCCGAGCGGGGGGCGCGGTCGGACTGGAGTGGACCGGCGCGGGGCGTTACTGTCCCCACGCCTGCGCACTCGCTGCTGCCGGCGACTTTTCATACGTGAAAAGTCGCCGGCCGCGTCTTTTTCTACGCCAGGCCCTGCCTGGCGTAGGAAAAACGCTGCGCAGCTGGCAGCCCGATACATGAAGAGGCAGAAACCTCATCATGAATCGGGCTGCGAATTTGCAGCGGCGGGGCTATCATACGCTGGCGCATTTGTTTTATACAAATATGATGTGATGGAGCCTGGAGCCATGGACATTAAAAGTAAAATGTTGACTGGCAAAACAGAGTTATGCTGTGAGTATAAAAATAAGTTAACTTTATCAGCAAATCTAAAAGTTATTTATTGTAAAAAGCATATCATCATGTGTTCTTAAAGCTGTATATCATTGAAAGCCATTATCAAAGGGCCTGTTTCACACAAGAAACTGTGTCATGTACTTAATACAGTTATTTTTTCAACATGCTTACAGTAATTTACGAGCAATGAGAGTCAGTGAACATGACTGAAGTAATACATAATTGCCCCAGCCACAATGCATGTTGCTCACATTACCTGTAAAAATGTTGTTTATGAAAGTCTTACATATAAATCTTTGAAATCATTTTAACCGATTGTGTTATCCTATGTTTATTTCACATAATATACTAAAAGTGAATCATATTATTAATGAGGTTATTATAGCTAAAGTAACAAGCATTTTAAACAGAACTGTTTGCATGACGAGGTTCACACATTTTGCCCCAATCAGACAAAAGTCCATTCACCTTTTAAGCTTTTTACTTTTCCATATACAAAGCTTTAGGAGGGCTTTTTGTTTGCGTAACAAATTATACTTCTCAGTGACAGTATTAAATATTTCATGCTGTGTACTAGGAAGCTGGAAGAAAATTCTTAATGCAGTAAAATGATGAAAAATACCATTTTGGGAACTGAGGTCCCTAAGATCAATTTTAATGCCAAGTTTTATGTGTTGCAAAGTGGCAAAAAAATGGCGTTTTGGACATTTGGGTGCTAATATCCAGTAATTGCATTACTGGTTTCACCATTGAAAATAACCCTTTTTTATATTTTGATAGACTGGGATTTTATGGATGCAATGATACCTAACTTTATATGATTTCATTTGTTTATTTTCATATCAGTTCTAGGGAAAGGGGGGGTGATTCTGATTCTTAGGGTTTATCATATTTTTTTGTACTTTTTTATCTTGGTTTTCTGTATTTGTACCTGTTTTATGTATTTATGATCAGTTCCCTAGGGGGTCTGATCATTCCTACCATGAACTTCAATCTGTATATATGGTGGATTTATTGATGTCCTGTTACAATGTGCCAGCGACAAATTGCAACAGATCTTCTTAAATGACAATGTGTGAAGTCACCACACGATGACTACACGGGGAGCGAAGATCCTCTCCAGGATGTCTTTGCCGGTGGTATTCAAATGGTTAACATTTGCTGCAAAATGTCCTGTGAGCCCTCTTCATACATCCGTCACAGCCCATGATGTACAGGTACATTGAAGTCACTATTCTTGATCATATGGCCGCTATGGTGAGTTATCGGCTTCAGCATTCATGAGATCCCTGTTTCTCATGGAGGATAAACAAAGAGAACAGAAGAGAGATCAATGGCTTTACATACTTTGACCATATCTTGTGTGAGCAGAACTTTAACCTAAAACATGATGAGAACATACTGTAGTCTAGGCTGCAATAAGAGATATTGTATATATCATAAGTATCTGGTGCAGACTTCCCACAATGGCTCCACCCTGTTGAAGAGACAGGCCATGCCAAAGGCCTGTGGAGCTGCGGCAGTGAACTGATACTGTGAGTTTTGGGGTTCCTGGCAGTAGGCCAGCACCTGGTGAGGTAGGGTACCTCTATGTATAGTTAGTGGTGGAGACTCATAGGCTTTATTTTTGCTATTTTGTTTATTTTGTTTTACTGACAAATAAAACTATCTGAGGTCAGTTGTACCCAAATCGCCCACAGTGTGGACAGTGAATGTACTAGTGTGTTGGTGAATTGTGACCTTATCCCCTACAGTATGTTGAATAACACAGTAGGATAAACCGCCAGAAGATAGATTAGTGGGTTTTCCTAACTTTTGACTATATTGTGTGAGCAGAACTTTGACCTAAAACACGAGACCATACTGTAGCCTAGGCTGCCAATAACAGATATCAATGTTCAGGCTCAATTAAACGAAGGCAGTACCCCAATGTACAACGTTTTCCGGCAAACTGTAAGGGTATTCATTACTTAAAAAACTGAAAAAAAGGCATTAATTGGGATAAATAATTTCTGATAGTTCTGAATTTGTTGTGGTTCATATATCATTTTACATTATTTATATTCTACCTGATTATACACCACATCAAAGGATAGATAATTGTGAACAGTTAGCAGCTAGAACAGGCCTTATAATTGCATAATCAATAATATATAATAATGCTAATAGGAAAAATGAGTTGAATGTAAAATTGTGCCTGAAGTAATGCAGTAATGCATTATGGACATATTTCTGGCTATGTATACTGAATAATACTATTTGTAATTCTCTGCCATAGCCTGTAATTATGTGGTTCATCCTATCATTGTCTTGCAGGTACGGGATATAGACTTGGCTTTGGGGCTGGATTATGTTTGATATGGTTTGAATTGTAAAACCTTTATTTAATGTTTTATTCAAGAAAGTAAAACTAAAGAAAAGTGTTATGCAGTTCAAAATGCCAAAACAAAGGCTTTACTGCTGATTGCATTTAGTATTTGTATAATAATATATACTCACTGGACACTTTATTAGGTACACCATACTAGTAACGGGTTGGACCCCCTTTTGCCTTCAGATCTGCCTCAATTCTTCGTGGCATAGATTCAACAAGGTGCTGGAAGCATTCCTCAGACGTTTTGGTCCATATTGACATGATGGCATCACACAGTTGCCGCAGATTTGTCGGCTGCACATCCATGATGCGAATCTCCCGTTCCACCACATCCCAAAGATGCTCTATTGGATTGAGATCTGGTGACTGTGGAGGCCATTTTAGTACAGTGAACTCATTGTCATGTTCAAGAAACCAGTCTGAGATGATTCCAGCTTTATGACATGGCGCAATATCCTGCTGAAAGTAGCCATCAGATGTTGGGTACATTGTGGTCATAAAGGGATGGACATGGTCAGCAACAATACTCAGGTAGGCTGTGGCGTTGCAACGATGCTCAATTGGTACCAAGGGGCCCAAAGAATGCCAAGAAAATATTCCCCACACCATGACACCACCACCAGCCTGAACCGTTGATACAAGGCAGGATGGATCCATGCTTTCATGTTGTTGACGCCAAATTCTGACCCCACCATCCGAATATCGCAGCAGAAATCGAGACTCATCAGACCAGGCAATGTTTTTCCAATCTTCTACTGTCCAATTTCGATGAGCTTGTGCAAATTGTAGCCTCAGTTTCCTGTTCTTAGCTGAAAGGAGTGGCACCCGGTGTGGTCTTCTGCTGCTGCAGCCCATCTGCCTCAAAGTTCGACGTACTGTGCGTTCAGCCTACCTTGGTTGTAACGGGTGGTGATTTGAGTCACTGTTACCTTTCTATCAGCTCGAACCAGTCTGCTTATTCTCCTCTGGCATCAACAAGGCATTTCCGCCCACAGAACTGCCGCAGCTGACCATACAAAGACATAAATTAATAAGTGATGGGAAAGATGGTTTAAGAAAGTCTTAGGAAGGATAGTTGGGATTGGGAAATAGGTAATGTAGTTGAGGCCAGACTGTCATTTACATGAGGGGCATTTACATGACAACATGTTGAGGTCATTTTTCAGAGCTAAGAAAGGGGGTCAAATTTAGCGAGTAGGTTTCCTCTGAGTTTTTAAGAGACAGGATAGCTACAAAATAGTTAAAATTTTGCTAACATTCACCTCTTAATTGTAGAAATAACCGAATGTCTGCAAATTCTCTATGAACACATGCAAAGAGCTAAGTGGGTTGGAGATGTATAGCAGGACTCCAGCAAAAGTGTTGTATTTAAATTTAATTAAATCCCTAGGGTGTAGAGGAGTGGGGAGAGGGGGCATCCTTGGCATGTGCCAGTGCCTATGGGGAAGGAGCTATTTACATGTATTTGGGCAGTTGGGATGCTATATAGTGCTAGGATGCGGGACAGTATGTTGGTACCAATCCCCAATTGTCTGAGGGTCGCCTATAGAAATCCCTAGACCACTAGGTTAAATGCCTTTTAGGCATTGAGGGAGAAAAGAAGGAATGGGAGCTTCCCTTGGCAGGTGTGATGGATCAAGGAAAAGGTCACAAGATGGAATGAAGTCTATCTGGTCCGGTGGACAAGGGAACACAAGAGGCAAGTCAGACGATTGGCAACTTGCTTAGCATAAATGTATGCAGCAATATTGATCAATGATACAGGGTGGTAACTAGAATGGAACTGTGGATCTATGCAGAAAAAAGGGAAGAAATTTTGTGGAAAAGTTTTTCTACCAAAATTTTGAAGAAAAGGTGCTGTGAAACCATAATAGCCCGGACTCTTACCCGACAGGATGAACTTGATGATTAGCGGGCTATCAGTTATCTTGTCAGGTGTGAGTGTGGAGGTCTGTAAAGAAAGCCGTAAAAGCATCTGCAATCTCCCATGTCTTATAGACTTGTGAGGAAGTTTTAATGGGGGAATATAGGATGTAGCATGTCTATCCCACAGTGCCCTGGTTAGCATGCTGCTGGGTTTATTGCCCCGACCAGCCAATAGCAGCGAACATGGACTGGGCGGGGGGCAGCAA
This sequence comes from Engystomops pustulosus, assembly GCA_019512145.1. NCBI lineage: Eukaryota > Metazoa > Chordata > Amphibia > Anura > Leptodactylidae > Engystomops > Engystomops pustulosus. Next base: position 208,056,612 of record CM033642.1, read on the forward strand.
AACCCCCCTGGACCGCGAGGCAAAATGGATGGCTGTCAACGTGTCTACAAATGGGTATTACTGTATAAGTATAATTGCTGCTATTAACTGATCAGCCAATATCAGCAATCATGAACTGAGTGACGGAGCAACAAAACTCCTCTGGTCCACGGGGCAAGATCGATGGCCATCAAGAACTGCCGCCATCTTGACCCGATCACTGTCTGAACCATATTGGCAATTCACTTGCCACTGCACCATTCAATTACGGTGCACATATAGAAGGGATTCATTTTTTAATCCCTTAACAGATGCACTTTTAAAAAAAGCTCCTTAAAGTGGGATTAAAAGGGGATTGTGGCGCACACGATCGGATTTTGGCGCATCGGTGCCGGTTTCCATGGAACAGAGATCGGGGGGCGGGCCGTCAGACAATCCGACGGATTCTGACTGAGCACTTACAAGCACCAGGAGGAAGAAGGTGAACTCCGGCGGACCTAAGCGAGGAAGCGACACATGCAGTATATCGGGCGCACGATATACGTGAATCACACTGGAGTGTATGATCGTCAGGCAACGCACAGTGGGGATCGCAACAGTACTGGGTAAGTTAATGTGGCTCATTATCTTTATTTTATGGATCACTACGATTACGGTGATACCTCATTTATATAGTTTTTATTTATATTTGTCCAATTTTACAGAAGAAAAACTAGAATAAAAAAAAAATTGTATTTGTTTTAGTATCTCCATTATTGCAGGGACATAACTTTAGTATTTTTTGGTTGACGGAGCTGATTGTGGGATTATTTTTACCGTGACAAGTTGTTCTTTACTGTGGTAACATTTTGGTGCTCGTAACTTTTGTTGATCACTTTTGAGAACATTTTTGACATGAAAACATGTCCATTTTTAACAAGCTATCAGTTTTCAGTGCGGTTCAATTATGATTATGATTTATTATACAGATTGTTACGGACATTGTGATACAAAAAATGTCGGGTTTTTTTTGTGTGTGTTTTTTTGCACTTTATCAGATTTGCATAGGGAATAAAGATGTTTAGGGACTTTCACTTTATTGCATCATTTAATATTATTTTAAAAAACTTTGTTTATTGTTTTTAAACCTTTTTTTTAATTGATGGGTTGGCTCAAATATAGCAATACAATACAGATTGCAATGCAGTATTGCACTATGCTATGTAATACTTCTGCACATGCTCAGTAAATCACAGCCAGGACCTGCTAGGAGGCAAGGGCAGTGCCCAGGGAAGATTGCGCAGCCCCTGGGGCTGTCAGCAGAGGATCGGACCCCCTGATAAGTGACGCTGGGGAAGTAGTCCAATCCAGTTCAGAAACCCCCTTACATGTCTACACTGATGCAAAATCATATCTTGGTTAATCTTGAATTTTGCTGATAAAACAATTATAAAATTATGATAATGAAGCTGTCTCGCTTCTATGGCTGATTCAATGCTTCTCCTAGCACATTAGTTATTCACTGCACGAGAGGATGATGTAATCAGAGCCGCCATAATGGGAAGTCTAGTGGGACTGTGTTCAACGGCCCGCCCATTTTCCTATCAAAAGTGGGGCCGAGAGGCTCACAGTACCCACTAAACCCCCCATGCCTGTGCCCTATATGAGAGAAAAAAATAAAAAATCTGTACTCACCTTCTTTTTCCCCACGGCTCCATCTTCTGCTCTTCCGGCCCGGGCACAGCCGCGTCTTAGCGATGCGCCCAGGCCGGAAGAGCAGAAGTCAAAGCTGCGAGGAGAAGATGGTGCTGCGAGTAGAACATGGAACCACGGGGCCAGGAAGAAGAAGCCGAAAGGTCAGTATAAAGAGGGCATCTGGCAGGACATTTCAGTAAAGGGGGCATCTGGCAGGACATTTCATTAAAGGGGGGCATCTAGGGTTGACATTTCATTAAAGGGGGCATCTTCTGTGAACATTTCATTAAAGGAGAGCATGTTCTGTGAACTTTGGGGGCTGATTGTGGGCACGAGCAGGTGCTGTCTACATACTGAGTGGGCATGTGCAGGGGCTATGTATATACTGAGTGGGCACGAGCAGGGACTATGTACATAAAGAGAGGGCAAGTGCAAGGACTATGTATATACTGAGAGGACACGTGCAGGGGCTATCTGTATACTGAGTGGGCATGTTCAGGGGCTATCTATATACTAAGTGGGCACATGCAGGGGCTATCTATATACTGAGTGGGCACTTGCAGGGGCTATCTATATAGTGAGTGGGCACGTCCAGGGGCTATCTATAAACTGAGTGGGCACGTGCAGGGGTTATCTATATACTAAGTGGGCATGTGCAGGGACTATCTATATACTGAGTGGCATATGCAGGGGCTATCTATATGCTGGGTGGGCACATGCAGTAGAGTAGGGTCTAGCTTGTCATGGCTCAAAAATGTTTTAGTAAAAAAAAAATTGAGTATAATGTTATGTATCAATGTGGGAATGGACAACGGTCCACTAAAAATCTTCCAGTCAGGGGACCCAAAATTCCTAGTGGCAGCCCTGGCTATAATCACTGGGTGTGCCTGAAGGCAGAATAAACAATTGCTGCACCATCCCCCAGCTGCTGTGTATGAGTGATCCAGCTCAGGTTAATGACAAGCTTCATGTGTAATTTGTTTATGTAGGCAGCCAGCCTGACCCAGCTTTCCCAAGGTCCTGAATTTTATAATTAGTTTTTTCATCAAAAACCCTCAGCTCAGGGATTAACCAAGATATTATCCTGCATCAACATTTTCAAGGTATGTTTGCTTCATACTGCATCAAATCAAATGGTAGGTTTCCATTTAAAGCCTTTTCAGGCAACGTTATTAAGGGGTTAAATAATCACAAAATAATTGCAAGTACAGTAAAATAATCGCAACAGCGCATACGCCAGGAGAGGACTGACCTTGCGACTTTTATGAAATTATTTTAAAAAATCATAAATCTGCTTTGCACAGTGTTGCACTTGGAGTGGTTGTATGTTTAATCCACTATTTCTGAGTGGCAGGAAAAGGCCCTTGCAATTTTTTATTACTCCAAAAAACGCAAACCTATTTGCAATTTCTTAACTACCTTTTTACAAAAAAAAAATTTGTGATGAACCTCCCCCAATGACTTTTGGGTATTCCTTGGCTAAAAGCCATAATAATTCAAATTAACTTAACCCCTTACCGCCAAAGCCACTTTTCACCTTCCTGACACACCCCAATTTTTCAAATCTGACATGTTTCGCATTTATTTATGAAAAAAAATATTTGGTGAAAATTTGGAAAAAGTTTCGAAAGTCAAAATATTTTACATAGTAATTCCAGCAAAAACTTGATAAATAACACTTACTGAATGTCTACTTTATGTGGACATGGTTTTTTATGCATTCTCTCATGTTATGGAGCTTTGAACTTTAGGTGTGATTTTTCACATTTTCATAAACGCAAAATCATGCTTTTGAGGGACCTGCTTAGATTTCAAATCACTTTGTGAGGCCTAAATAATAGTAAAAAATATTTTTCAGCTAAATGTAGGCATTTTTCAAAACATGTACACATTCTCAGTGGATAAAATACCAAAACGGTCCACAAAATTTGATACCCAACCTCTTCCCAGTATTCCAATATCACATATGTGGTGGTAACCTGCTGTATGGGCACACGCCAGGGCATTGAGGGGGGAGCTGCGCCATTCAGAACAGATTTGCATTGTCACTTTTTAATGGCTATACAATCTTTCATTTTTTTGGCAATTTGGACATATAAGGGCTTATTTTTTGCGACATGAGATGTACTTTACAAATCCTTCATTTTAGTGGGTCATTAGCTTATTGATGAGATTTTATTAACTCTTGAATGTATGGAGGAAAAGAAAAATGTTTCCATTTTGGTATCCATTCTTTTTGTCTTTTTTGGAGGCCATATCATAAAAATAATATATTATCTTTATTCTATAGAGTTTTTTTGGCAATTTTTGGCAGTGATACCTCAGTTGTATAGTTTTTTAATATATTTTAAAATTTTACTGAAACAAAACTAATGTAAAGAAAATCTCATTTATTTTCGTATCGCCATCTTTTCGGAGGCATAACTTTTTGGTTAACAGAGCTTGTTTAAGGCTTATTTTTTAATGCATTGTCCTTTTTAATGCTACCACTTTGGTGAACATAACTTTTTTTGATCACTTTTTGGAAAATTTTTGTCAAGGGATTTTATGAAAAATGTACATTTTTGAAAGTTTTTCGGGTTTCATTTTTACAGCACAACAGGTTGTTGCAGGCGCAGCAATACCAAATATCTGGGGTGGGGGGTGATTTTGTGTTTTTTGTACCTTATTAAATGTGTATAGGGAATGTTGGTGTTTAGGGGACTTTCACTTTTTCATAATTTTTTATTAAAAATACAACTGCTGCCATCGGAGCCATGTACGCCCCATAGGAGAAAGAGAGTTTAGATCTAGTGTATAAGCCTCTTATATGTCGCAGTCATACGTGACTGTGGCGTGTAAGGGGTTAACACCCGCAAACACACACCCGCAGCTTCTGGCACCGGCTCCATTTGGTTGAAGGTGCCAGAAGCGGGAAGTAGTAGTACATCATGATATGGCAAGTCACTGCCGACCGTGACTTATTATGATAACAAATATCGGGAAAGGATTCAATAAACACTTAAGAAAGTTCACTTGTTTTACTTTTTGAACTGAATTACTGAAAAAAAATAACTTTTTGCTGTTATTTTAATTTATTGAGAATTGTTTGTATGTGCGGGACAGGGGTGGCAGCAAGAGGTTTGTTATATGGGCCCCAACCCAAAGTTTGCACAAGAGTCCACAGGTCTTTTTATGCCATTATTTTCTACAATTCATGAAGAATTGTAGGTTATTGTTGGTTATTGTTGTGCTGGGTGAAGGGGCCATGCAAAAAATTTATTGTTTAAACAATTTATTGCTTACTTTATAGTTTAACCCCTTAACGCCGAAGCCACTTTTCACATTCCTGACACGGCCCACTTTTTCAAATCTGCCCTCTGTCACTATAAGTGGTTATAACTTTGGAACGCTTTAACATATCCAAGTGATTTTGAAATTGTTTTCTTGTGACACATTGTACTTCATGTTAGTTAAAAAATTCATGAAAATCAGATATTTGGTGAAAATTTGGAAAAATTCTCAATTTTCGTAATTCAAAATGTTCTACTTTTTCCACACATGAGTAATAACACCAGAAAACATAATAACTAACATTCACCGAATGTCTTCTTTATGCCTCCATGGTTTTTTATACATACTATTATTTTTGTAAGATGTTATGGGGCTTTGAACGTCAGGTGCAATTTTTCACATTTTCATAAAAAAGCAAAATACTGTTATTGAGGGACCTGCTCAGGTTTCAAGTCACTTTGAGAGGCCTAAATAAAAGTAAAACCCCATAAATTACCCCATTATAGAAAGTACACCCCTCAACGTACGTAAAACAACTTTTATGAAGTTTGTTAACCCTTTAATTGTTTTACAGGGGTTAAAACAAAATTGGATGCAATTTCGAAATTAAATTTTTTTTTACTAAATGAATGTGTTTTTCATAAAATGTAGAAATTCTCAGTGGATAAAATACCAAAACGCTCCACAAAATTTGATACCCAATCCCTCCCACTTATAACAATACCCCATATGTGGTGGTAACCTGCTGTATGGGCACACGCCAGGGCATCGAGGGGGGAGCTGCGCCATTCAGAGCAGATTATTCATTGTCACTTTTTAATGGCTATACAATCTTTATTTTTTTGGCAATTTGGACATATAAGGGCTTATTTTTTGCGACATGAGATGCACTTTACAAATACTTCATTTTAGTGGGTCTATAGCTTTTTGATGAGATTTTATTAACTCTTTAATGAGAGTTTATTCCTCTTTAATGAGAGGAAAAGAAAATTGTCAATTTTGGGGTGTTTTTTTGCATCTTGTACATCATACACTAAAAATACTATAATATCTTCATTCTATAGATCACTACAATTACGGTAATATCTCATTTATATAGTTTTTTATATATTTTTACAATTTTACTGGAAAAAAACGAATATAAAGAAAATCTCATTTGTTTTTGCATCTCCATCTTTTCGGAGATATAACTTTAATATTTTTTGGTTGACAGAGCTGGTTTAGGGCTTATTTTTTTTTACGTGTTGAGTTGTCCTTTTCAGTGGTACCATTTTGGTGCACTTTGGAATTTTGATCACTTTTTGGAACATTTTTGTGAAGGGATTTTATGAAAAATTTACATTTTTAGCGGGTTTTTCTGGTTTTGTGTTTATAACGTTCACCGTACGGGTCCAATAATGTTTCTGACTTATTGTACAGATTGTTACGGATGCGGCGATACCAAATATGTGGGGGCTTTTGGTGATTTTCAGGTTTTTTTACTTTATTAGATGTGTATAGGGAATGTTTGTGTTTAGGGGACTTTAACTTTATTTAATTAATTCTTTTTATTAAAAAGTGTGTTTAATTAGTGTTTTTAACTTTTTTTCTTCACTTTTACAGGTATGTATTACACTGTATTATGTGACAGCCGGGTCCTACCAGAAGACAGGACCCGGCTCCCCGAAGAGGATCTGGCAGTCCTGGGGCTGCGATCGGAGCCATGAACTCCCCCGGTAAGCGCCGCGGAGGGGTTCGTTTCCAGTTAAATGCCCCTGACACGCCGCGGTAGGCGCGACCACGGCGTGTTAGGGGTTAAACCCCGCAATCGGAGAAATCTCCGATCGCGGGTGTTAGAGACGGTTGTTGGCTATAGCATATTATGGAGCCGGCGCCAGAAGCATGACATAGTATTGCTGCATATTGCGGGGGGTTAAGAAATTTAAACTGCCCTTTCACAAGTGTATATAAAAAATTTTTTACTAGAATGCTGTAAGTATATAGTAGGTGGAAGTAAATTTAACTCATCTGTTTGCAAAACGGACATATCTTGTTTGGAGTGTAGTTAGATTTTAAATTGAAAGCACCATACTGTTACCAATATGTTTTTAAGAATGCACTGAAACAGTAAGCTTTTCACATGGCTGAGGGGAAAGCTAGGGGAGGCCTGAGCTTTCAGATCTGTTCTTTGTTTTTGTTTGTTTTGTTGTTTATTTTGGAACAGTGGAAAGTGTGTTTTTGCCAAAAAGACTGTGATCTCTTTACTGGATAACTACTGAGAGAGTGATGCCAGGAGGTCAGTGATTGAGAGTAAGGAGCTTGATCTGCTGTGACTGAACCAGCAATAACTATTGCTTTGAACGTCCCATGCTTGTCAGCTTCTGACCTAATTTTCTTGATTTATTTATAATCTGTCTGCTCCTCTGTCTTGTAGAGTGTATATCTGTGTGTAATATATGATTATATGATCATATATATATGATTTGTGAATGTTTGCATTACTTACAGCAATTGTCTGTTTACTGTGCTCAATACCGTTGCTTCTCATAGACCTCTTTGTAGGATTTCTCAATGTTACCTCTTATAGGATAACTGTATGTCCTACAGTTTTTATACTGTAAGGTACTAATCATAAAGGCATTTTATTGTACTTTTTTTTGTAATCAGGGGGCTATACTAAAATGAATTTCTTGAGGCAATAAAAGGTTCTATTGATGTATTTGATTTACTAGAGCAGCAGATAACAGTGTTTATTTGGGCTCTATGTGGGGGATTTACCAAACACCGCCGGAAACATCAGAAGGTTTAGGCCTCCTGATGTAGTTGGCTAGGAGGCTGCAAAGCATATATTTCTATGCCAGGTCCTACCTGGCATGAAAACATGCACAGCAGGCAAACTTTCACTTGTGCATAAATGCAGGACAGGAACGTCCTGCCTGTGCCCCTGCTGGCTGTGCTCTCTATCACACCCTTCCATGCTCCCTTGATATGAAGATGATGTCATGGGGGAAATAATTGCAATTGCTAGCACATCACTAGCACTTGTTATTTCAGTTTTACGCCTGTATTTATGTCAGTTTTGGAGCATGGAAGCCCTGATAAAAGTCCACTCACCCATGCGTCTCTGCAACTCCCAGCACCCGCTCTGCTGTCTTACCTCTCCAAGCTCCTGCTCCACTACTCACAGTCCGCCGGCGCAAAAAATTTAAAGGGCCAGCGCACTGCTGATTGGTGCTGGCCATTTCCAGGAATTGAATAAAAGCTGGCCTCTCCCAGCATTCCCTGCCAGATCTTTGTGCCTCAGAAATAGCTTGTTTTGTTGCCTAGTGCCTGTCTGCTGATTTCCCGTTGTGACCCCACTTCCGTTCCTGACTTTGACTCCGTGCTGCCTGTCCTGTCCCTGGCATTGATCCCATGCTGCCTGTCTTGATCTCTTGTCACCGATGATGATTCTGCCTCACGACTTTGTACCACTCCTTGGCTACCACCGCAGGCAAAGTCTCACACTTGGAGTGACCTGGTGGTACTCTGCCGCAGCAAGTTCATCCCACTTTGCTGAGGTGCCACTTAGATTCCGCTCCCAGGTGTCGGCTTTCTCCATCGCTTGCGGTAGTACAGAGGATCCACTACCTCAGATCCTGACAGTAAGATCTGGCCATGGATCCCGCCAAAGTTCCGCTACTTGAACCGCTCACCACCATCATGGACCGGCAGTCCTAGCGGATTTCCATACAAGGTCAGCAGCTCGAACAAGCCACCGCCATTTTACAGTAGCTATTGACCTCCCAGCAGCCAGGTAAAGTTCCTGCTGTTCCACCAGCTAGCCCTGTTTGTCTACCTTCCACAGAACCTAGGCTCAGGCTCTCTATGCCTTCCAAATATAATGGGGATGCAAAGTTGTGCAGAGGCTTTATTACCCAGTGCTCCTTGTATGTTGAATTAATGCCTACACAATTGTTAACTGAACTGTCGACTGTGGCTTTCATGATCAGTCTTCTCTCTGGGAAAGCCCTGGCACGAGCCACTCCCCTCTGGGCCAGGGGAGATCCAGTTACAGCAGACATCTCCACTTTCCTCGCTGAACTACGGATCGTCTTTGAGGAACAAGCCCGGTTGTCTTCTGCTGAGACTGCCCATCTGAACTTGTGCCACGGGACTCCTCTGAGGGTGACTAAGTGGTTCAATTCTGTATACTGGCTTCTGAACTATCCTGGAATGAAGCAGCCTTGGCCGCCACCTTTAAAAAGGCACTGTCTAATCAGATCAAAGACGCCCTATCTACACAGGACCTGCCATCTAATCTCCTTGGCCACTTGGATAGACATCCGCTTCTCTGAACGCAACAGAACGCTGATCCTAAACTTTGGCCTCCCGCTGAAAAAGCATTTTCAAAGCTTAAGTCTGCCTTTGCTTCTGCCCATATCTTTACACGACCTGACACTGAGAAACCATCCCAACTTGAAGTGGACGTTTCCTTTGTAGGTGCTGGAGCTGTTCTCACCCAGAAAGGGCCCAAAGGCCGAACGCTCACTTGTGGTCTTTAAATGGTCTCCACTGCCATTGGAGATCGTGATCTTCTCGCGATTAAACTTGCCTTGAAATAATCTTTTGGAAGGAGCTCTTCATCCAGTCTGTGTATATACGAACCACAATAATCCAAACTGCTCAGTGCCTCAACCCATGACAGGATCACTATTCCCTTTTCTATTATTCAAGAAAAATAACTTGTTTTTTGCTTTGACATGTGAGAGTTTTAAAATATTATTTTTTTACCGAAAAATGTGCTGAAAAAATTTCTCCTCCCCTTATACATGAGTCAATAAAAAATATAAACTTGCATACTTCCCTTCGGTAGCCCCCCATGCTTGGCGCGGCTCCCCAATGCTCCCGTCCCCATGGCTCTTCTTCTGTCTCCTCTTTGCTGTAACGGTGGGCAGAGGCGCATCCATGCGCTCTGCCGGCCGGCGCACACTATGATGCAGCGGTGTTGTAAGTTTATTATTTTTATGTGCTGGGCAAACTCGGGCCGCAGCTTATACTTCAGTATATACAGTTTATAACTTTTTCATCTCTTTTTATTTTTTTGTGTGTCAAGATTGACCAAAATGATAACTTTCAAGATTTTTATGGTGTTCACAAATTAAGTCAATTATTCATTTCTGTGGTTTGTTATTAAAGTGGAAACACCTAAAAGTGTTTTTTTTTTTTTACATATTTTCAATTTTTAAAAGATATATGCAATTATATACGTTAGGAGGCTTTTGTGAATTCTTAATTAATTTTTTGAATGTTTATTTTTTCACTTTCTTTAGTCCTTCTATGGGCCTTGAAAAAGTGATATTTTCATTTGTTCACACTAATACACTGCAACACTAATGTATTACAGTGTTAGCCTATGCTATGCACAACATTAGGCTAGAGCAGTGGATATATTCCCTTAGGGTTCATACTTGGTATAGGACATTCAGTCACATATGTTATGTACATTTATAATCATATGATATTTTGCACATTTTTTCTAGAATCCTGATATTTTTCAACTGTTTTATAATATAGGCAGTTTGGGTGGTAGCCCATCGCCACCCAAACCGCCCACCAAATTTTATACTGAGAAGGACCTTCACCTATGAAATCCTCATACATCTGTTCCTGCTCTAAATACACATGTTTCCAAGGGTCCTGAAACATCAGAGTGAAAGCAGGACCCAAAAAGCTTGTAAGAAGTGAGTTCTCTAGGGGCTATAATATTCATACATCTTCAAAATGTACAGTAGGTTTGGTTGGTATGGTCAGTTAGAGAGATTTAGATCACCTATAGGAAGCTGTACTTGATGATAAATCATACAGTTAAATGATCATCATTGTGTCAAACTTACAATTCTACATTTCCACGTATGAAGAAAGTAAATAGTTGATAAGGATAGTTCTATTTTCAAAAACCTTCTTCATTTGTGTTTTCATTTATAGTAGATGACAAGTCATCTAAAGGAAATATTACATGTGTTATTAGTGATTATACAAAATAAGGCATATGGCATGAGTATGCCAAACATTTCCTTAGGCACCTAGACGTTTTAAATTGCCATTGATGAGCTTTCAAAAGCTCTTTAATGTTGGATTTTAGTCCACAAGGGATATCTTAAGGATTGTGAGTAAACACATACACAACTTGGTGCCAAGTTCCTGATCAATGGAAATTAGCACACCAATGACTTATTTAAATGGAATAATAAATAAGTTGACATAAAAATAAAATATTTTGAAATACTGAACACTTGCTATGCTTGTTAATAAAGCTCAGCAGGAAACCACAATTTGATTCAGGGGTAGCTTAAAGCTCATTCAATCTCTCTTTCGACACATGAAACATGTAAATTAAGGAGGATTTATTTGCAGCTCTCATGCCGAATAAAGAATTACAGGACACTGCACATTGTAGCTGCAGGCAACACAACACTAACAAGCGGGCGTGAAGTTAGCTTAGATCATGAGTGAACTAAATCTGTCCTAGCTATTCAAGCAGTTAACTCAGAATTGGATACCAAAAGTATAGCTTTCATCTCATTTCCTTTCTATTGATTATAAATTGCTGTTATGTTAAATCTGTAAAAGTCAATGAAAGGTATTCTACCTACTGTTACTATAGCAAAATACTATAAACATGTTAAATCGCTGTTCGTGGAATGGATTCATTCTACTATCCAATATATAAAGCTGAGTGTAAGCCAAAGCAATCTGCACCGTCGCATTTACAGTCACCACATTTTGCACAGCCGCTCTCTGTTACTTAGGGAATGTCATAAACCAGGTTTTGAGTCAAAATTTTCACCCCACACTTTACAAAATACACTTATTACCCACCATACACAGGAGCCAATGGGGGACATTTACTATGGTGTTTCTGCCAGTTTTGTGGCGCTTTCACCGCATCTTCTGCTCTGCTACCTATTTATTAGCTGTCGGGGACAGAAAAAATTAGTGACCAAGCTCATTCGTGCCATTATCACCAAGCCCTATTTTTCAAAACTGACACTTTATCCGATCTTTAGAACACTTGAACTTACCCAGCTGGTTTTAAGATTGTTTTTTTTTTCATTACATGTTGTACTTCAAGTAAGGGTGCAATCACACAGCTGTCTGGGGGGATGTATATGCGGGCACAAATTTGCAGCATCCCCATCGGCGGCAATGGCGGCAGTATGCATAGGCTGACAGGTAGACTGATCGATCCAGGCAGGGGCTGGTACGAGCAGCCACATGCTGAGGACAGACCCGGGGACCTTCATTAGGTCCCCGGCTGTCCATGCAAGAAGACAACAAACTGCAATGCGATTGTGGGGTCCAGGAGGGCGAGAGTGCCTCCCTCACCAGGTACAAAGATCAGTGATGTCATTCCGATCTGGACTGTTAGAGCAGGCTCCCGGCTGTCTTTAACAGTCAGCTGGGTCACTGCTCTTCCCTGCATGGGTGACCTGTGCAGAACTTCGGTTAGGCCAATGGAGAACCCTAGTGACCAACTGAGAAATCTGTATGGGTGGCCACTAAGGGGTTAATATGAGCTATGAGCTTTGATTGGCTATCATAGACAACACACACAGAGAGACAGAAACAGAGGGCAAGAGTGACAGAGAGAGAGACATATAGAAATAAAGATAAATAAATATAGATAAATACATAGGCAAATGTATAGAGATAGATACATAGATGTATAAAATATTTTTGTTAATCCATTGTTATAGCTAAGAGCAGTTATTTACCATCCCAAGCAACGCCAGGAGCTACAGTTAGTAGAATATATCAGTTTGCATGTTCTTCAGTTTTTTGTAGTTAATGTTATTTATCTTGTGAAATGCATAATAATGGTGCACTTCAAAAAAGAAAGTTGTAAGTGGTTTAATAGTGCTTCAGTTTTGGTAATTATATATTTTGAATATGTAAGGGGTACAATGGTGGCACTTCCTATATACATCTTGGGGTTACTTGATCAAAGGCTATTTTGCTACTGCCTCAGCACTGTTGGCTCTTACAAGATTTAGATAAGCATTTACAGTGACAAATGTCACAAATGCTGGTCATCAAATCTAGCTCCACAGGATAACTAGAATTTACATAAATAATACATGTTGTAGTATAATTATAATGACCTCTGGGGTCCTTTTTGATTAGGGTTATAGCTAAAATGTATTAGTAATAAAAAAAAATTAAGAACTTTCAGTGAAACATCATTTATAAGACAAGGGAGAAGACACTATTTGCTACAATAAATACATAATTAATTGGCTTCCTACAATAAATAAATAATTCATGTTTTGTTTCGTTTCAGTGGAGCAAATATCAGGCCAGAAAGGTTAAATTTTACAAACGGATTAAAGCAGAGGAAGGCTCAGTATTGTAACATTATAAAGGTATTTAGTAACAGTTCATTTGCATGACTTCGATGGGATCTAAAAAGTCAAGAAGTGCGTAGCAAATCATCTTTGTAATGAGGGTAGCAGTCACAGGAGCACAGACAAGAAAGGGTGCTCTAACTTTAAACCCACCAAAGGCCCTACCTGCTTGCCTTACATATCCTAAGACAACTAGATGGCAATTAATTTGTATGTCAAAGTGAAAAACATTGACAGAAGGACAAAACAAACAGATAAGAGTCTTCAACAGAACCTAATGACAACAGATAGAACAGAGCAGTACAAAAATACAAGGCAGAGGAGAGGTAAGCATCAGTGGTGTACCTACAGCTGTAGCAGCCAATTCAGGATGTACTGCACCTCTTCCACAAGATGCTGAGAATTCATAGGCTTAGCGAAGAAATACCAAAGGATACAATAGAGGTGAGATGAGAAGGGGCACAATTTTTTAAGACTGAGATAAGAGGCCACAAGATGAGGGAGAGATGAGGGCCCACAATATGGTGGAGAGATGAGAGGCCACAGCATGATGGAGAGATGAGAGGAGCTACAATATGAATAGTAGATCAGAGGGGCCACAATACATGGGGGAGATGAGAAGGACCACAATATGAGAAGAAGATGAGTGGGACCACAATATTTGGGGGAGATGATAAGGGCCACAATATGAGCGAAAGATAAGAGGGGCCACAATACGAGGGCGAGATCAGAGTCACAATATGAGGGGAAGATGAGGGGGCCACAATAACGTCCTGGAGTTTAGCCATTACTAAATTAACTTTGTGTGCATGCTAAGTGGACTCATTTGGGACTTTCATTCCCACTGGTCCCAGCAACTCATGTGTCTTCCTAGTGGCCTATACTCAACCAGGAATATAACTACACCTTCATTCCTTAGCTAAGCTGCTTTACTATTCTATTACCCTATTCTATGTTATTAATTACTTACACCTTTTTATATCTGCAGAATTGCACAGTTGCCAGTTGGTTGGTGTCCCCCACAATATATCCACTGACAAAGGGCACAAAATTTAAGTCCTATCTATAATTTTGGGTCTTTCTCTGTTCACTTAAGACAGGTCTTTCTCTGCTGTCTTGTTAGGAGAGAGGACCAATTTAGTCTGGTTCATTTTTCTTATCTTTCAGCTATCCCAGGAGAGTGTGATCTCAAGCTTTTTTCACCACCTCTCAGAAGACACATTAGAGGTCCTCCTTTGTGTCCAGAGGAATATCACTGATACCCAGAAACTTGCACCAAATCAGCTACCAGTGCAGCAGAGCTCATCCAGCTCCTCTACAAGAAGGACACTGCTGGCCCATGATAGGGGTGGATGAGGCCTAACCATGGCCGATTCTAGCATATTTGCTGCCTGAGGTGAATATTAAATTGCTGCCCCCCCACTCCTGTTCCACCATATGATACATCCCCCCACCCCAGTATAAAACGATTCTGCCCCCATATAATATATACAGCCCCCCTTCCTCCAGTATAAAATGATTGTGGCCCAATATAATATATACAGCCCCCCTCCCCCCAGTATAAAACGATTCTGGCCCCATATAATAATATAAGTTTAAGGGTCCTGGACTGGGGATCTCACTGCAATAGGAAGGTAACAACACCTACCTTCTGAGCTTGGCAAAACTACTATGTGATCTCAAAGCTTTGGCCTAAAAAGTGATTGGACCAGATCTAGGAGAAGCAGACAGCAGGTCAAGAGTGTGAAGCTTGTCAATCACTATAGGTTACCTACCACTGGACCAAAGCTAAGCTACAGGAAAGAAACAGGTAAGGTGTTTAATCAGTTAAAAATAGCACAGCAAGTAAAACCCATGTTCAAACTACAGAATACAAGGAAGGCAAAGAAAAAAATCAGTGCCTCCTTAGTTGCACACCATGGACTGCGGATGATGCTGATGGTGTTACACTAACTCTGTTTCTGAGAATTCTTAAGACTATGTTGCATTTTGTGTTCCAAATTTATAAATCAAATAAACTATTAAATTCAATCTTTATTTTACATGTTTTATCTTCCCTTAGGATGGTCATGAAATTACATGAAAACTTCAAAAGTTACAGATCTCACTTCTCCTTATATCTGTTAACCATAATCAATTTATTTTGCAGTATTAGTCTAAACTAGTACTTCCTACCCGTGGAGCTTCTAAATGTTTCTGAATTAATGTGGGGAGAACAAAGAGAGACTGTGGGTACACAACTACATTACAGCTTGCATGAGGTTAGACACAAGCAGACAAGCAAAATGGCTGATAAAAGCAGGTTTAGCTGGTGGCAGCATTCCACAATCTTCGGAAAACAATCCACTGGTTTCTGATGTGTATAATGTTGCGATGTTGCCACAGCCAACAGAACACCCTCTGGCCAAGAACAAGCCTATACCTACAGATCATGGTGCAGAAATGAACATTTGGAAAGTAAATAAGTAGATTTATAGTTAAAATTTCTTTTGGACTTTTAAATAACATTTTTTGTGAAATTGAAAGTTCTGTGGGGGAAAGGAGAATTGACTGTATGTCTTCCAGTATAATTTCATATAGCA
Organism: Engystomops pustulosus; assembly: GCA_019512145.1. NCBI lineage: Eukaryota > Metazoa > Chordata > Amphibia > Anura > Leptodactylidae > Engystomops > Engystomops pustulosus. The sequence continues at coordinate 208,072,486 of CM033642.1, forward strand.
AAAGTTAAAGGTATAGTGTATTCAGGGCCGCATCTGCCATGAGGCAGGGTGAAAATCTTGTTTCAGGCGGCGGATATCAGAGGCGGCAGAATGGCAGCCTGGATGATTTAGGAGGCAGCATGTGACCTGATCTATCACCCAGCAAAAGTTCCTGCTGGCTGCTCTCTGCTTCCCCTGCACAGGTCGTACTATTTAGTTAGGATCTTTTTAGCTAGCAGCCAGTTAACCACTCAAGCCACTATGACGTTCCCCAACGTTATGGGCAGCAGTGCATAAAGCCACCTTGACGTTGTGGGACGTCATGACTTCTGTCTGTCACTCTACCAAAAACGCAGGGTAACAGGATCGATCCTGTAGCTTCTGAGAGCCAAGGTTCTAAGCAACATGTCACGGGAATAGAAGTCCCCCCCCCCCCCCTCAAGCAATTGCTGTAACTGGTCATTTAGTACAGACAGACAAATCACAGAAGAAAGCAGGTATTCCCTGGCTGAGCTCACCTTATCAGTATCTAATCTCCTCATTTTCCTGCACAGAGGAAGGAGATCAGATGCCTACAGTGACCCTCCACACCATAAATCACCTGCACACCACATTCAATTAACCTCTTCACTGCCCAGCTGCATACCTCTCCCTTCTGTGCTCTCCTCTATATTTTAACTTTGAAGAAAACCTAAAGGGTTAATAAAGCTCCTTTTGAATAATAAATTCATAAATTCTTCTTGTTTAGGTCCATTAAAATCACTTGAGAAATGAAATTGCCCTTAATAAAATGAATTTGGAAATGTTCTTAAAAATATCTACTAAACTTAAAAGCATTGTACCAGCCTACAGATACAAAAGAAAATGTTTAAAAAATGTTGCCAACACAAAGCAGGCATATGGTGAATGTTATTTATTAAGTCATTTTTGTGTTATAACTATTGTTCAAAAATTTTAAGAGTACAAAGGTTTAAAAAAAAAGTGCAAATTTATACAACTTTCTGCTATTTTTCAGTTTTTTCATAAATAAATTCAAAATATATCACTCACATATTTCAAATAATAAAGTTCAATTTGTCTCAACATCAACTTGGTATATTAAAGTGTTCCAACGTTATTACAATTACATGTCAGATTAGAAAAATCTGTCTGTGTCCATAAGGTCAAAATAGGCTTAGTCCTTAAGGGGTTAACTGGCAATAGAAAGTCATGTGACCTTCTCCTGTCCCAAAAGAAAGAGAAGAGCTTTTAGTGGTATCTAGCCCTGTGTTATAGCAGGAGCCAGGCCGGGGCTTATTTATACTCTATAGACCAGGCTACCAGAGAAAAAGTGAGGACAAATAGCTGGCACTTATTCTGCCCCTCTTTATACTCTGTTCAGAGCCCTCCTCCCCCTCCATGTTAATGCAGAATATTGCTGCAAGTCAGAGAAGATGGGGAGCAGGGTGATGGTGGCTGTGCTGCATCTCGGGTCTTGGAGTGAGCTGTATCCTCCACCTCTGTACTGATCTCAGGAGGTAAACAATTAAAATTTTTTAGGCATGTGTATACAGCGTTGGGGTGGAGGGGGAGCCATTTGATTTTTCGCCTCAGGCAGCAAAAAGGCTAGAATCAGCCCTGAGTGTATTATAATGGAATACAAGATAATTGTAAAAGTTATGCTTGTTATGACCATAAGAGAGATGCATGTCTTGAGAAAATGTGCTAAAGAAGAAAAGTTAATAAGAAGTGAAAAAGTAAAAGAAAAAAAAGGTAAGAGGAAGGAAGAAGAGAAGAGAAAAAAAGATGTAAAAAAAATGAGAGTCCTTTGAAGAGGAAAGCTGGAACTACTATTAGCAGAACAAGTAGTCAAGAAGAAGAGACGGAACAAATGCTTTTGGAAAACACATGCTTAGTTCAGATGTAGAAGAAGAGGAATCTTTAGATCGTGAAGTAGAAAAAAATATTCAAGACCTATTAAGTTGAGTGAAAGGGAAAAAGAAAACCTTATTTATAACCTTAAAAAGAGGGAAAACTGAGTTTTTGTTCATCCCTGTGTTTTCATTTTATTGATTAATTTTATAAGTAGAAACTTATAATAAAAAGTTAAGAATTTCCAATCACTGTTTACTCTGACTGCTACCATTGGAGTAGGAGCTTGGTAGTCTACCAAAGCCCGCCTCCTGCGTTCACCACACTGGGCACAGCTTCCTCCAAAGGCGTTAACTCACTGCTGCTTTGGACATAATGTTACTTCAGGTTGTGGGAAAAGGTGTATTATTGTTTTATTATAGAACTGTTTGTTGTTACATTTTTTCAGCAAGTGTCAAGGACGGCTGTTCCTCTTTCCTGTGCCAAATTCTTTTCAGGTTGGTAGGGTGTGACAAAGGTGTACCCATTAGAAGCGTTTAAGAGGAAGATCATAAAATTGGTTTACTACATAGATGACCTCCTCTTTTGGACAGATGCAGAGGTAAATTGTGTCCAATTACCTCTGACCTGAATATGAATGAATATTTATCTAACGCACAAGATTTCCCATGACACAGTAGATTTCCTTCATTCGAAACCTCAGATAAATAACAATCTAATGAGCGGAATACCTACAAGACAGGTTAGATAACTGTTTGGACACTAAAACTGTGAAGAAACACAGACTTTAAACACAGAGGCATTACTGATTTTACAGAGAAAGGAGAATGCAGAAATTACATTTGTGACCAACCATAAAATTAAAGATCGTCCTGGATCATTGAAAAAACTAATCCGTAAAACTGATTCTCAGATAATGTAACATTACAGCATCCCAACCTACGCTGTTGGATAGATGTACATTAAACCTTAGGGATAACTTTGTTTGCTGCTTCTTTACCACACCCACAATTGCCATGAACGAGAATGAAGGTTTTCTTTACCCCATGGCGACTATGTTGTATGTCAATATAAGGTCCCATGTGACTGAATCATTAATAATCCAATCAATGGTAGACAATTTAGAATGCAAAAGAATCTTTTGACAATTTCCCTCTTGTGTAGTGACCAGGACAGTAGAAAACCCTTACTACTGTGGCTGCACACCTTCTATGTCACCATCAGAGTAAGTGCACAGTTATTGCATTAGAGAAAGTGTCAGGCTTTTAGGGTAGTGAACCCTCTGGTCCATCGCAGGCGATGACACAAGACCGGAATCTTCACTAGAGCCTGCCTCAAAGCAGGTTGGTCTTGCTGCGGCGTTGTTCCACAGGCGCGACTTGTCCGCGGTGACAGCCAAGGTTGAGCTACAGCAAGCAATCTCGTAGTTGGGGACAGGCAGATGGTCTAGGCAGATGCAATAGATCTAGGTCAGGGACAGAGCAAGAGCGGAGGAGAAAAGCCAAGAACAGGTGCGAGGTCACAACAGGAAATCGAAACACAAGCATGAGGCACAAGGAACAGCTTTCTCATCGGCAATAGCATGAAGATCCGTTAAGGGCTGCTGGGAGAAGCCGCCTTTAATGGAAGTGGCCAGTGCCAATCAGCAGTGCACTGGCCCTTCAAATCTGGCCGGCGTGCGCGCCCTAAGGAGCTGGGACGCGCACACCGACCACCTTGGATGGCAGCGGGAACATGGAGAGGTAAGTGAGGTCCGGGGGAGCGGAGAGCAGGAGAGGGGCATGGGTGCGCCTGCAATCCAAAATGGGGATCACAGGCGCACCCATGACAGCCTGTGATAACAGCCCAAAGTTTGGTTCACCCTTTCCACATGACCATTCGACTTAGGATGATAAGCAGAAGAGAAGCCCAGAGTCACTTGCAACTGATTGCAACAAGGAGCACCAATACGTGGAAAGCACCACGATGGGAAGAAATGCGGGATAAACTGCCGGTAATAATTTGAAAAACCCAGGAATCTCTGGATGGCATACTGGCCTTCTGGATGTGGACACTGCAGAAATGCAGACATTTTGACTGGATCCATCTTGAGAGATTTGTCGGAGATTATATAGCCGAGGAAAGGAAGGCCCTATTGGTAAAACTGACATTTCTCCAGCTTGGCGTAGAGATGATTGGCCCGAAGGTGACCAAGAACTTGCTGTACGTGGGACAGGTGAGACTCAAGGTCCGGAGAAAACACCAAAATGTTGTCTAGGTAAACTACTACCACACACGTATACAGCAGATCTCTAAAGATGTAATTGACGAATTCTTGAAAGACTGGTGCATTACGTAGTCCGAAAGGCATCACCAGGTACCTGAAATGTCTATTATGGGTGTTAAAGGCTGTCTTACATTCACCATCCTTGCCGATCTGGATGAGGTTTTAAGCCCCACGAAGGTCCAGTTTGGTAAAGATCTTGGAACCACGCAGGCAGTCAAAAAGCTTGGTTATCAAAGTCAATGGATAGCGGTTATTAACCGTGACCTTGTTAAGCCTGCGATAGTCAATGCAAAGACAGAGTGACCATACTTCTTGATCACAAAAAAGAAGCCTGCACCAGCTGGAGAGGAGGACTTACATATAAACACTCTCTGCAGGTTCTCTTTAATATATTCATGGCAGCGGTCCCGGGAACGGAGAGAGGGTACACCCGACCCTGGGGAGGAGAGGTACCCGGTAACAGATCTATAGAGCAGTCGTAGGGACAGTGTGATGGTAATGTCTCTGCCTGCTTCTTGGAGAATACATCAGCAAAGTCACAGTAACACGTTAGTAGGCCCTCCAAAGACTTGGGAATCACGGAGGAGGCCAAGACAGGTACTGGTAGAGACGCCACCATGTAGCGGGACTGACACTCTGGACCCCAACAAACAATTTCCCCTGTCATCCAGTTAAGAGCTGCAGCCATGGAAGACCCGGAAGCAGGAGAGATGAGGTAGAGCATGGCAGCACGTAGAAGGACAGTGCATGAGAGCACCGACCTGCAGGGAAACTGGCTCAGTGGGGTACTGGACCAGATCGGAGTGGATTTGTCTGCTGACCGAGGGGATGACCAGAGACTTCTCAAGAAGGACAACAGGGATGTGGTCTCGGGAGACCAGAGTGGCATCCACAAAGTTCCCCCCAGAACCGGAGTCTAAAAAAGCTGGATCTGGATCTGTGTACAGGTGCCAACGCTCAGAAGCACTGGCATAGTCAGGCGTGGAGAAGTTTTGCTCACACTTGCTTCTCCCAAGAACCCTAGGTGCTGGCATTTCTCGGACATTGGGGACGAAGTGGACAGGTCAGAAGAAAGACAGGACAAGCTCCAAGGAAATGCTCTGGACTAGCACAATACAGACAGAGGTCCTCCTCACGTCGCCTGGAACGTTCCTGGGGAGAAAGCCAAGCTCTATCCACCTGCATAGGTTCAACTGCAGCGGTCACAGCAGGAGGCTGAAGGGGTCTTTGGAAGGCAGGAGCCAAGCAAGGCAAACATCGGACCCGGACATATGCTTGTTCGAGACATTGCTCCTCAGCACGCTCCTTAAAATGCATATCAATCTGAGTGGCCAGCAAGATGAGTTCACTCAGAGTAGACGGCAGGTCACGTGCAGACAGTGCATCTGTCATAAAAGCCCTTTTTTAAGGGTCGCAGTCAGGGTTGCATCCTTCCAAGTTAGCTCAGAGCCCAGGGTACAAAACTGAACCGCATAGTCCCCGACAGATAAGTCCCCTTGAGGCAGGTTCAGTAGTGCAGTCTCAGCTGAAGACGCTCCAAGCAGGCTCCTCAAAGAGGGATCGGAATTCAGCAAAGAAGGAGGTGATGTCAGATGCCAGGTCCTTCCCAGAAAGGAGACTGATTACGAATACCACCTTAGACCATACCATGGCCAGATCTTACTGTCAGGCTCCCAAAGTCCAAAATGTCACTTTTTTGCCATTTTGAAAAATATGAAAAAATCAATAAAAAATTATCAAAAGGTTGTACAGGAGGTTTTAATTTTTGTTAATGTATGTAAACATTATAAAACCTATACATATTTGATATCCCCATCCCAAAGAATAAAGTAGACATGTCATTTGGGGCGCACAGTGAAAGCCGTAAAATCCAAGCCCACAAGAAAACGGCACCACAACTGCATTTGGAATTTTTTTCCCACTTCCCAATACATGGCAGGGAATATTCAATACCATTACTATGAAGTGCAATTTGTTACACAGAAAACAGAGCTCTTTACGTGTAAAAATAAAAAAAATAATAGATTTTTGAAGGTGGGGAGTGAAAAATGGAAATGAAAAAACAAAAAATGGGCCAGGTCATTAAGGGGTTAAGAACACTACATTTTTTTGTATAATCTGTTTTTGATTAGATAAATAAAATATATTTTCATATTGCATGTTTGTCATATTGATAGGGTATAGAGATGACACTTTTATACCAGTGGGAGATTGCTATACTTATCGCACTTGTCACATTACCTTATCCACATAATTGACTTTATACATAGAGACAAGTGCACCTCCCTTGTCTGTGGGTATGGGGAAAATGTCCTTATTAGGCTTGTTATATCTAACATGAATAACCCAAATAGATAAAGACCCAGATTTAGCTCATAACAAAAAAAATCATATACCTAGAAACTATCTTAATAAATTTCTCTACTGGTGGATATGTTTTCGTGGCATAAACATACTTTTGAATAAAATATAGTGTGGACATTGACAAAATGGGTTATACAATAATATTTATTCCGAATTAACCAGCATAAAAAACTGAATAATAATAATAAGACTATCAGAAACTGAAAAACAAATATGAATATGAAAGATGGGCATGCCATTCATAGTGGGGAAAGTAAGTATTTGATTCCAGGCTAGTTTTGCAAGTGTTCCTACCTACAAAGAATGAAGAAATCTGTAATTTTTATTATTTCAAACATGAGAGACAGAATTTAAAAAAAAATCACATTGTATGATTTTAAAATTATTTTACTGCACAAAATAAGTATTTGATCACCTACTTATTAGAAAGAATACAGGATTTCTCAAATCTGTTAGTGTTTTTAAGAACACTCCATGCAAGATTTTGTTGCGGATGATTGGGTTACGGATGATTCTGAGAAAGGTCAGGAATCTGCACAGGGCTACACAGGAGGATCTGGTCAATGACCTGAAGCAAACTGGGTCCACCGTCTCAAAGATTACTGTATGCCATCATGAATTAAAAATTAAGGGTTGCTGTTGTACATTATGGGTTCCTGCACTCATAAAGGGAATCAATTTATGTAGGTGTCAGATATAGCAGAGCAGGAACCATCATCATTGGGGAAATCACATCACCTGTTTAGATATGGTAATTCCACTTCTCATAGGATTCCCCCTGACACAAGGGAGGAAAAGTGTTAATGTGCACATTTTTAGAGCAGTGCATAGTAGAACTATACAGTTTTCTGCTGCTCCAGATTAATCATCGTGTCTGATGCTATAGCAGTAATCTAGTGCAGTAAAAGACTGGAGAGTCGTACTTTGCATCTCCTATTAGATCAGTGGTGGCTAACCTATGGCAGGGGTGCCAGAGGTGGCACTTGGAGCCCTCTCAATGGGCACCCAGGCCATCACCCAGCACAAAGGTCTCCATTCAGGACCCAAGACCTTTATCAAAAAGGTATGGACAGAGCTTGATTATCATTGTAGCCCCTTCTCTGGACCTGTGATTCATCCTGTCAAGGGAACTTTAGAGGGAAACTACAATAATAATATAAATTTCTCCTTCTTTCTCCTGTATTGGTGTCCTCAGGGCGCCAATACGTTTGAAACCTGTTACTTTAAATTGGCATTTGGCCCTTTGTGAAAAATATGTGGCTTTTGCTTGTAGTTTCGGCACTCGGTCCCTAAAAGGTTCGCCATCACTGTATTAGATGGTCAAGTCTGCGTCACCAAAATATTAAATTTTCTGGCAGCCTCTGCCCCCAGTATATAGTCAGCAGCCCCTGCCCTTTCAAGATTATAGCCTACAGCCCATGTCCTGCAGTATAAAGGCTGTAGCCCCTGCCGCGCAGTATATAGCTCCTGCCCCCCCCCCCCCCCACCTCCCCAGTATGAGCACTCACCTTCAGATGCAGGTGCCACCGGACATTTCCATCAATGTCCGGTATGTGCTCTGTGTCCCCGAGCGGTCCGTTGCACTCACCATGATTGACATCCGCCGTTCTGTGACATCGTAGTGTGTGCCATTGGCGGAGCACACACTAGAATGACAGCCAGCAGCTGATGTCATGAAGCAAGCGAAGAACTACGCAGGGACAAGGAGCATCAAAGAGGACCTGTGTTGGAAGGTGAGTACACATTTAGTTTTTTTTATTATAGACTCAAGTATAAGCCAAGTAAGGGTTTTTCAGAACATTTTTTGTGATGAAAACCTCAGCTTATACTCAAGCATTTACGCAACATTTCTAAGACAATTTTTACAAAACAGTATAAATAATATTTATTGCCATTTTAAAATTCTACATTCTAAAAGCTAAATCCAGCCTTCCAAAACATTTAAGTCCCTGAAGGGTTTCTGAGCACATTGGGGCACTTTTACTAAGAACAGTGCAAACTGCACTAAATGCAGTTTGCCTGTGTAGTGCGCTAGAGTCAGGATTTCTGGTCCATGTTTTTCATGAATCTGGTGCACCCTGCACTGCCCCGAAAGAGTGCACCAACTGCCTTTTGGTGGACCTCTAACATAGGGCTTGCGACACAATTCTATCAGACTTTGCATGTTAAATTTGGCACAAAGTTCGACTGAGCATCGGAACGCCCCTAATGTATGTTGCATGATGCCTAGTGCAGCTGCCTCACAAAAGGGTTGCATGCGACACAAATGTGGTGCAGGCACGTCTTAAATACCTGTGCAAGCTGTTTGCTCTAGAAAAAATGTGCAAAGTCCGACAGAAAATTGGCGCATGGCCATTAGTAAAAGTGTCCCATTATGTAGATATTTGCAGGACAGGATGTCTGTGCTTTAAATCTGCTGCCAAAAGATAAATCAACATTTATATTAACAGAAGATATACAGTACATAATTGTATCATTTCCAACCTTAAAAAAATGTGAATAGAATTTGCAGGGGGCATAAAAGATAGCTATATGTGTTTCAGAGCTATTAGCTCCTTCCTCAGTAGCCTATACAGAGGAAGGAAGTAGTACCCCCAAAACACGTATACCTAACTTTTCTGCCCCCTGCAAATTCTAGTCACATCTCTTCACGACTGCAAAAGTGGTACACTGGTGGATTATAAAATCTTTATTCCGCATTAACCGGAGAAGAATTGCTGCAGACTCTGCAACGCCCTAGCATGTTACCTCCCTATAGGTGAACAGCTGACTGGGACGCCGGAAACAGCTGACTCCTAAGATTCAGTGCGGCCGAGGCAGAACGAGCAGTGAGATGGGCTGCTTGTGGCTCTCTATACAAGACAGCCACAGGACTTTGTAAGTATCTATGGGACTTTGTAAGTAGTACTACAATTTCCATACACAAAAAGTATCATTTTCGGCCACTATCGACTTTACAGTAGTAAATAATTTTGGGCCTTACATCTGTGGTTTTAATACTCCAAAGTTGTATATTTCAATTGCAAGGGGCAATATAATGTACCGGTCTGGGTTTACATCTATTCCTGAATCTAGTTATGTCTATGTTTCCCATATGGCAGTGGTGTCGAACCTATGGCACGGGTGCAGAGCCCTTTCTGTGGGCACCCAGGCCATCACCCCAGCACAGAACTCAAAGAATCTTCCTGTAGTTCCAAGCAACTTAAAAGATGCTGCTTTCAGTCATATTTTGATACTTACTTCGCTACTTGGGACTGTAGGAAGAGGAAGAATGAGTAGACAGGGCCGAATTATCTTTGGAGGACCTCCTGCTGGCCCCATGATTTTCTCTGTACAGAGTGACACTGGAAATAAGCTAAAATGATGAAAATGTTCCATCTTTCTACTGTGTTGCTGTCCTCATGAGGCCAATATGATAAAATGTTGTTGAACAGGGAGCAATAAGTTACTGCTTTCATTTTTGGTTGACACCTCACAATAAATAAGGGGAATTTTGGGTTGCAGTTTGGACACTCGGCCGCTAAAAGGTTCGCCATCATTGCCATATGGTGTTGAGGCAAGGCAGTGGTTGCCAATTGATGTGCTCATGATATATATATATATACACATAAGTGTTGCATCTGCTTTGAGATTTTTTAACATATTTATATATTTAACATATTTTATGCTGTCTTTATTGAGTAAAAATATCTATTATTTGGTATACCAGTGTTCCCAATATATTTTTAGTTTTATTTATTTTTGTATGTTACTAAGAGTTACAAATAAAAACAGATATACATTTTAAGAATTTGAGATTTCCAGTGTCTGATTACAAGATAGCACGTACACAATTTTTGTAATAGACTTCATTAACAATTTCTGCTTAGTTTAAAATAAAATCAAGCTATTCCTCCCATAGAGCTCCATATTCCAGCCAAATCTCTCTGTGTTTGGTTAAACAACTCTGAGAAGGGAGGATTAACCCCTTCACTTTTAGGTTGTTCTTTGAAAATTCTGTACATAGTACACTACAGCCATAGAGGGTAGAAAGGGTTAACACTTACAGCTGTATAACAAACAGAAGAGGAGGGAGAGACCCATCTTCAATCTGGTAAACAGATTGCAACATAGATGTAACATTGTAACTAAGGGGCACTTTGCAGCCTATTTATTTGCAAACTAAGCAGAATTTCTTAATGAAGTACATTAAAAAAACACTCCCCCCAAACAATATTAAATAACATCTGAAATTACAGTTACTCTTTAAGAAGAACATAAAAGAGATTCCCTCTTTTTTACAGAAATGACTAAAGAGCAAGGTAGAAATTACAAGTAAGTAAATCATCACTCCTTATGACAGTTATATTTTGCACTCATTAAAAGTTTGAGCAAACAAAAGCATAGGTTCCTGAGATTAAACAAAAATACAAATAGCTGAGGTAAAACAATACATTATGCTGGTATTTTCCCGGTGACAGATAGCTTGGTATAATTACATAGCACAAGCATTCTGCTGCAATGTTGAGTTTAATTTATTATGCAGATGTAATTATCATGTTATTGCGACTGCCCATGCTGAATGATTCGAGAATATTTCAAAATCATCCAAAATTTCAGTGGACCCTGCTTGCTGATTGTTGATTGCCATGTAAGCATACAAATAAAAATTAGAGTGGCCATAAAACTTTTTTTGAATGGCTAATCTAAAGCCAGAAGCATTTATTCTCTATAAACTTCATTTGTACCAAACTGTGTTCTAGAGGGGAAACAAGGGAACATGGTCCACTGTTCTGGCAATCAATGATTTTGCATTTCTTAACGTTCAAATTAATTTATAATGGGATGGAAATCCCTTTCAATGTCTAACAAACATACTATTCCTCACTATATAGGCTTGCCTTAAATAGCTGGAAAATCTATCAAGGGACATTTTTATTAAATCGCTTAATTCCAAGCCATAGAAGAACCAAACAAATTGGGTCTTATTTACTAATGGTCCCGTGGCCGCATTTCTATCGGGTTTTCCGACCTTTTCGGGTATCACGCTGCTGGGACAGGGATTTAGAAAGGGATTGTTAACATTGTTGTCAACATCTGCAAAAAGTTTGTATGTTCTCTTTGTGCTTGCGTGGGTTTCCTCCGGGTACTCCAGTTTCCTCCCACACTCCAACACATACTGGTAGGTTGATTAGATTGTGAGCCCCGTGGGGATAGGGACCAATTTGTCATGCTTTGTGCACCGCTGCGTAATCTGTGTGCGCTATATAAATAAAGATTTAAAATTCTTAATATTATTGTGTTGCACGTGATCGGATTTTGGCGCATTAGAGCTGGCTTTCATGCAACAGAAATCAAGGAGTGATTTAACTTGACAATTAAAATTGTGTCGCAAGCCATGCACTTACATGCACCAGGAAAAAGATGGTGAACCCCTGCGGAACCTGAGCAGGGAGCGACACATGCAGGATATTGGGCGCACAATGTAAGTGAATCGCGGCAGAGTTCATTCTCCTCGGACACTCCAGATCGGGAAATGCGCAGGACCTGGTAAGTAAATGTGCCCCACTTTGTGATTTTTGTAGATGGTGGAAAATATTCAAACCGTTTTCTTAAGGTGGGACAAGGAAAACCACATCTTTTTTGCTAACTTATAAGGCAGCCCCTTACCATCAACCATGGCTTTCAGGAAACCTAATGACATGATGTGGGATGAAAGCCAAACCAGAACAGGCAGTCCCAGCCTTTAGAATATATGACTTGCAAATGACCCCTAGTTACAAACTGACCTCTCTACCTACTAAGACTGATGGTGAAGCTCTCTAGATGCTGGTAATTTACTGAACTTTAGTCCCAGGCTGCAATGGTCAACTGTAAGAGTTTTCAAAGATGCTATAATGAAAAAGCAGTAAAGCAGTAAAGTAAAAGCAGCCTAAAACCAAGTTTCAAAACCTGTGTACCCTGAACTGGTCTTGCACCCTGTGTAAGCCCTGAACCTGACCGGAATCCTGTGTCTGTCTGGAACCATGTGTACCCGAAACCTTATTTTACCCCTTACCGCCATCTGACATATCTGTATGTCATAGTATCATAGTATATAAGGCCGGAAAAAGACGCAAGTCCATCAAGTCCAACCTTTAAGAATTAAATAAATGCTTTATCCCCATAACCCGTGATATTTTTGCTCTCCAGAAAGGCATCCAGGCCTCTCTTGAACATGTACATAGAGTCCGCCATAACAACCTCCTGCGGCAGAGAGTTCCATAGTCTCACTGCTCTTACAGTAAAGAACCTTTGTCTATGGCTATGGTAGAATCGCCTCTCCTCTAGGCGTAGAGGATGCCCCCTTGTCCTGGTCACAGGCCTAGGTATAAAAAGATCTTTGGAGAGATCCTTGTACTGTCCGTTCAGGTATTTGTACATTGTAATGAGGTCTCCCCTCAGTCGCTTTTTTCTAAACTGAATAATCCCAAATTTTGTAATCTGTCAGTGTATTCTAATCCCCCCATTCCCCTAATATTGATGGTTGCTCTCCTTTGCACCCGTTCCAGCTCTACTATATCCTTTTTATACACTGGTACCCAAGACTATACACAATATTCCATGTGTGTCTGACCAGGGATTTGTATAAGGGCAAAACTATGTCTTTATCATGAGAACCTATACCTCTCTTGATACATCCCATCATTTTATTTGCTTAAGCAGCAGCCGCCTGGCACTGGTCACTAAAATTAAGTGTACCATCCACCAATACCCCCAAGTCCTTCTCAGCTCCAGTTTTACCAAGTAAATGACTATTTAGAACATAATTATACTTTTTGTTTACACGGCCCAAGTGCATAAATTTACATTTATCTACATTAAACCTCATCAACCATTTCTCTGCCCACTCCTCAAGCTTCCACAAATCCCTCTGTAATTCTAAACTATCAACCTCAGTATTTATTACTTTACACAGCTTAGTATTGTGTCACAGGTCGGCAGTGGGTGTAGACTGCATTTTGCAGCAAACACCCAGCGGTAACATCTGTGATTGAAACCCTTTGATTGCAATCCGTAACAGTTTCAAGGCGTGAGGACTTGAACCAGCGGATTCCGCTGTTCCAGGCTGTAGCTCTACCACCTGAGCTATGGAGCTCTCTGGATCCTAGTTCTTGATCTTCCAGTTCCTGTTTCCCTGGTTTTGCTCCACCCCTTCCTTGAGTGAATTTTATTTTATTTTTTTAAACCCAGCCTTGCTTATCCTTAATTGAAAGATTATTGTGCTCCCAGCCTGTAATCTAGCTTGTCTCCAATTCTACTGCTATTGACTTCTACTGTGCTACAACCACCAGCTTCGTCCTGACTACGATACCTACCTGCCTCCCAACAGTGACACTGATCTTCTGAGCTACGACCTCCAGCTTGCTCCTGACTACGCTACCTGCCTGCAATTATCCAAGTAAGTTGCAACACTTAGACCCCAAAACAGACCCAGATTGTTGCAGTATAATCTTAGCAATAATGGCAAGTCTGTTGTGACCACTTTGAGGCAACAGGTGGCTGAGCTACAAGACTTTGGTGCTACGTATCAGGAACAATTTTCTAAGTTGCAAACCATGGTAATGGATCAACTTAAAGAAATAATCGAGATACAAAGGCAAATTCTGTTTGCAATGTCTTAACTAATGCCGGTCAGGATAATACATATATTGATTTTGTGTGTGAGGGACCTCGTCTAGTCTTGTCTAACAATGCCGTCACCTTCGATGGTAAATGGTATGTCCAGAAGACTGGTAACCTTGCTAACATCTTCCTGACCTGCTTTGAGGGCCGGTATATATTTTCCCCGGACAACCGATATACCGCACAGGTGAAGGCATTCCACAGGTATGTGGACAACATATTTAGAGTTTGGGAAGGTTCTGAGCAAAGAATTGGAATTTTTGGTGTATCTGAACCAGTTGAACCAGATTAATATGCAGTCTATTGCAGTATTTGAAAGGAGGGAACTTGAGTTCTTGGACGTTAAGGTGGAAGAAATGAATGGCAGATTTAGTACCTTGGCCTTTAGAAAACCCACGGCTATCAACTCCCTCCTGCATAATGCCAGGTATCACCCACACCATACAAAGGAGGGTTTACCATTTAGTCAGTTTTTACGAGTCAGGAGATTTAACAGTGAGGAAACTCAGTTTGGGATACAAGCAGAGGAATTAAAATCTAGACTCAGGGACTGAGGCTACCCTTTACCCTTTCTTAATAAAGCTCTGGATGAAGCAATGAAAGTCCCACGAGAGGATCTCCCTGGAACCAGGAAGGGGCGATGCCAGAATAAAGAAAGGAAAGAAAAACATTTTGTTTTCTCCTTTGATTATGGTCCCTGTGAAATGGCAATTAGGACAGCTATTAATAAACACTGGCACATCCTAAAGCAGGACCCCCAATTAACAGAACTTACTGCCAATAGACCTATAATACCAGTTAGAAGATATACGACCATATGGGACAAATTGGTCCTTAGTAGATATTCATCTCCCCGTGGTACCTGGCTTCAGAGTGGAGTCCCTAAGGGCAATTACAGATGCGGGTCATGCCGCTATTGCAATTTTAATAGCAAGGCTAAGTGTATTAGTTTTGGTGAAGTTACGCAGTCGGTGAATACTATTATAACCTGTAGGTCTAGTTTTATTGTATATGTGGTGTTTTATCCTTGTCAAAGACATTACATCAGTAAAACCATAAGAAATATGTTTACCTGTCTCCGCCTCATTGAACATGACAGACGTTCCACCTTATATCCGGTGCATTGTCACTGCCTTGAGAAAGCTGCAAAATGGTTCATTGGCTTTGCAGCTCTGCGTGCCTCCCTATGTATACCAGTGGAGAAAGAAAGGCGCTGTACTGAAAATCTGTGTCTTTATTGGGGGGAATCGTGACATTATGCCATCAACTGTCCTAATAAGATCCAAAGGACTGTCGTCTGCATAAGTGTCAAGTCAGTAAACAATGTTGAACTTTCTAAACTACCAGATTCTGTTTCACTGACCACCTCATCTGTAACTCAAGACAAAGTTAATTCATCTTATTTTGTCATTCCTATAAAAATCACTATTGGAAGCCGTGCATAACAATTTTTTGCTATGTTAGATCCTGGTGCAGGAGGTAATTTTAAGGACTTACAGTTTGCACTTGACAATAACATTGCAAGTAGGACTAAATCCATTCCAATTGAAATGGAAACAGTTGATGGATCTGGGCCTGTAACTCAGGAGACAATTGAACTTGGAAAATGTATTGAACCTGATCATCATGAAACGATTACCAAATATACGTGAGTATAAGTCGAGTTTTTCAGCATAATTTTTGTGCTGTAAAAGGCCCACTCGGTTTATACTCTGGTATATAAAAAAAATTAGTACTCACCTCCGGCGTCCTTTTCTCACCTGATGCATCTCCTCTACACAGCTGTTGCCTCCCGGCAGAGTGGGTGACGGCACATCCATTCTCTCTACCTGCATGCACGCATATGTGGCGTAATGTCATCAGACACGTCGTTTCGTAGTGCTTGCATGTGGGCAGAGAGCATAGAGGTGCCTCTGTCCGCACTGCTGGGAAGAAAGAAGATGAAGGGAGAAGAGGACGCCGGTGATAAGTGCTGGAGGTAAGTACTAAGTTTATTCTTTTAAAAGGGGGCACTGCTGGACAATAATTTTTTTTAAAGGGGCACTGCTGGACAATCATTTTTTAAAGCAGGGCTCTGCAGGACATTTTATTCATAAGGGGAGGCTGCTAAACCCTAGGCTTATACTCGAGTCAATAAGTTTTCAGTTTTTGTGGCAAAAATAGGTACCTTGGCTTATACTCCAGTCAGCTTATACTCGAGTATATATGGTACTTTTCATTTAATTTCTTCTCCCAAGTTTCCAGTTATCCTAGGAATTCTGGTTTGCTATTCATAATGCTTCTATCAACTAGGAATCAAAGTCTGTTTCCTTTCCCTCTGAGGACTGTCATATAAATTTATTTTCCAAAAGTAAATGCAAGTTTCTGAGATTTCTCTTCAAAAAGACAAGATGTCAGTACCAACAATTCAATGACGTCTGTAGCAAGAAAAAAGCAGATCAGCTACCTCCTTATCGCCCTTTATGATTGTCCTATTAAGTTGCTTCCTGAAGTGGCTATTTCTTTTGGGCAAAATTACAATCTCTCTGAACCAGAGTTAAAAGTATTCAGAGGATACATTGATGACAATTTAAAAAAAAAAGGATTCATTCGTCCACCTTCATGTCCAACTGGTACACCATTGTTCTTTGTAGCGAAGAATGACTCATCCTTGCAGCCATGTATTGAGTTCAGAGAACTAAATAAGATTATTAAAAATTGTTACCCTCTCCCCCTGATTCCTGAGTAACTGGAAAGACTACGCTGTGCCAAGATATTTACCAAACTTGATTTAAGAGGGGCATGCAATCTCATATGTGTTTGTCACATTGCTTGTGTAATTCCCCATCCACCTTTCAGCATTTTATAACTGATGTGTTCCGAGACTTCTAGGTTCTTGGATTTGTTGTGGTATACAACACCTTGGAGGTGTGGGAGTTTATCCGTACTTCTAGGAGATTATCTGCAAGATTTTTTCTAGATTTAATTTTATTTTTTCTTATCGCCCACATTCAAGGAATGGCAAGTCTGATGCCGTCACCAGGATTCGTGATGAACCTAAGGAGGTGCATAAGACAGAGTCAACCATCTTACCTTCCAAAACTTTTGTAGGAATACTTAAGAGCTGTAAACATTGCTCAAAGGCAGATACCAGAATGACTCATTTCTCAATCACCCTTTTCAAACAAGGGTTCAGGAAGCAGGACAACAGATTACATATCCCTGAATCAGCTTGACTTAAGGTCTTAAAGCTGGTCCATGATCCAAAACTTGCAGGGCATCTAGGAGTCATGAAAATTTATGAACTTCTGCTTAGTTCATTTTGGTGGCATAATTGTAAGAATGATGTTAAGAAATATGTTTCACCTGTACACATGTGCACAAAACAAGACACCACATAGAAAAAGGGAGGGTGATCATGAGATTCTACACTTGACATGGGTAAAAGGCAGTGAAACCTTGGAGGAATAGGTGGTGGCCAAGACGCCACGGAAAGGTGGCAGAATAAGCAATAGGGGTTCTATCGCCAACTGCTTCTGCCTTTGCCCAGGTATCCAGGAAGCAAAGGCCATCCCACAAGGTATTTGCATTATGGCATTATCGCATCTTATGCACAGAATGCAGAAGACCATAAGTCCATAAAGCATGGCCAAAGCCTTAATGCCTCATGTATCACCAGGCACCTGCAGAGTAAACATGAGCTGCAGTGGCTGGGTCACCAAAAAAGCCTGGAATCACCTAAGGTTCCCCCTCTGCTTCAGTTGACCAAATTGCTGGCCTTTGAAATGCCATACAGGCTAGTGGAGATGGACAGCTTTAAACTTCACAGAATATGAAATTCCCAGCCTCCAGTACTTTTCCCGACAGGTAGTCCCAACCTTGTATCAACAGGTTGTCGACAAAATCAAATGTGCACTGCGCAATGCCTTTAGTCCTGAGGTGCACCTCACAACTTGACCAGTGGGTACAGACAGGTTTGTTACATCTCCTCAACTGGCAACTGGGTTAATGTAGGAGGCAGGAGGCACTCACATTCTGCCCACACCTTGGATTATTATATATCACTAAGTGGTGTGTCAGGACTCGGGATGAGTGGATCCTCTTGACTACATCTGGATACCTGGGACGGGAAACTAGGTGGCACCTGGTCTTCACCAGAGCCCGCCGCAAAGTGGGAAGGTCTTGCTGCGGCAGGGTACCACCAGGTTGTTCCACAGGTGTGATTAGCCGCGTTGGCAGCCAAGGTCGAGGTACCTTAGTAGAAGACAGACTCGTGGTCAGGTCCAGGCACTGGGTCAGGGCAGGTGGCAAAGATGCAACATCAAGTTCAATCCAGGGTCAGCCACGGGAGGTCCAGGCAGATGGGAATGGGAACACAGGAACACAGGACACGGGAACAGGAGCAGGAGCAGGAAATGGAGCAGCCCCAGCAGATTCAGAATCCAAATAGTTGTAGGAGAACTCTGTCTATGGTAAGAGGGAGGACCAGTCGTCCTGATGAGCAGAGACAAATTGACGAAGGTAACAGCCCAGAGTTTGGTTCACTCTCTCTACCTGCCCGTTAGTCTGGGGATGATATGAGGAGGAGAAGTCCAGCTTAACCTGCCGTTGATTGGACCCCACGGTATGAGACAATGTGCAGAGGGAGTCCATGTAACCGGAAGATATGAAGGAAGAACAGACTGGTCAGATGAGGAGCTAATGGCAGACCTGGCAGCGGAACAAAATGAGACATCTTCGAGAACCAGAGGAAGATGGTAAATCCGTAATAAAGTCCATGGCCACGTGAGTCCTCAAGCAGCTGGGTAACGGCAACAGGAGACCAGCAGGTTTTAGGCAAGATGGCTTGTTACAAGCACAGGACGTGCAGGAACCTACAAACACCCAACACATCTTTGACCAGGTCTGGCCACCAATAGTAGCGAGAAATGAGGGCCACTGAACGCTGCACCCCAGGATGCCCATCCACTCAAGTGCAATGTCCCCAAGTCAATATATTTCTCCACAAAGCAGGACATATGTCTTGCCAGGAGGGAGATGCTGCAGATCCACTGGAGCAGAAAGAATCAGTATCAGTCTTCAGGAGGGATAACATGCTGCGGAGATGGTTCTTCCCCGTCCACATCGGAGGCACGAGAGAGAGCATCAGCTTTGACCTTCTTCTCAGAAGGGCACTGGTTCCAAAGCTGAGCAGAACTGGAAGATGCAGGCGTGGAGAACCTTGACTCTCGTCTAGGGATGCTCTACCTAGGAACCCTAGGTGTGAATGACTTCCTAGATGCTGTGGACGCACTGGACACGACTGAAGGAAATGTTTCAGGCTGGCAAGTAGATGCAGGGATTTCCCTGTCTACGTCTGGAGCGCTCTTGGGCTGTTAGCCGGGTTTCACCCACTTGCAAGGGCTTTTTGGTAGCAAAAGTAGAAGACGGCAGAGGAGATTTCGGAAAAACCGGTGCCAGACGATAAAAACGTCGGACTCTGGGTTGTGCTAGTTCAACCTGCTGTTACTCCTTGCGTTCATAGAAGCGGATGTCTATCTGAGTAGCCAAGGAAATTTGACCATTCAGGCTAGATGGCAGGTCACGTGCAGACAGGGCGTCTTTGATCTGACAGTCCTTTTTTAAAGGTAGCAATCAAGACTGCTTCATTCCAGGAAAGTTATGAAGCCAGAAACCTTAAGATTTCAGTCGCAGAACAAGGAGGAAACAGTGTAAGCCCCCAACACAGTAGGGCGATCACCACTGACATAATGTGGAACACCATGTTGACTTCTGCTCAACCTCCCCCCCCCATTTTGATGGGGTATGTAGTAGCAGGAGACAGAATGTCACATGGGAGAGCATTATCTGTCCACGTGTCTCCTGGTACTGAAGAATGGGTCCTCCCCATTCAATTTTTGGTTATGAAAATGAAACACATGCCCTGCAGGTGCTGTCCTTCCCTGCAGCTGGTGCGCTGTCAGAGAGTGTGTAGAACACCACACTTTTTGGGTGTTATTGATTGATCCTGCCATATACTGCCATACTGCAATTTGGCAGTATATGGGGATTTTACACATCACATCATGTGCAAATTGCACATTGCAATACACTGTGGAAAAAGAGACAGCCTCGGGTCTTTGTGTGACCTGAGGCCTTCATAACAACGGATCGCCGCTACCTGATCATATCAGAGGGAGCGACAATCCATGCCACTGGCTTTTTTGTATGCAGCAAACACTTACAGGCTATGGAGAGGGATTAGCCCGTGAGCCCTCTCCAATCACCCGCAGCCAACGCACAGCTACGTCACTTGTCGGTAAGGGGTTAATATAGTGTATGTAAACTTCTGGTTTCTCCTGTGAACAGGCAGTCCCTGGGTTACATTCAAGATAGGTTCCATAGGTTTGTACTTAAGTTAAATTTATATGTTAGTCGAAACTGTATATTTTATAATTGTAGTTCCAGACCAAATTTTTTTTTGTCCCAGTGACAATTGGAGTTTTAGAATTTTTTGTTGTAATGGGACCAAGGATTATCAATAAAGCTTCATTACAGACACTTTACAGCTTATTATTGCAGTCTGGGACTATAATAAAGCATCCAGAGAGCTTTACCAGAGGTCACAGTGGGCAGAGGGGTTATCTGTAAGTTGGGTGTCCTTAAGTAGGGGGGACATGCTCAGATTATTAATGTAATCTTCTTTTGTTTTAAAGAAACTATGGATTTAAAAACAAATGTGGCATGAAAAAAAACATAAATGGATTGTATTTTTTAAGCCTGGCAGCTATTGTTCTTTATACATGGCAATAATCATAGAAATGGTTTTCCCCTCGACTCCTTTTCAAGGGAGTTTAAAAAAATTATATTTTGCACTGTCAGATTCATGTGGTCTCTGATTGAACATAAAATAACATTTGCTACACATCTATTTAGAAACAAAGCTAAAGGGAGGACTTTTAGCTAAGCGAAAAAAAAGACATACTTGTATACTGAATGGCACAAGGCTTAGTAAATTCAAGGTCCTTCTGAAAAATAAATCTTGATTACTGACAGTCATAGCAATGAAGCTTCAGAGGGCTAGAGAATGAGATTCTGGATACAAAGAGCAATGAAATACAGAAGAAATGCCTCCCAGGCCTAACAGTATAAACAATTAAAATATCAAAGCATTCATATATAAAAGTACCTTATATACTCGAGTATAAGCCTAGTTTTTCAGCACAAAAAATGTGCTGAAAAACCCAAACTCGGCTTATACTCGAGTCAAAAAAATAAATCAAAACTCACCTTTCCGACGGCCCCCGTAGATCTTCTGTGCGATCCATCATAGCCTATCAGGCTATATACACTGGGGCAGGGGCTGGCAGGCTATATACACTGGGGCAGGGGCTGGCAGGCTATATAATGGGGAGGCTGTGACCAATGCATTTCCCACCCCCGGCTTATACTCGAGTCAATAGATTTTCCCATTTTTTTGTGGTAAAATTAGGGGCCTCGGCTTATACTCGGGTCGGCTTATACTCGAGTATATACGGTATATATATACTGTATATACATAGTGAAGAAAATAATTATTTGATTCCCCGCTGATTTTGTAAGTTTGGCCACTGACAAGACAGGAACAGTCTAAAAATTATAAGGGTATGTTAATTTTAACATTGAGAGAAAGAATATAAAAAATCATTCCAGAAAATCATTATATGCATTTAGTAATTTATTTGCATTTTGCAGAGAGAAATAAGTATTTGATCTCTCTGGCAAACCATCCTTGTTGGCAGCACAGCAGACAGGTGTTTTTGTAGTTGATGATGAGGTGTGCACACATGTCACGAATTTTGGTCCACTCCTCTTTGCAGATCATCAAGAATTTTGAGCTCCCTTCATAAGTTTTCTATGGGATTAATGTCTGGAGACTGCCTAGGTCCTTTGTTGCCTTGGCTGTATGTTTTGGAAGACCCAGCCATGACCCATTTTTAATGTCCTGGCAGAGGGAAGTCACTCAGGATTTAATGGTACATAACTCCATCCATTCTCCTTTTGATGCAATGAAGTAGTCCTGTGCAGGATCTTCCTGCAGAATTCTAAACCATTACAATGTAATGGGGGGGGGGGGAATTTAACAATGTTTCTCAGGTTTTGCCAGTCTGTAGCTGGAAAACACTAGTCTTTTGCTGCGGCAGATTTATCACTGTGATGATCAAGATTGTCAGTTCCTACTTTAGACCTACTTTTACTTGGTCTAAACTGTGCGCCAGAATTTTGGACGCATGGACAATTTCCCACAAGCCATGCCCCTTTCTCGCGAGGCCACTACATTTTCCCGAAGGCAACACCCCCTTAATCGGACAAGTCGGTACAGTACCAAAAAAAGGTCTAAAAACCTTGATAACTGTGCTGCAAGGCATTTTAGACAGCGTTTTTGGCACAAACCACCAGAATTGTGCCGCAAGTGAGTCTATACTGTAAATCCCCCCAATGTGTTACCAATGGTTTTCTTGGTGACTGTGGTCCCAGCTGCCTTGAAATAATTAACAAGTTTTCCCTGTGTAGTATTAAGCTGATCTCTCACCTTCCTCTTAACCAAGGATACCCTACAGTGTCAAATGGGAGTAATTTTTTAGTTCTTTCATTTTCTTACTATTGCTCCAACAATTTTGATATTCTATCTCTCAATGTTAAAATGAACCTATCCTTAAATTATAGACTGTCCATGTCTTCATCAGTGGGCAAACTTGCAAAATCAGTCAAGGATCAAATAATTATTTCCTTCACTGTATGTCAGCCATTTCAGCAGTCATTGGTTGATCAAATTTACTTCTAGGTCAAAGACTGTGTCAAGTTAATGATTTTGAGAACAATAAATCTTGCACTTAAATGGCAAGAGTTCAATTAGGAAACATGGTGATTCATAGTTTACTTTCCCAAAGATTAAGTCATTCCAAGATTGGGATATGATCCAACTGAAGATAAGCTATTTCCAGTAAATGGTTTCTGAACAAATTGGATATTGATGTAGAAACACAGCTAAAGGTAGAAGAGTATTGTGTTTTAAAGTTAATAAGTAAAAACTATGTTAGAGTGCATGGAGCAACAGCATTGTCCCCACTCACAGAAGACAGACCTGACAGCCTTCTATTGACTTCAAATCCAGTTATGCACCAAGAAATAGAAAATATTTGTCAGGAAATGTCATCTTAAGGTTGTCATGCCTACCTGCTGATTCTTGCTTATGCTGCTCAGTTTTCAGAGCCTTGGGATGCTCGACCCATCAGACACAATCTACTCTTTAGTGTTTACTATTGTCTTTCAAATGAAGAGTTGGATTGAGCTGAAAGGCCTCAGGTTTATACTAATAATCTGCCACATGGATCCTTGTTGGCTTCTAGATAGCTTATTATCCTTTTGAGGCTTTGCTCTGCCAGTTTTCTGCAGACTTTGGAAAATCATCAATTTATTTAAAAACTGTTCCAAATGTAATTGCTTGTAAGTGTAACATCTAGAAACCAAAAATCATGTAGTCAGCTCTCTGTTCCACTAAACTAGATTAGCTCTCAGCTAATTCTTTATTCCCAGTGACAATAAGCCATCTATCTAATAATGGCTTATTCCCTGCTCCATGTCTAAATATACATGCATGCTCAGCTTGTAAAGAATAGGTGTAAGACAAGTAAGCATGGTGATGACTGCCCACATGTCAGGGGGTCACATACAGTGAGCACAACTGGTAAGGATGTAAAAGTGTGCAATATAGGTAAATTTCAAACTCTGTCTTCCTATTATCTGTAATCACTTGCTTTTGGAAGAAATATTATGCTAACAGTTTTATAGATATATCTAATAGATGTATTTTATTACTTGTAGGTGGATAGATTTCTAGACTTTATTCTTCCCCAATCTTTTTTTATTTAAAGTACATTTTGTAGTATAATTCTATGCTTGAAGACTATTATTTTCAGTAAGTTATTTCAGTAACTATTTTCATGTACTCTCTAGTAGCTTAACATTCGGTTGCTCAAAAAAATATGTTCATTGAAATTCTTGAATTCAAACAAATGTCGTAAAGTATTTTCCCCAAAACAAACAAATTGACACATACCAATATTCCATTTCTTTGTTTATTGTTTACATGGTCATCTGCAATACAATAAAATGTAAATCTTTTACTAATGGCAGGTGTCAAGCCTGCACATTAAACAATTGATTGTTATAAAGGGTCAGGGAATGGACTGTAGATGTGGACAGACAGCAAGCCATTGGGATGTAGACCAATTGTGCTATCCAACTGGTTTGACTTTAAGCCAAACACTAAGGGCATTATCCCCGGACATTACCTTTTTTCACCCTTGTACCCTACACAGACACTTGGACTTTGCTGCACAGATATTGGAAGGCTTCTACCTCTTGTGTTGGTCCCGTTGTGGATAGCTTCTGGTCCTAGTGGGTGACACAGGGGGTCAGGCAAGTAAATGGTTAGAACAGGTTCAGGAATAAGCCAGGGTCATAAACAGAAAATAATAATAATTCTTTATTTATATAGCGCACACAGATTACACAGCGCTGCACAAAACATGACAAATCAGAAAATAAAAGATCAGGATCGTGGTCATAGAGAAAAGCCATAGTTAAACACAGAAAATTCAAAGCAGACACAAAGCACACCTTCACATGGAACCCTTAGGAACTTTTACGCTCAGGTACCTCCCATTGGGGGATGGTGCCTTTTATTACCAGAGGTGTGCACCAGAAGTGTGGCTAGGAGCATATTGGAAGAAGACACACAGGCCCTAAAATCTAAGAGTAGAATACACAATAGAAGCATTTTGGCATCTGTGCCTTGTAAGGCAAGTGAAATCTGAGCAGCCACGGACTGTCACTGTTCAACTAAACCACCTTTCAGCTGTCCTTGCCTACTTGCCTGGCCTACCCTAGGTGGTAGGTAGACAACTAGTCAAGGTTCCCTACCAGCATCAAAATGCAAACAGGGAGACAAAGACAAAACAAACATAGAGGGATAGTTGTCAAGAGCAGTACAATAGCAGTACAAATTCAGTAAGCAAAATGGATAGTAAAATATACAGGCAAAGAGTCAAAGATACCAGAATACAGAAAGAGAGAATAACACAGCTAGCTTATTAAGTACAAGACTATAGCAGGAAAATGACCTGCTGATCCAAATGACCTTATACAATCCATTCCCAACCAGAAAAGTGATTGGATCAGCACTATAAAAACAGACAGGTTAGCAATGGAAATGGAGAAAAATTCTGCCAATCACAGCAGGTTAACCAGATCATAGCTTGCAAGAGAAAGACAGGTGTGGTGCAAATCAATCAAAGTAGCCAGGATAATAAATGTGTTTAGACTAGGAAGAGGCACAATTGAACAAAATGACAATATCATCACATTCTCAGCCATAAGAAAGAGGATGACGCAGGCACAAATTTAAAATTAACTGCCTTGTCTGAGGATTGGCCATTAGTAGTATGTCCTGGCCAACCCCTTAAATGTTATTATGTATATAAAAAACATTTAAAATATGTGAAAAGACACATACCAAATACATATGGACACTACCCAATACAATTGTGTCCATAAGAAGGCACACACATATAAACATACACTGCTGTCCCCTGCAACTAAATCAATTATACAAAAAAGGTGATTCAAAATACAAGTGATAACCGATACTGTTCTTGATAAATATCAGTGTTACAGTGAGGCCAGTCAATTGCGTTATTACAGTGAACGAGGACAAAGACAGTCCAAACCTGCTGAGCCCATCAATCTGTCAAGTAATTAATCAAACAAGTGGGGGAGAGCAAACGCAGGTTGCTTGCAGCACCCTATGCGTTTCGTCACAAATCGCAACTTCCTAAGGGGTCCTCATCTACCTATAGATTTTTTTAAAGAAAAAAACATAGAGAAATTTGTATGCACATCTATCATTAAAGTAGTGGTGCAAGAATTGCAGCTATTGCAGTTGCAAACCCTAAAGTCCATTGCAGTGGCGTATTAAGTGTTCTGTGGGCGACTAGGAACCCCCAGCGTCCAAACCAACAAGCGCCTGGATTTTAGGACTTACTTACTTCTCTATATACTCTACATCCTCTATATCAGTGGTGGCGAACCTATGGCATGGGTGCCAGAGGTGGCATTCGGAGCCCTTTCTGCGGGCACTCAGGCCATTGTCCAAGGACAGAGTTCACCAAACACTGTATTTTCAACTTAAGAGATGCTGCACTCAGCGCTATTTTAAAGTGACACTTTATTGGCTGTTTGGAACTGCGGGGAAAGTAAGAAGGTGTTGACAGAACTGCATTATCTTTGGAGGTCACCTTGCTGGACCCACCATTTCTTCCTATACAGAGAGACCCTGGAAAGAAGCTTCCTTCTGTCAACTATTATGGTGGCCTCAGGCGGCCGATACAATTGAAAGATGTGAAAGAACAGGTACCAGTAAGTTACTGTATAAAATTCCATGCTGGCACTTCATGGTAAATAAGTGGATTTTGGATGTAGTTTGGGCACTCTGTCTGTAAAAGGTTCACCATCACTGCTCTATATCATTAATCTTATACTGTTCATAAAGTTAAATGATCACCTTCAATCATGCTCTCATAACCCATCTTTTTAAGAAAGCCGATAACGTTTGCTAACTGCATGAAACCCTCCGTTCCAACTAACATCCAGACGACATCCCCAGAGAGTATAGAAGATATGGATGCTACCCCTGGCCTCTGTGCACTCTGCAGCTGAACTCCCCCTCATAGTGTGAACACTCACGTATAAGCTGAGACTCCTAATTTTACCACAAAAGTTATTGACTGGAGTATAAGGCCCAGGATAGGAAATGCATCCGCTACTCCGCTAAAATGTCCAGCAGCAGCTGCAGCTCATTACTGAAAAGTCACCAAAAGTCAGCAAGAGAGCACCCTTTTAATAAAATGTCCACAGCAGATGCCCCTTTAATGAAATGTCCACCGCAGAAGCCCCCCTTTAATGAAATGTCCACAACAGATGCCCCCTTTACTGATATATCCACCCCAGATGCCCCCTTTTAATAAAATGTCCAACCCAGATGGCCCCCTTTAATGAAATGTCCACAGTCCATGCCACTTTAAATGAAATGCCCACAGCCGACGCCCTCCTTTAATAAAATGTCCACCTCCAGATGCCCCCTTTAACGAAATGTCTACCCCAGATGCCCCCTTTAACGAAATGTCTACCCCAGATGCCCCCTTTAACGAAATGTCTACCTCAAATGCCCCCTTTAACTAAATGTTCACCACAGATTGCCCCCTTAAATGAAATGTCCACCCCAGATGGCCCCTTTAACTAAATATACACCCCAGATGTACCCTTTAACAAAATGTCCAACCCTGATGGACTCCTTTAATTAAATGTCCACTCTAGATGCCCACTTTTAATAAAATGTCCACCCTAGATGGCCCCCTTTAATAAGATGTCCACCCCAGGTGCCTCCTTTTAATGTATCGTTCGCAGCAGGGCCTTCTTGAAAGAAAAAAATCTATAATCACATTATAGCTTCTTCTCCCCGACCCCACGGCTCTGTCTTCTCCTCTTCCGGCCAGGGTGCATCACTATGACGCGGTGGTGTGATGTCATAGTGTAAGGCCTAGGCAGCGCATAAACTATGACATCACAAGGCCATGACACCGTTGCATGATAGTGATGCACCCGGGCCGTAAGAGCAGAAGACGGAGTCATGGCCCGGGGAGAAGAAGCTGGAAGGTGAGTATAGGCCAAATGCCCAAGCGCCCGCCCATACCGCCTGTATGAAGATCCGCCAATGATCCATGGGGCCAGCAAACACCCTAAACCGCTCACGCATTCCTGAGGTTTAGCAGTTTCTAAAGAGTCAATTTGGAAACATTTTCAGAGTTTCAATGAATCAAGGAAGGGGAGGTTTAACAAGGGTTTTGAGCAGAAATCTTGTAGGCACCATTTTTCAAAACATTTTTTTCTTGTAAACCATGTTTTCCAGCAAATTTTTTGTACCCCACTCTGCTTATATTTTTAGAAAAAAATAATAGGTTAGTACCTTCCTCCGGTGCTCTCCAGAATTTTGCTTCCCTCTGGGCTTCCTGTTTTAGAAGAGGAGCTGCAGAGAGCACTCAAGGTAAGTACTTAGTTTATTCTTTTATATAAAAAAGGGCTTCTGCTGGAAATTTTATTACTGGGGGACAAGGGTGGATTAGGAATTCCATGGACCCTGGGTTGTATGAATATTATAGCCCCTACACTTCCTACAAATGGTACTAGAATAAAGCTTATTGGGGGATGGATGATGTGTCCCTACTGCCTGCTTTCAATCTGCTGTTTCAGGACCTTTGGAGGACCTTCAATTTTGGTGTGTGGTCTGGGTTGCCATGGGCCTCCTAGATGGCTTGGGCCCTAGGCTACTGCCTATATTATAATCTACTACTGCTGAGGTCTTATACTGCAGTCAATAGGTTTTCACAGTTTTTGTGGCAAAATTAGGTGTCTCCACTTATACTCGCGTCTATATGACTAGTTTGGTGTCCCAAATGGTATGACGTTAACCAATATGAATATTGTATGATGCAATGAATTCATTGCTTGTAATGCTGTTTGGGCAAGTGCAGAATTGTGAAAATTTTACAACGCTTTTATTATATAGATTTCTCTGCATGTTTGATGATAAATAAAAGATTGCAAAGATTTTATAACTACTTTTTTACCAGTAATCTTAATTTAGGAATTGCAATTCTTTGAACATAAAAGTTATAATGTATTGTGTATGCCCTGCAGCAAATAAATATATATATATATATATATATATATATATATAGAACAGCAAAAAAACGGCAGCACTCCGAGATTTGTGGAAATCAGAAAAACGTACTCATTTATTCACACATGTGTCAAGGCTATGTTTCGGCTCCTTGCATCTGGAGCCTTTCTCAAGCTTGGTTCGGTTCCAATCCAGAGACGAGTCGGCATCAGCTCCGTGGCGGATATAACCGCCACTGAGCGCTAAGTCATTGCGCTCCGTGGCGGATAGATCCGCCAAGGAGCGCTAAGGGGTTAAAGGTCCCAGCTTTTAGGTTGCAAACAGTGTGGGAGATTTGGCCCAGTAGAGTCTGAGGTAGCGGGTGTTGGGATGCAGTTCAAGACGGTGACACCAAGGTACAGTCCAAAACAGGTCTCGCCTGCGTTTATTGCAGCAGCAAAACAAAACAGCCTTTACATTCAGGCATTAAACAAAAAAAATCCTACCCGTCAGGGTGCTAACTAAACAGAGTTTCTCTAACTCACCACTAGTACATAAAATAAGTCGCTGCTCCAGGCACAGAGGTCAGGGCTGTGTGCTCTCCAGCCTCCTTTCAGAGAGACAACACTCTCAGCTCTGCTCAGTGGCTTTATGCAGACTGATTAGGCTGTTCCCACCACCTGTGTCCAAGGTGCTGGACAACACAACCTCAGCACTAAGGCCTTGCATAGTAGGAAAACCTAGAGGAAACATACCGCCCATCCACAGTTAACCCCTTCAGTGTCTCACAACTGATATAAATAAATGCAGTCTACAAAAAAGGCCTCATGCACACAACTGTATTGGGGGCCTCCACAGAGGTTTATCAAACACATTGACAGTGTGGTGGGCACACTGTATCTCACCACACCGTGACCATGCCTGGGTTCTGCTCCCAGTAAGAAGACACTTGTGCATATGAGGCCTCACTATAAGAAAATTTCAGACATTAACCTACCAGTTCATAGAGAAAAGCTGGAGGTATGGTAATGTATACCTGACCTTCCTGTCATTCTTTCCTACAGACAATGTGCAATAAATACAAACATAAATTGTAATACATCTTCAACATTTCCTATATATTACCTATAAGTAGAGACCCCAAATGGTGATGTTTCTTTATACTATGCTACAATTGTAGTCCCACTCGCCGCAATAATAAACAGTGGTTGGGTATACTGATGTCTTGGTTTGATAGCCATATTGTCTCTGCTTGTAATCTTAAATTACTCCCTCTCTCTATCTTTCTCCTTTTGTGGACGTTTTCATTTCAAGGCAATAAAGAAGGAACATTATACATCTTTAGTTTTACACCATCCATATGCACTAGAGGGATAAAAAATACATAGACTGATATGAAGATAGATGGTGGCATTTAGACACAAATCATAATTCATTTAGATTATTTTGCTTCATAATTGTAGAAAAAAATGTGCATATCTGAAAATACGGGATATGGGAATACAGTAGCCTGTGTTCACCTTTCATTGCTAACCTACAGTGGAAATATTAAAATGAACACATTTTTACTTATTATGATGCTTCTAATATGTATATTCTGCATTGGTAAACTACTGCTACAATGTTACCAAAATGTTATGATCAAAGATATTTAGGGCTTATGCAGATGGTTGTATTTCTACATACACTGCAATCAGACTAAAAGGCAGCCTGGAAGGCAGATTTTCTGTCTAGAGTAAGGAATCTGCTCTTTTTGAAATAGATATACTAGTCTGGCTTTAATCACATATGACATCATTGGGCTTCTTGAAAGTCTTGCTTGATGTTAAAGGGACTGCATTACAAGGTAAGCAATATTTTCCTTATATGTAAAAGATATTTACATATTTTACAGAATCCCTTAGTGGAGTGTAAATGGCTGTGTGTCTCTACATACCTGCAAGTTGGCCTTAATTGGCAAAGTATCTATATTAAGTCCACTCAGTTCCTGACCCAAAAAATAATAATAACACATGGATAACATCTGTATGCTGTCCCTGAGGAGGATAATCGTGGTCACTGAATAACTGTGATTAAACATTTGAGTGCAGGGACCCCTTGACAGCTAAAGGAGAAACAAGATTAACCACAAGTTATCATTGCTACACGTCTTAGGCTTCTTAGGGACTTCTTAGGGACGTCTTAGGGACTTCTTCAGCTACGTAAGAGTTCATGTACACAAACTATATAAATACAATAAATAACATTTTTATGACCTCTCATGGGACCAATCTGGCCATTTTGAGGGGTGTTTAGAGAGGGTGAACACACTATTATGATTTTGGCTGATTTTGCATTTTTTTCCACAACATGAAAAGGACTTAGTGGTCAAATAGATGAATAAAGAGTAACAAAAGGGACTATACCTTCAGAATAGAAAACTTTGGATCCTTCCAAGACATAGAAATGTCCTGGGTAACCCTCAATTTTGCAAAAGTGGGTTTAATGACGAAGCTATATAATATATGTGGTTCCTTAATCTCTTACATTATGTCCAAAAAGTTTATAAAGGGCAAATAAATCATATATAATCTAGTCATTTAAATACCAGGGTGACATAATCATAGATTCTTTAACCTACATGCAAACTGTACCCCATGCATATATCTGAACACATTAAAAAATCACATAATCCCTGAACTGACTTCTACTCCTCTCCATGCAGGCTGCTGTGATTTTATGTGATATGATATGCTGTGATTTCATGAGATATATGCTTGGTGTACAGTTTGCTAATGTTAGAAGGCCAAAGGATCTGCGATGATGTCAGCTTGTTCACCTGACGTTACTGCTGCATGAAGAGAAAGCATGGGGATAAGCTACTGGAATCAGCCCGAGAAGGCCACGCCCACCTCAACTTGCTATAGACATTCTTGCATAGTAGGTAAAATTATAAAGCTGCTTATATGGAGATCTGAGGGAGACAATTTTTAGCTAAAAGAAGGGTGTCAGTTGGTTACTAGGGCTCTATGCCACTAGCTGTATTTGTGGAAAGTGTGGTGACAGGTTCCCTTTAAATGGTATTCTGTGGTATCAGTAATCTCTAAACTTCCAGACCTAGTAAAATAAATACTAATGATCTTTAGTGAATTAAGCCACATGATTTTTCAGTAAATTAATGCCAGAGTTTTGACTTCACTGTTCCCTATACCTTGTGCTACCAGTACATGAATATACATGCATTTGATATATATCGGAAACAAATTCCACTATTTTAACTTTATTTTATTTCAAGGAAAAACATGGTTGGAATTAAAAGACAAACTTGGGCTGTCCACTACAATTCTAGCTTATTATGTACAGTATGTCCTTTTATTTACAGACATTTACTGTATACTGTATTTGGTTTTCTGAAGTTAGTAGGGAGGGTAATGTGACTTATTTATTCACTGTGCATTTATGTAGCTCACTTGTAGGGTTGAACCATTAGCAGTGATAGAAACTGCCTTAGGCAAAACTATTCATGTGCATGCACTTTGAATAAATTTATTTTGTTTCCTCTATTAGAGTGTCAGCAAAATTGTGACTTAAATTTGAAAACTGAATCAGAATGATAGCAGCAATTCCTTTTATTAAAAAATATGTTATCAGGATCATAAACTTTGACCTTAGCAGCATTGTTTTCTACATGTATGTGATTTAATTTAGCATTTACTTTCACATTAACATGCTGGCTACCATAAGTGAAATCCTGCATCTGTGGACTACATCTTTATAATGTTTTTCACTTTTACTTAATGCAACTCTGTGTAACATAGAAGAAATATGTTACCTGATAACTACCCACAATCTCACTCTATATGCTACTGCTGACATAGCTACTAATTATAGATTTGATTTTATTCTAATTATGGCTTATGTACCCTAGCATACACTGCAGATCAGCTTAACTTATTAATATGTGAACAACCATATATTTTAATTAGGCAGGATGCCATGACACCCACAGAAACCATAACATCCACATCCTTTATAGTTCAATGAATTATAGATCACAAAATTTATTTGGGGTCCAACAGATGTAATACAAATACTACAATGTGAGTTGTTTATCAAGGCATCAAGGCAGTTTCTAAATAATTTACTCTAGATGCAAAACTATAAAAAATGTTCATTATAACAACATTATAACATAAATGATAATTATAACATTCATTATAACACCAAATTAAATACAGTGCTTTCAGATGCATCATAGTGTATGCTTTGTCATGTCTTTGAGTCAATATTTGAAGTGCTCCTTGAAATACATTTTTACATACACCATGACCCCCCTCTACTTAAATATGGAAAGTGCCCCACAAATTATAATATATAACCTCACATGAATTATTATAATAGCTCTGGAATATAGCACCAGAACAATACTCGTTCAATAAATACAGCACCAGAACAAAGGTCATACAATAAATACTGAACCAAAACAGCACTCTGTAGGCAAATACAGAACTAGAACTGTGCTCCGTGCAAAAATATAGCACCGGAAACTGTCTGCCCCCAAAACAAATTGACATACTGTATACACGGTGCACCCACCATAATTATTTTGCACATACACTGACCAACTCTACAACTAATTGCTAGTATATAAGGGGCATTTCTCATTTTACAATTTATACAAATACAGTGCAGATGTCTTTTTTTTGGGAGTGGGGGAGGGGAAGTGTGTGTGTTGTCAGTGGGGCTGGGGAAGCTTATACATTCTCCCGTTGATCCCTGAATTGTTCAATCAGAAATTAGGCGACCATTTGTTCTCTGAAATTGATCTTTGCGGTGCCTACAATCTGTTTTGGATCAAAGAGGGAGTTGAATGGAAGACCATGTTTAATAATCCAGAGGGACATTTTAAATATCTAGTAATGCAATTAGGGTTGTGTAATGCCCCTGTTTTCCAACAGTTTGTAAATTATATCTGTGGTGATATTCTGTTGTTGTTTACTTGGGTCACTCAAATACATCATGTCACAAATGTACTGTCTAGACTCAGAATTAGTTAGTGTTTGTTTGGAGTCCAATATATATCCTTGGTTGGAATGCCCTACAAATCTGAGTAGTAGCCTTTGCCCTCATAGCCTCTTTTCTCCATAGCCTCCATTCTTCAGTAGCCACTGCTGAAAATTGGCATATTAGTCAGATAATGTTGGGCTAGTTGGGCATTAGTTGTCGATTTATTTTGACTTGGTCATCACAAATCGGCACTACCTGGCACTAAGAATGTTAAGACTGATTCCCTTTCTCACAGTTTTTCCAGCAAAACCCCTGAAGCTGCCAGAAAAAAAATCCTGTCTCCTGAATGAAATGGCCATCAACATCATTCCTCATGCACTTACAGTATACTCTAAAATACAATTTTTCAGTTTGTTCATAGGTGAGGTATACTTTAAACTTTATTGGGTCTCGTCTACTGTAAGCCAGGCCCGCCCCCTCATGCCGATTTAGTGTGAGGGAGGAAAAAAGTTTTTGAGGAAAAAACTGTTTTGTGCCTTGTATGTCAGAAAACTTTGCAGCAAGCCAATATAAATTCCCTCCAATATATGTGCGTTACTATACTATATCAATCTTAACCTCTTATCGATGTGTGACAGATCTGTATGTCACAAGTCGGCTGCAAGTGTATAGAGAGGGCTCACAGACACTGACCGCAGATGTTAACTCTTTGATTGCCGCCATCATCGCCACGCAAATCTATTTATTCCTAGAAAATAGCAGCCAAATGTCTTAAACCGCACTTTTTCATCATTTTGCGACATTTTAAACATTTTATAAAAAGTGATCAAAAGGTGGACAGTCCCCAAATTGTAGCAAAGAAAATGTCAGCTCATCGATGACACCCAAACAGCCTTTTACACCGAAGTATGAAAAGGTTATTAGCACCAAAAGATGCCAAAACTAAGAATTCTTTTGTGTACAGAATCTTTTAATATTTGTAAAAACAATAAATCCTTTATAAATTTAGTATTCCCATGATGTGATCGTACCAACCCAAATAATAAAGAACATGCGTCATTTGGGGTGCGCAGTGTAAGTAGTAAAAACCAAGCCCACAAGAAAATGGAACAAAGTTTTTTCACCAATATCACTGCACTGGAATTTTTTTTACCCTTCCCAGTGCAGGGCATGGAATAAATACCACCACTACTAAGTGCAATTTGTTATGCAGTAGACATGCCCAGACACAGCTCTTTACATGGGAAAATACAAAAGTTATAGATTTTTGAAAGTAGGGAGTGAAAACTGGAAACAAAAAATTGCCTGTTGTTAATATTAATTCATATTAATAAGGGGTTAATATTGCATATGATGAGTTTAACAGTACCCAATAATTATTCAATGTTAAAAAGTGTGAAATTGATTTTAGAGATATTCTGTACAGGTAAATATAATAGTGCATATTAACTGCTGAAATATATCTTACATCAAGTATCTTCAGTGTTCTTTCAGAAATTGTGTCAAATTTTTTGTCAGAGAGTAAGTAGCTAAATAATTGTAACAGCCAATCTGAAAGACCCTACCAAACATCTTTATTTTATAGAGTTTCAAATGGGTTGTTACAAAAAGGAAAAAAATGGGTGTTATAAAAAAGGTAATAGCGCAATTATACACAGCACAGCTGTTCCACAAGGCCGGAGCCTCGTGATGCATCCAGTATGGAGGAGGGGTAGGTATTTCATCAAACACTGACACATCTACCACCCCTACTGTCGTTTGGTTTTGGCCTAAGACTCCACCTCACTCCTGCTAACTTGACCCATCCAGCCTATTATAGCATGGTTTCTGACCACAATGAGAAAGATGACCTTGTACACATATTGTGAAGTGAGATGAATTATGCACCTGCTGACACAGATGATAACATTTCTTTAGCACACACAATGGAAGCTGTATTCCTATATATATGTATCCTAATACACTGGATTATTAATATACATACAATTTTTTAGTAATTGATCAGACTCAGCAGCTATGAATAACCCCAACAGACCCGGTGATCATGTGTCGGCCCTGAAGAAGTGCTCAGCTATTAGGATTGGAGAAGGAAGAAGTTGTTATAAACTGCAGCTGTGTCTAGCAGCCAGAGACCAAGGGCTTTCTCCTGCGCTCCCATCGCTGCAGACTCGAGACCTGCGCCCCCTGACGTTGAAAGCCATGGGCGTTTGGGATCAATGATGTTATTAAGAGCTATTATTTAGTTTGGGTTCACTATTTATAATATGGTGGTGACCACAAATCCAAATACTGGTATGTTTCATTCTCACGTGCTGGGGGGTACTTGATGTGTCCCAAATTTCTGATGCTCCAGTACCTTGAATTTTTGCTGAAAAAACTGAAATGTGTAAAAAGTAACTAATGAGGCCACATACTATTTTAATAAAACACACATAGCTGTGTGGAACCAGACCTCTTGAATTTGTCTTTATGAAGGTGAAATGAATCCTGGTAAGATAACACTGGCCGTAGGGTTATTGTGGATACTGCCTTGAATTCATTTTAGGTCAAGCTCTTAATGCTGTTAACAAGTTCAAGCTTCAGTTCCCCCAACTAGGGCACAAATGGCATTTTCAGTAATCACTAATTATAAACTCATTATTGCCCTTTGCTATCATCACCAAAGGGCAGCTCAATGTAGTCACAGTAAACTTCAGCTTTTCAATAGCCTCCAAGATGTGCATAGTGATTATAACACAAAGCCATCTGATTTATATGCAGACAAAATGAATAACTCACACATAAATGTACCAAAAATAATCATTCACATTCACCTTGGGTCACCTGTTAATAGAGTACTACAGCTACAATGCTAAGTAATTTTACTCTTGATTCACAAATCATATTTTAACCCCTTGACTATTCTGGCTTTTGATTTAGATCGCACTGATAAATTTATCCTAAATGAAAAATGGAAATGAAAGAGAATCTAAAACCTAGGCTTCTAAATATAGTATTTGTATTTCCTCATTACATATTAATGAGACAATGGGGGTCATTTACTAACGGCCCGAATCGCTCTTTTACGTCGGGTTTCCCGAAAATTACCGGTTTGCGTCGAATCGCCCCGGGTTTTTGGCGCACGCGATCAGATTGTGGCGCACCGGTGCCGGCATGCATGCGACAGGAATCGGGGGTGTAGCCGTCGGAAAACCCCAACGGATTCGGAAAAACCATGGTATTTTTTTTTTTAAGTGTCGCTTGACACACGCTTACATGCACCCAGGAAAGGTTGGTGAACTCTGGCGGACCTCGGCGCAGCAGCGACACCTAGTGGACATCGAACACACTACCTTAATGAATCGCCAGAAGACCCGAATCCTTGAGGGAGAACGCACTGCTGGACCGCGACAGGACCGGGTAAGTAAATGTGCCCCAATGACATGAATAGGATTAATAAGTATTCTTTTTGTTTCAATTCCTACAGTTCGTTTAATATATTTTATCTGTGCATCTAAATCAGATTGGCTATATGGCTTATAACTATTCTTTAAATAATAACAATAATAATTCCTTTATTTATATAGCGCTCTCCAAATCAGTCCCCATGGGGTTCACAATCTAATCAACCTACCAATATGTTTTGAGAGGAAACCCACGCAAACACAGAGAGAACATAAAAACTCTTTGCAGATGTTTACCTGGATGGGACTTGAACCCAGGTCCCCAATGCTGCAAGGCTGTAGTGCTAACCACTGCCCAGCCATGCAACCTATGACCTTTTATTGTCTAAATGTAGTGTTTATTGTAATTGCCATGATTATGAGGGAGCATCTTGCTCGAGGATCTTGATGTGAGCCCCTACAGTATATCTATTTGAAGGTAACTGTGGCAATCACTTCAGCCTAGAGGCTACTCTATTATAGTTTTTATTATTCGACTAGCCAAAATGTATCAGTTCTCACGAAAATACACTAATACAGTAAAAAAAAAACAGGAAGGCAGATTTTCAGTGAAACATCAGCATAACAGTATAAAACATAGAGGAAGCAGTAGGGGATAAAGTTCTGACTGGATTAAAGCCCCCAGAATAGCACTTAAATCATCCTTCAGCCATTTATCATATCATTTATCATCACTTGTGTACTGGCGTATGATAGCAGCCATGCCCCCATTTCCTGACGGATATGTCAAGAGGCATAAGCCTTTTGATGCATCTGGTGGGCGGCGTGGCCGCCTGGAAAAACTGCTGCAGGTTCGACATTTTGTTAGCAGGTTTCTCAAAATTATGCAGGCATGGGATGGTGAAAGCCCACTCTGCTGGCCGCTGTGCCCCTCTTCATCAACTCCATGCCAGCATGGCGTAGAGTTAGTGCAGTCGATGTTGAAATCGCAAATTCTTGCAGTGCATTATTTCACTGCTTCTATGCCATAAAACTGATGTAGAATCAGTAATAAATCTTCCATTGTAATACTGCAAATTTAGGATACTCTGCCTAGAGATAAAGTTTGCTAGATCAAAAAATGAATCCCAAAAACCTGATGCATGGATACATAAGTAATCCATTCTGACAAGTAAAAAAAAGGATATGCTAAAGAAAAGCTGTAGATTTTATATTAAAAATGCCTTTGTTAGCATTCTGAATCATTTCAGTACTTTATCAACCCTTTTTTCACATTACCAACATCGTGGGGTGAGACACTGACACATAGGGGAAGATTTATCACTGAAACTGACATAAGAAGCAGTGAAATAATTGCAAATTCTTGCAGAGGGCAAGCTAACCTCTTAATTCTTGTGATTAATATGACAGCTACGCAACCTCCATGTGAGAAGGGGGTGTGGCCTCTACACACCAGCGTATGATAAATCTCCCCCACACGCTACTGCAGCTGCCATCCCCAGCACTTCAAACTCACCACGCGCTGCTGGCAGGGAGCCAGGTAATGTGAAATAAGGTTTTATAAAGTAAGGAAATGATTCATAATGTTGACAAAGGCATTTTTAAAATCAGAATGGCTAAAAAATTTAGCATAGCTAAAAATTACATTCTTGGGGACAGGTTCACTTTAGGCTCCTAATCCATGGGCTTGTAAAATGGGTTTATGTACACACAGGGCATGTTGTATTTTAAAAAAAACATCAAAAAAACATTTAAAAAAATTATGTGCTAAGATATGTGCACATCAAGCACACACAATAACCAGAGTATACAATCCATCATTTATAACTTCATAATACTGATAATTTGCTATTGCATTATTTGGGTCCACATAAAGCTCTTTGTCCTCAATTTGAATATCAGTTATCCTTTTGCATTATATTTGGCTGCCAAGACCTCTTAATTCTTTCCAATCACAGTCACAGAACAGCACGGATATCATGCGTTGATAACACCTTAGTAAAATAGAAACAGGATCATTATGTTAATTGGAAAATAGTGTCCTGTTATAATTCTCTGTCTTTTCAATTCACATGTGTCCTGCTTGCTTTGAATGGCAAGGAAATTGTTTGTCCCAGTGGCATATTGAGAATGAAGGCTTATGTTAATCAAAACAAAAATGTATTATTTGAATGAAAATCCCATTTTCTGTGATTTGGTGGTGTTTAAATCAAAGAAAAAAAGCGTTTATGTGGGAGATTTATCAGTACTTGTACGCCAGTTATTAAAGCAACTACACGCCATTGAGGGAGTGTGACCGCCAGGGGAGTGGACAGACCAGTGCCATTCCTGCCTTGTGCCTGCATACTTGCAAACCTGCCGTTGTTTTACCCGGCAGCCGAGCCGTCCGATGGATGCACCAAGAGGCCTAAGCCTCTGAATGCATGCGGCGGGACATGGTGGGCGTGGCCTATATCATACGTTCACTGGTGTATGATAAATTCCCCCTTATATCTCGGTTATTTCTGTGCTTTATCACAGGGATACATGATATTATGCTGAATCTTTCCCCACAAAAATTACATCTATTTCTATTTACCTACTATTCAGTGCAGCTCCTCCAGCTCTATAACCAAGTACCTGCAGACTGCACTGTATTTTCATGGTGACCAAGGGTCATTGGTATCTGAATGTCCAAGTAAATTTTTGCATTTTGTTTATTTTCTTTTTTAAATGTCAATATCCTTGGAATAGCTTTACATATCATAACGATTTATTACTGTTTTTTTTCATGACATATTTGACTTTAAAGGCGTTTTCCCACAAAAGAAAATTCTCACATCTCAATCCCCTAGTGATATTTACACAATAAAGATTAATTTAACCCCTTACTTTACAATTCCAGCTGTTTTATTGATGGTCAGTGTAATATATCAGGGTGTCGGCGGGAACTCTCTAAGCAGATACCTTACGATCCATCTAGTTCTGTGGGGCACAGGTGTATATAAACTTTTATGTAGCTTCTGACATTGTACTAACACATTGACAATTAGAAAGAGAGATTAGGAAGATCAGAGATGATGAGATGCATGAGATACCTATGAGAGGCGGACATACTTTTACACTGTCAGCACTGCTACAACTCTGTTCTCACGTGCCTGCCTCCCCCTTCCCCCGGATCACTTATCTCCTTGGGCTACAGGCTCAGAACAGAAAGAGACAGAAATTTCATCTCCACGCTGTCACACAGGAATCCAAGATGGCGGTCCAACCCTCAGTCAGAAGTTACAGGGTTGTGTCTATTGTCAACTGAAATTATGTACACCAGGACTTATATCTGGGAAATGCTGTATTTTTGTTAATAACAGTGAATTAGAGAATGTGTTATTTTATTATCCTGAGCACATATAAGAAACTTGTTTTCAGGGGAATACCCCTTTAACTTAAATGTTTTTTAAAGAATTAGCAGCCAAATTACTAAAGATGTGAAAAATATGCAATTTTAGTATTCCTCCCAATCATTTTATCATTTTCATAATTGAATAACCCTTTACCAAAATATGTTAAAAATATGTATAGCAGAAATCTGTCGCCCTACCCTCTGTTTAGCTACAGATGGAGAGTTTGCATTTACTTGTGCAAGCTGCAAGTTCTGTCTCATGCAGATCTTTCTACATTGTGCCTTTAGCTGACATCCTGGAGTTTGGCCACTTAAATCGGTTATATTGTCTCTACCACCAAAAGAATCTCCCCTTTAACACCTTGCTGATGTGTGACGTATATGTAGGTCACATGTTGGGTGCAGCTGTATGGAGAGGGCTCTTGGGCTGAGCCCTCTTCATGCATGGTGAATGTCTGCTACGTATTACAGCCGGCCGCGGCACCCGCAACAGCTTCCATGGCCGCTCTCTGTTACATCATCGGATAGCAAGGGTCTTGTGGGTCCTTGTGGGCCAGTGGCACATTGTAATAAATAGTCAGTAAAATGTACAAATACTAAAGGTGTATATTTTTGAAGGTGGGAAGTGAACTTTAACAGGGGATATTTCTGGTTCTGTGGTACCTAAAAACTGAATTCTGATCCTCCTCTTTAGTATGTGTTTCTAGGTGTCACTGTTTAGAAGACATCTGAAGTGGACCACTATCATGGCTTTACACATGCACGGCGTATCTGAATACATATATAACCAATTGGCAGTCGTGAAGACAGTCATGAAGACATAGCCATCTGAAGTGGAGCACTATCATGGCTATACACATGCACGGCGTATCTGAATACATAAATAACCAATTGGCAGTTGTCAAGACAGTCATGAAGACATAGCCATCTGAAGTGGACCACTATCATGTCTATACACATGCACGGTGTGAATACATATATAACCATATGGCAGTCGCGAAGGGGTTAAAATTACTTGGCCAGTGTGTGTAGAATTTTTGGAGCATAAATCATTTTTCAATATATTCAGTTGTTTTATTCTGTCCTCTTCTTTTGGTCTTGCAGTGTTTGTTCTTAAAGCCACTTCCAGCTTGGAGTTCCTGCTGCTTCTGTGTCAGGAATAAAAATATTGTCTGCTACTAGATAAGGACAAAGCTATTGCTGGGCAACAGTCAGTGTCCATACCAGTTCTATGAAGAACAGTGGGAGACTGATCAAGATGCATTACTACTGAATTTACAAAGGGGATAAACATTACTGCTAGTATTACAGATAATATTACAGATTTTAGGGAGAAATAGGAGCCAGCTCTAAATGATAAAACTC
This sequence comes from Engystomops pustulosus, assembly GCA_019512145.1. NCBI lineage: Eukaryota > Metazoa > Chordata > Amphibia > Anura > Leptodactylidae > Engystomops > Engystomops pustulosus. The sequence continues at coordinate 208,114,419 of CM033642.1, forward strand.
AGAAATGAGTTGTAAGACCAAGTGCACACAACTATCCCAGGAAGTAATTGATGCATGTATATAACGACTGTCTAGCTTCTGGGATGTGCATATCTGACCTTTGACCAAGTTGAGACTTGTCCCTTAATGTAATAAAAATATCCCTGTGACATCTCTTTTCTGCTCCAAGTCATCAGAAGAACACCCAGTTCCATAGTAGCCACAGCGTGGCCTTTAAGTATCACCTTAACTACTAATACTACTAATTTGATGCAATATTTCCACTGATGCGTGCTAAAATTGACAAAAGCAAGAGGATCTCACTATAACCAGTGTGGATGAGTCCTTGGAAAGAAGGATAGAACTTAATCCAATTGTCACCCATTCTATATAATAATCAGCATCAGACTGTATATTATGTGAAAGGGCATGTGTATGTAGTATGTATTATATCTCCTCTCACAGTGTTAGGTATTATAATATGTTGATATTCAGCAAGTGTGACCACCTCTATGAAAGCATAAGTTTTAGCAGTTTACTGTCATCAAGCAATAAACCATATGTCAACATAATGAGAAGGAGGAAACACATAAGCAATGATCTTAGAGACGCAAATGTTGCTGCTTATCAGTCTGGAAATAGTTTTTTTCTGGAAAACTTGAGAAAGATTATTTACAAGTGTAAAACAGTTGACCATTTTCCCAGGAGTTCATGTTTCTCATGCTGTTAAGAAAACACATTTATTTTTCAACACAGAAGCAAGAACAAAGTACAAAAAAGAAAAGGTAAGATATACAAAGTTTTCCCTGTGTTATCATATTTGGCAAGATGCAGGGTTCCAGATCTACTGGCAGGATTAAGGGTAACAGAGAAACAAGACAAGTCCCAGCAGACACAGGCCAGGCAGACATGCTCAGAGTCTGATTCAGGAGAAAGTATAATCCACCCGAATCACCTGTGCATCAGCCATATATCCAGCCCCAGGATGCTGCCCCCAGCAGCTAACTGGTCCTGAATCATTAATCCAACAGCTGATAAAGCCTTGAGCTTCACATTGAACCACCCAACTTTCCAGTGATAGTGAAAGGATACTGGATGTGGCTCACAAGCCTCACAAGTCCAAACAGAAAATTATCCTCACATTCAGATTGTACAATTTTAAGATAAAATCTTTTGGTAGCATGTGAGAAATTCAAGCTCATGACAGCATTACAATAAGATAAAGGCTAAACAACTATGGTTTTATAGCCAGGAGAAAGCCACTGCTCTCTAAAAGGAACATGGCACCCACAAACAATGTATGAAGCAACAGAACTGTAGAACAGAGTGGGCTGAAATTCTCCCAGCAGAAGATAATACATCTACAATCAAGATCAATGAGGGTAAAACAAGCACAGTTGACCACCGCAGACAATGACGTAAGCCAACACCTGGGAGCCTGCAGCAAAGCGAATTGGACTTGTTGCAGCGTGGTACCACCAGGTCGTTCCACAGGTGGACTTTGTCAGTGGTGGTACACAGATGTTAAGCAGGATCGTAGTCGGGGACAGGCAAGAGGTCAGGATGGGCAGCATGGAATCAGAGTCAAGCACAAAGCAACAGGGCAGACGAGACTGGATCAAAGTCAAATACTGGGGTCACAACAGGTAATCACACTAAGAATGCAGGGCATCAGGGAACAAGCATTTTCAATGGCACTAGGCATGAATATCCGGCAGGGTGTGTATTGAGAGGCAGGTTTATAAGGGATTCTGGGAAATGGCCTGCGCCAATTGACGGCGCTTTGGTCCTTTAAATCTTCTGAAGCCGGCGCACAATGCCGATGGACCGGACACAGGAGCGGGGACGAGTAAGTTACAGCTGCGATGTGCACAGAGAGGGGCATGGGTGAGCCCAGGACCCGAGACATGACCCCTGTGAAAGTACCCCCCCTTTGGCCTCCTCTTGGGTTGGAGAAATCTTTGCAGGAGATCATGGTCCAGGATATTGTCCTTGGGCTCCCAAGATCTCTCCTCCACCTGAACCCCTTTAAGTCAACCAAGAAGAACCACTTACCTCTCACCGTCTTCATGTCTAGGATCTCTTTTACCTCGAGGAGGAGGTACTTGCTGGGAGAAGTGGTTCAGGATGACAGGCTTGCGTAACGATACATGGAAGGAGTTAAGGATGCGCATGGTGGGTGGAAGGCGCAACTTATAGGCCACTGGATTGATGCGCCTCAGCACCTCAAAGAGACCCAGGAAACGAGGACCAAGTTTGTAGCCAGGGATCTTTAGCCGGTTATACCTAAAGGACAACCAGACTTTGTCACCTAGAAAAAAGATAGGAGGAAGCCTGTGTTTCTTATTAGCCTGGAACTTGGTTTGGCCAGAAGTCTGTAGCAAAGACAGCGAGTCTGCTCCTAAATGGAATTCAGATCCGGTACCAATTCTTCAACTGCAGGAACTCCGAGGACACAGGTAGAGGAAGAGGAGGGTGAGGATGCAGTCCATAATTAATGAAAAATGGAGCAGAGCCGGCAGATGCTGAATCCAGAGAGTTATAAGAGAACTCCGCCCATGGCAACAGAGTGGACCAGTTGTTCTGACGGGCAGAAAAATAATGGCAGCCCAGAGTCTTTCCACTTGGCTATTGGACTGTGGATGATAGGCAGAAGAAAAGTCCAATTTAACTTAAAGCTGATTACACAGGGAACGCCAGAAGATGGAGCCAGAAGATGTGGTGGAAGAACAGGATGGCAAGGCACGGTGAAGATGGTAAGTCTGGCAGAGGAACGAAATAGGACATTTTGGAAAACCGATTAGTTACCACCCAGATGACGGTATTGCCAGAGGAAGGTCCGTGATTAAATCCATAGCCATGTGAGACCGCGGGCAGCTGGGTATCAGCAACGGTTGAAGAAAACCAGCAGGTTTTAGACAAGATGATTATTTCGGCACAGGAAGCGCAGAAGCCCACAAAGTCCCCTACATCTTTAACCAGATCTGAGTACCAATCGAAGCGGGAAATGAGGGCGGCAGAGCGCTCCACTCCAGGGTGCACACACGTGAGCAATGTCCCCAAGTCAAAATCCTCTTCCGTAGAGCAGGACGGACGTAGGTCTTGCCAAGAGGTAGCTGCCAAAGGTCCACTAGAGCGGCCACAACCAGTCGCTTAGGAAGGATGACATGCCTAGGAGCCGGTTCCTCCCCAATGACATCTGAGGCACGAAAGAGAGCGTTATCCTTGATGTTCTTTTCAGCCAGACAGAAGTGGATAAGGAAATTGAAATGGGAAAAGTAGAGTGACCAGAGAGCTTGTCCTGGATTGAGTCGCTGGGCAGTCTGGAGATGGAGGAGGTTCTTGTGATCTGTGTGTATGCAGACCAGAAAATGAGCTCCCCTATGGAGTAATTTGTCTCTGCGGAAGAGAAGGTCTTTAAAAAAACGCAAGTGAGAGTTTGGCCCTTTCTGGGTGAGCACCGCCCAGCTCCTACTGAGGAGGCATCAATTTCCAGGTGGAAAGGCTTCTCTGTATCAGGCCGTGTGAGAAATGGGGCTGAGGCCAAAGTGGCCCTTTACTATAGAAAACGTTTCTTCGGCTGCTGGAGGCCAGAGACAGGGTTTGGTGCCCTCCTTGGTGAGCACCACAATGGGAGACACAAGAGAAGAGAAGTGTGGGATAAACAGACGGTAATAATTTGCAACGCCAAGGAGTCTCTGTATTGCACGGAGTCCTACTGGGCGTGGCCATTGAAGAACCGCAGACAACATGGCAGGATCCACCTATAGACCCCTGTCAGAGATAATGGTTGGTCCCCTTGAAAAATGCTCGAGTCTCCCATTGACTTCAATGGGGCTCGTTATTCGAGACGAGCACTCGAGCATCGGGAAAAGTTCGTCTCGAATAACGAGTACCCGAGCATTTTAGTGCTCGCTCATCTCTAATTGTGAACAGACATAATTACAAATAGATATATAATACACACATATGAAAATGTGTAGAATGATGTTGATAACATAATAAAAAAAAATTAGATAACAATATGATAAGAAATAAGTATTGATCAGCAGTTCGGCTCCAGCGGAACTGCACAGAACTAGACGAAACTACAACTAAGGGAGACGGCCGTGGCCACATTGGATGTTCAGTGGAACTACAGATACAGATGCTGCTTTGGCCCAAAAGAGATGTTAAAGCGTAAGGGCTGAGGATCTGGGTTTCAAAAGGGTTGGTTGGAAGCGTTGGTTGTAAGAGTGAGAATATGTGGAACGAAAAAAGGTGAGGAAGATGATGTCATCTGTATTTTCTGATTATGCTGTTAGGATCGATTACAAAATAATTTCATTAACTTCATTTAGACCTGTATGTGAAAGTGTATTAAGTTTATACATCCAATATACTTTGCATCTGCAAAGAATTTGGAATCTGTTTGCCATAGTATCTGATATGTGATCTACGGAGATGATGGAAATGGGAAATTTAATTTTGGGATGTCGCAATGCATATTGTATTGGTACTCCATAAAATTAGAATTTAAAAAAAATAGAATTTTTTTCTTATATTCTCTCTGTGTTTGTATAAACGGCTTCGTAGTGACTGGACAGTTCTCCCGACATATTGTAAGTGACAGATCTTACACTCAATTAACTATATCACATATTATTTATAGCAAGACATCATAGTTTTAATAGGAAATACTTCCTTTGTGTTGGTGGACTTAAATGCTGACCTTCTTCTGCGGGATCTGAAGCATAAACATCTTGTTTTGCCGCATTTTTTACATGACCATTCTCTACATTGTTTTTAACTGATTTATGCTGTCTCAGTATACTAAGAGCTAAAAGTTTTTTTATGCTGGCAGATTTTCTGTACATGATCTTTGGATGTTTTGGTAAATAATCTTTTAAATATATGTAGGTATTTATTACATGCAAATGTTTTTGTATGATATTTTTTATTTTCTTAAATTTGACATTGTAGCGGGTAATGAAATTCGTTTCATATGAATTGGGTTTATCCTTTGTTTTTGATGTATTCTTAGTTACACAATCTATCTGACTCAACGATCTTACTTTGTGGTTAGCACGTTTGAGTAGATTTTTCGGATAGTTTTTTTCAATAAATCTTTCCTTTAATAATTTAGCTTGAGTGTCAAAGGAATCTGTGTTGGTACAGTTTTTCCTAATTCTTTTATATTGTGAATAAGGTACATTGTCGAACCATTTCTTATAGTGGGAGCTCGTATATTCTAAATAATTATTAGAATCCACTTTTTTGAAATGGGTTTTTGTTTTAAAGGTATCATCCTCATGATAGATGCTAGATATTGTGCCAAAGCGGCATTCATAGCTGTAGTTCCATTGAACATCCAATCTGGCCACGGCCGGCTCCCTTAGTTGTAGTTTCGTCTAGTTCTGTGCAGTTCCGTTGGAGCCGAACTGCTTAGCAATACTTAATTCTTATTATATAGTTATCTCATTTTTTTGTTATATATTATCAACATCTTTCTACACATTTTCATATGTGTGTATTATATTTCTATTTGTCTGTTCACAATGCTTTCTACAGCTGACCAGAAGGAGTCACGAGGTGTGTAACCTTTCAGATACCAGTGCAAAAGACTTTAAAAAGCATTGTATGTTCTTGTCACAGTATGAACCAGATGAAACGCTCTGTCCCAGTGCGAAAAGCGTAGTTCCAAATGACACTTCAATTTTTATGTATTTTAATTGTTATCGATTTTAATCAATAAATCACTTTTTAAAAGTTTTTCAGCACCGTTGAACGCTTGTTATCCCACACTTGGAATTTGTGTTTACCACTGGGAGTAATTTTTCCAGCTCGGAGAAGGAATCGCCCCAGGAGCGTGGCAGCAGGAAAGCATCATTGTATAAAAATGGATTCCTGGAGTTGTGCCCATCAACACAACCCCATAAGGTTAGTAGTTTCATAACTAGTGATCCACAGCTGTAAAGCAAGGGTACTGCACCATAGGAGCTCCCCTGTCTCTGTTTTATCTCCTATCCAGGTTTTTAATGGTGACCTCCTTAAGACCGTGATAGTCAATACATGGACGGAGTGGTTCATCCTTCTTGGTCACAAAGAACAAGCCTGCACCAGCTGGAGAAGAGAATTTGTGTATGAACCCCCTCTACAGTTTCTCTTTGATGTAATCTGACATTGTTGCAGTTTCGGCCACAGAGAGTGGGTACACCCGACCCCGAGGAGCATACCCAACAGCACATCAGCAGGGCAGTCATAGGAATGGTGCGGTGGCAAAGTGATGAATGAACCCCCTCTGCAGGTTTTCTTTATGTAGTCTGACATTGCTGTGGTTTCTAGCATAGAGAATGGGTACACCCGACCTGAGGAGGAGATATACCCAACAGCAGATCAACAGGGCAGTCGTAGGGATGGTGCAGTGGCAAAGACTACTTGCTTCTTCGAAAAGACATCTGCAAAGTCTTGATAGGAAGCTGGGAGACCCTCCATAGGCTTGGGGACCACAGAAGAGACCATGACTAAGGTACTGGATGAGGAGCCACCATACAGCGAAACTGGCAATCAGAAGAATAATCTCCCCCATCTTCCAGTTAAGCACAGGTGTGTGGTGCTGCAACCACAGAAGACCCAGCATGAGTGAAGACGTGGACCAAGGTAGCACATAGAAAGACAGTCTCTCTTTATGTCTCTCAATGTGCAGGGAGTACTGAGTGATAAAGCCATAAATGGCATGGAAAGTCTCAGCCTGGGTTCAGTGGAAGGCAGGCAAACTGAGCCGCAGCATGCTGCTCCTGACTTGCCATCAATTGCTGCAACAAAGCAGTGACTTATACAAGCTGTTGACCTTGCACGGCAATCTGCTGGGACTGCTGGAGCAAGATGGTGGTAGTAAGATCAGCCACTTCAGGAAGCGGAATCTTGGCGGGGTCCATGGCCGGATCTTACTGTCAGGCTCCAGAGGTAGTGGACCCACTGGACCACCGCAGACAATGACATAAGCCGACACCTGGGACCGGAATCTAAGTGGCACCCGGTTTTCACCACAGAGCCTGCCGCAAAGCGGATTGGAATTGTTGCGGCAATGGCAGTAGGCACAAAGATCTGTCAGGATGTGCAGAGAAAGGCAGGTTTATAAGTGATTCTGGGAAACGGGCAGCACCAACTAATGGCATGCTGGCCCTTTAAATTTTCCAAAGCACGCGCCATAGGAGTGGCGGACACGCACGTGTGCATGGCCAATGGTCTGCAGACAGGCGCGGGCATGAGTAAGTTACAGCTGTGGGGCGCTGGGGCACAGAGAGGGGCACGGCCAGGTGAGCCCGCGACCTGAGACATGGGTTGCGAGAGCACCCATGACCCCCGTGACAACACTTACATACAGATGTCTACCCCATCTGGTAGGATCCACTTTCTTTTAGATTTTTATGCCCTTGGTTTTGCAAAAATACAAGTTTAAAATTTATGCATATTGTTAACTAAGCCCAAAGCCCTTAAGGCTAATTTGCATAATTTTTAAAGCCATTTTTTTTTTGTAATGTTAGGGTGGTCACAACTCATTGTCACAGGTCGTCCCATGACGCACGTCTCGGGTTGCAGGCTTACCCGTGCGTCTCCGTGTGCCCCCGCTCTGTACAGCCGCTACTCACCCGTCCCCATTCCTGCTTCCGAATCCTTGACCATGCGTGCGTGTCCCAGTCTCCTAGGGCGTGCGTGCACCGTTAATTAGCGTTGACCTTACCCAGAATTCTATTTAATCCTGCCTCTCCCTGCAAACCCTGCCTGATCTTCGTTCCTTGTGCCTTAGAGAAAGCTTTGTCTGATGCCCTGCACTGGTTTTGTGATTTTCTGTTGTGACCTCGGTTCCATTCCTGACTACGTACCTTCACTGCTTGCTCGAGATATTGTTATGTCCCCGACTCTGATCCCGTGCTGCCCGCCCTGACCTCCTGCCTGTACCCGACTATGAGATTGCTTGCCATTCCTGTACCTCGACCTTGGCCCCCACTGCGGACAAGTCATGCCTGTGGAACGACCTGATGGTACCACGCTGCAGCAAGACCATCCTGCTTTGCGGCAGGCTCTGGTGAAGACCGGGTGCCATTTAGATTCCGGTCCCAGGTGCTGGCTTGTGTCATCTTCTGCAGTAAGATTCGGCCATGGATCCTGCGGAGGTTACGCTACCTGTTAGGTCCGATCTTACCACCATCGTCGCACAGCAGTCCCGGCAGATTGCCACGCAAGGTGAACAGTTAGGACAAGTTACCGCCATGTTGCAGTAATTCATGGCAATTCAGCCACAGCGTCAAGCTCCTGTGGCTTCTCCTGCTGCTCCAGTTAGCTTGCCTGCAGCTGAACCTAGGCTATAATTATCTATGCCCAATAAGTATGATGGGGACCTCATTGAACTCATGCCGTCTCAATTTCTCACGGAGCGATCCAAGGTGGCATTTATCATCGGTCTCCTCTCCGGGGTGGCCCTGGCCTGGGCTACCGCTCTCTGGGACAGAGACGATCTAGACACGGGTACTCACAAGGCATTCCTGGCGGAATTCCGGTCCATGTCCAAAGAACATGCACACACCTCCTCTGCTGAGATATTGCTGCTGAATCTGCGCTAGGGGAATTTGGGAGAATATTTGGGAGAATATGCTGTCCAATTCCATACCCTGGCCTCAGAACTTTCCTGGAACGATGGGGCCCTGTCCACAACATTCAAAAAGGGACTCTCTTCTTAAGTTAGGGGCGCTTTGGCTGCTCGTGACCTGCCGTCTACCCTGAGTGGTCTCATCACCGTGTACCGTGGAGTTACGTCACAAGCAACCCCAAGTCTCCTCCCAGGAGCATTCCAGACGATGTCAGGGGAACCTATGCCTGTATTGCACCACCCCGGAGCACATTTGGTCTTGTCCTGTCTGTCCCCAACGTTCAGGAAACGCCAACACCTAGGGTTCTTGGGAGAAGCGTCCCTAGATGTGAGCAAAGCTTCTCCACGTCTGGTCATTTCCGTACTCCTCATTGTTGGCATAGGTAGCCAGTTTGCAGTGTGTGCCTTCTTGGACTCCAGGTCTGCAGGAAACTTTGTGGATGCTGCCCTGGTCTCTCAGCATCACATCCCAGTGGTCCACCATGTTTCCTCATCCAGTACCTTAGTCATGGTCTCTTCTGTGGTCTCCAAGATTCTGGAGGGTCTCCCAACTTCCTATCAAGACTTTGCAGATGTCTTTTTGAAGAAGCAAGCAGTCTTTGCCACTGCACCATCCCTACGACTGCCCTGTTGATCTGCTGTTGGGTATATCTCCTCCTCAGGTCGGGTGTACCCATTCTCTATGCTAGAAACCACAGCAATGTCAGACTACATAAAGAAAACCTGCAGAGGGGGTTCATTCATAAATCATCTTCTCTGGCTGGTGCAGGCTTCTTCTTCGTTACCAAAAAGGATGGGTCCGTGCATTGACTACCTCGATCTTAACAAGGTCATCGTTAAAAATTGCCAGGGCCCAGAATACCAGAGTGGCTGGCTAGTGCGGCCTTGGGCACACTGTGGTTACGGTGCTTGGTATGGGGACTGGAGGGCTGACCTACAGCCTGGCAGGTCCAGTGGTGTGTGCAAGAAATCTGGAGCAATAGGCTGATGCAATAGGTTTCTCCCTGGGGCAACCCCTGAGGTGTATGTAGGTTGAATCCCAAGGTGATGGATGGGGAGCCCGTGATGATAAGCAGCATTATTCAGGGATTAGGCGGAGGCACGTTGCGCAATTCAACTTACAGTTCTTTGTTCAACTTTAAACAGCAGGCAACAGCCAAACGGTAGTAGCAGATTCAGCGCGCTGGTGAGCTGGTGGAAGATAGCTAGTCTGCTGGAAGGTTGTTCGCAGCCTGGTAGTAGCTTCAGGCTGGGCTGAAAGAGATGGAGCCGAGTCTAGATGGTGGATCTGAGCTCTGGGGCTTAAGTCTCCTGACTTGCCCTAATGTGTTAGGCAGCTTGCCTTGACACTTATGCTTCCTAGTATTAGGACACTGGCTGGTACAGCTTGGCAGGAGCTGCACTCTCATCTGGTGGCTTTGCTGACATGTGCTCCAAGATGGAGTCTCTCACTCTCCTGCTCAGACTGCAGACCCTGTGCTCCCGCCCACCAGGGGTTTATATACTCCCTTGGTCAGGTGGTAGCACTCTCCAATCAGTTTCCAGCTTGCTTTACAATATCACAAGAAATATCATTGGACAATAACTTCTAGCATACTTAATTCTTGCCTTACCAAGCAGTGGCTACAGCTGCAAGTACAAAGTTATCCAGTACTTAAAGACCTCCTAGAGAGGTCTCACAGGCTGAGCTCTCACCATACACAGTGGGTGTCTGCTGTATAATACTATAACATCACTCCAGGCTTTGGTTCCCATAAAATTCTATAGGAACATATCAGTAAATAAGAGGGGAATAGGATTCACCTATAACAATCATTGAAACTATTACTGAATAAAGGATACACATAATTAAGCCTCATGGAAACACATAGATCGCAGACCTGAGAGACAGCTGAATAACAATCGGTTGCATAAAGAAATGTGAAGAGAGACGCAGGACATCCAATCCTCCTGAAACTCACTACAGAAGAATCCTAGAGCAGAGTTTATCCCCCCTCTACCCACCTCAAAGGAAACCGTTATACAAGAACAGCATATACACCATACTAAAAAAACTCAATGAACTCATAGTAATAATTACAATGTAAAATATAAAAATAATAGTACAGAATGAAAGTAACTGATAAGAAAAGACTATCTCCTTCTAAAATAATTTACAGTGCTTTAAAAATTAACTGTATATTCAGAAAAATACCTGGCACTACCACCATTTATTAGAGTCAGCTACACATGTATATCTGGCCCACATCAATATCACATGTACCACATATTAAGTACATATCCAAAACATGCCACTGAAGAAATAAGTACCAGAACCACAATTACATCTGGCGCACGTCCATCACTCCTGCACCAAACTCAGTGCAGACAAAAGGCCATTAATAAATACCATCTGGGTTTGGTTGAATGAGGCATAAGGGTTCATTCACATGGACCTATGGGGGACATATGTACAGGCACAAGCTTGCTGCCATACATACAGCAATAGGCGCATGGAGAGATACGGTCCTGCACATGTTCAAAATGTACACTCACCAGCCACTTTATTAGGTACACCTGTCCAACTGCTCGTTAACACTTAATTTCTAATGAGCCAATCACATGGCGGCAACTCAGTGCATTTAAGCATGTAGACATGGTCAAGACAATCTCCTGCAGTTCAAACCGAACATCAGTATGGGGAAGAAAGGTGATTTGAGTGCCTTTGAACGTGGCATGGTTGTTGGTGCCAGAAGGGCTGGTCTGAGTATTTCAGAAACTGCTGATCTACTGGGATTTTCACGCACAACCATCTCTAGGGTTTACAGAGAATGGTCCGAAAAAGAAAAAACATCCAGTGAGCGGCAGTTCTGTGGGCGGAAATGCCTTGTTGATGCCAGAGGTCAGAGGAGAATGGGCAGACTGGTTCGAGCTGATAGAAAGGCAACAGTGACTCAAATCGCCACCCGTTACAACCAAGGTAGGCAGAAGAGCATCTCTGAACGCACAGTACATTGAACTTTGAGGCAGATGGGCTACAGCAGCAGAAGACCACACCGGGTGCTAAGAACAGGAAACTGAGGCTACAATTTGCACAAGCTCATCGAAATTGGACAGTAGAAGATTGGAAAAACGTTGCCTGGTCTGATGAGTCTCGATTTCTGCTGCGACATTCGGATGGTAGGGTCAGAATTTGGCGTCAACAACATGAAAGCATGGATCCATCCTGCCTTGTATCAACGGTTCAGGCTGGTGGTGGTGGTGTCATGGTGTGGGGAATATTTTCTTGGCACTCTTTGGGCCCCTTGGTACCAATTGAGCATCGTTGCAACGCCACAGCCTACCTGAGTATTGTTGCTGACCATGTCCATCCCTTTATGACCACAATGTACCCAACATCTGATGGCTACTTTCAGCAGGATAATGCGCCATGTCATAAAGCTGGAATCATCTCAGACTGGTTTCTTGAACATGACAATGAGTTCACTGTACTCAAATGGCCTCCACAGTCACCAGATCTCAATCCAATAGAGCATCTTGGGGATGTGGTGGAAGTGGAGATTCGCATCATGGATGTGCAGCCGACAAATCTGCGGCAACTGTGTGATGCCATCATGTCAATATGGACCAAAATCTCTGAGGAATGCTTCCAGCACCTTGTTGAATCTATGCCACGAAGAATTGAGGCAGTTGTGAAGGCAAAAGGGGGTCCAACCCGTTACTAGCATGGTGTACCTAATAAAGTGGCCAGTGAGTGTATATGTATAAAAGTTTGAATTCTTTAACCCGCTCCACCTATATTGTAAAAAGCCCTCCACTTATGTGTGGACGGCGGACCATCGCAGGCTATCTACCACGATGACGATGACACCAAAGTGGCAGGTTTCTGCAATGTGTAGACTGACACTGATGAGGGCTTGGTGGAAGAAGATTTGAGGGGGTAATGACAATGTCCTAGACCCAACATCGCATGTCAGGATCAGGTGGACCCATTTTACCAGCACAGATGATGACGTAGGCCAACACCTGGGAGCGGAGTCTAAGTGGTACCCGGTTTCACCAGATAGATTCCAGACGCCCGGGCAGGTTCCTCAAAGACAGACAGGAATCCAGCCAGGAAGGAGATGATATTAGTTGTGACCAGGTCTTTCCTGTCCCAGAGAGGAGGAAAAGTCACTTTAGACCGTTCCATGATGATCTGCGGCATAAGTTCGATGTGCAAGGAGCACTGGGTGATAAAGCCCCTGCACAACTTGGGATTCTCATCATACTTAGAGGGCGTGGAAACTCTTAGTTTAGGTTCTGCAGATGGAAGACAAACCAGAGTAGCCGGTTGGACCGCAGGAAGCCGACGCTGCTGCTGGGTAGCCTTCAATTGCTACAACATGACGCTGACTTGTCCGAGTTGCTGACCTTGCACTGCAATCTTCTGGGACTGCTGGGCCACGGTGGTGGTAAGGTCAGCCAGGCCAGGTAGTGAGACTTTGGGGAGATCCATGGCCGGATATCTCAGCAACCAGGGGCAGTGGACCCACTGTACTACCACGGACGATGACGTAAGCCGACACCTGGGTACGAAGTCTAAGTGGCACCGGGCTTTCACCAGAGCCCGCCCCAAAGCGGATTGGACTTGCAGCGGCGTGGTACCACCAGGTTGCTTCGTAGGCACTACTTTGTTCAAGGCGGCCAAGGCAAGGTACAGTATTGTGAGACAGAATCGTGGTGGGGGACCGGCGGGAGGTCAGGCCAGGCGGCACAGAAACGGAGTGAGGAGATAGGCAAAAGGTCAAGGCAGGCAGTGGAGGGGTGGAGTCAGGAACAGAACTGTGGTCTCAATAGGAATTCAGCAAACTGTTGCAAGGCATAGGAATAAAGCTTTCTTTCAGGCATGAGGCAAGGGGCACAGGAAGAGGGAGTCCAATTATTTGGGCAAGCTGCCAACAGCACAAATTAGCGGTGCGCTGCCCCTTTAAATCTCACCGAGCCGGCACGTGTGCACACTAGAAGGTGGGGAGGCGCGCGCCGGAGCAGAGGAGATGCCACTGGAGCTGGGAGAGGTCAGAGACACCGCGGCCGAGTAACAGGGGTATAAAGGCCACATGGGTGCGTCTGTGACCCAAGACATCAGGGCACCATGACTATGGTAATCTTCTTATATTTCTTATCCATGGGCTCCTTCCTTCTGTGAACCTACAGCACTAATTTCTTCAGCATTTTCTGAAAAAAGTGAACATTTAAAGGGATTGTCCATGATGATAACATAACCCTTATACTGACACTGGGGGCTGCAGTGTTAGGCGATCCAGGCACACAAAGAGTAAAAAATGTGCAGCATAATATGTATATAAACCAGTGCACATCAACCACAGTACACGGCAGTAACCTACTGCCGTCTACTTCCTCAATGTACTGTAAGAAATACTGACGCATTTCGAGCTATCCGCTCATAGTCACAGGTGTGACTCAGTGTTTGTGTTTGGATTAACTGAGCCACACCCTGCTCCTTGCATTTCATTCCTGCCCAGCAAGGGTTACTAGCCTGATGGACAGTTTTCCCAGTGTGCTGCTGTAGGCGTGTCCGGGAACGGCCTTATATACCTGCCTATTCCCATCATACCTTGCTTGTTATTTCAAGTCTTACCTGTATTTCTAGTGCTTTTGCTATCTTGTTTGGTATTCTGTGTTTTGTATCCTATTCTGTACCTTTGCAGCCATCTTGGTTTTTACCCGGTTTGTCTCCACTTGTCTGCCTGTATCTGGACCTGACCTGTATAAATCCCGCTTGATCTTGACCTGTCCTGTATATAACCCGCCTATTTTCCTGTATCTGTTGTTTGTCCCTCAGTATTGTTTACCTCCTAGTGTTATCCCACTTTCCCTGACCTCAATCTGACCTGTGTTAGTTATTCTGTGCACCAGTGTGAACAACGGTCTATTCCTGTATTTCGGTTACCTGACTGCTCCACCATCCAGCAGCTGCCAGACGATGCAAGTCTTCCTGTCATCTTGTAGGGTCGCTCAGGGACCGTCATAGTGGGTTTGCTCTTATCAGGGCGGTTTATCTGCTTTAGGAAGAGCCTTAGGCCACAGGGACGTCGCAGGGTGAGTTTGCCACCACTTACCTAGTCTGACAGCTAGCGCCAAGCCTGGTTGTGGTTGCGCAGTTTGCTGGACAGGTACTGACAATACCAACCTACAAATAGAGTAGATTTATCATACGGCAGCACTTAGGAGTATAATAAAGTCCTGCCCCCATGGATACATCAGGAGAATTAAAGGAAAACTACCACTAGGATCAAGGATTGTAAATCTCGCACACTTACATTCTGCTGTGTGCCCCCTGTGTCAGGATCTGCTCTCCTTTTAGCTTCTTATGCCCTTGTTTTTTTTCTTTTTTCAAGGATTTAAAGGAAACCTACCATTTGATTTGATACATTATGAACCAAACATACCTTCAGAATCCTGTAGCTACACTTATGCAGGATCATATCTTGGTTAATCCCTGAGCTGAGTGGTTTTGCTGAAAAAAGAATTATAACATTTAGGACCTTGGGAAAGCTGGGTCATGCTGGCTGCCTCCATAAACCCATTACACATGGAGCTTGTCATTACACATGGAGCTTAGTCATGAGTTAGTCAAGACATGACTAATCAACCTGAGCTGGATCACTCATACACAACAGCTGGGGGATGGTGCAACAATTGATTATTCTGCCTTCAGGCACAACCCAGTGATTACATAATCGTTTGGTTCAGTGAATAACTAATGTGCTAGGAGATGTCCTGAACCAGCCATAAGAGGGAGACAGCTTCATTATCATAATTTTATATTTGTTTTATCAGCAAAACCACTCAGCACAGGGATTAACCAAGATATGATTCTGCATCATCGTAGCTACAGCATTCTCAAGGTGTGTTTGCTTCATAATACATCAAATCAAATTGTAGGTTTCCTTTAATAACTATGCAAATAAGCCTGAGTGGCTCCAGGTGCCCTTAACATCTATGGAGCCCAGAGCCCCTCAGGCTCATTTGCATAATTTTTAAGTCTTTTTTTTTAAACAAGAGCATAAGGGGCTAAAACGAGAGCAGATGCTGCCCTTTAAAGCTTGTGATGTATCTGTCGGCATGCTATGCTTCAATCAATTTGACTATACTTACCTCTCTCTGTCCTTTGGTGTCTCCCTCTCTACTTCTGTGGTTTCTCCTTGGTTTTCCTTATCGGTTAATACCTACCTTGGAGAATCGGAACGCTTAGTATCTGCCCAGCAGCTGCTTGCAACATTGGACAGGCGTGCGGTGGATTACTTTGGCTTGAGAACCACCAGGACATGGATACAGTACTCTAGTATCAAAGGTTTCATGTTTTTACATACACCATTTTGGGTGTTTTGCTGAGTGGCACAGCCCCGTGAGGGCTGTTATCTCACTTTTCTAAATATTATTACTGATCTCTATCTTTATGTATTGGATTATATTAAAAGTTAAGTTTTAAATTGTCTTCTCACCCTTCGTGTACTTACCGGCATACTATGCTGGCGGACAAAACTGACCTGGCATAGTTTTGAGTAAAGACCTGCAAACATGCACAGGTTTGCTTGCAGGTTTGTAGAAAGGGCCCAATGCTTCATCCAACCTTCATGGTGTAGTCGCGATAATAATCATACGTTTTTGTGATTATTTCAGTGCTTCTATGTTAGAAAACTGTCATAGAAGCACTGATAAATGTCCCCCATAATCTCCGTTCCTCACAAGACGTTCTGCTTCACTCTATTAGTATCCACTCTTCTCCCAACCATCTCCTAGACTTCTGTCGTGCATCCCTGGAGATCTCTTCTAAAATGTGTCATACCGTCCTCCACCTTCCAAACCTTCAAAGGTAACCTGAAAATCCATCTAGTTTTGTCTACAACACACAATAGCTGCACTGCTCTGCTCCCTCGTATCTCCATCAACTAGGCCATATAGTGTTAGCCCTTATTGTCAGGGTCATCTTTTCACTTGTTTCACAATAGTTTTTGTATTTTGTACTTTAATTTGTTCTGGTCTTAAATGAAATCTAAATCAAAATCAAGCAGGATGATCCAGGGACACTTTGACCGTTGTCATCTTCTTATATTTGTTATCCATGGCCTCCTTACTTCTAAAATCAACTTTTAAAATTATGCTAATGAGCCTAAGAGGCTAGCCTAGCCTCTCTGTAATCTGGCTCTACAGATTTTTTCACTGTCTCCCCCTCCCCCTCAGCACTTGTGCAGTGAGCTGGAAGTGCTGGACAATAAATATAAGATTTCCAGTCACAGTGCCTGGAAAATAGATTTCCTTTTACTGGTTAAGGACCAGGCCCTTTCCTATTTTTTCATTTCCATTTTTCACTCCCCACCTTCAAAAACCTATTAATTTTTTATTTTTACAGGTAAAAAGCTGTGTGATGGCTTGTTTGCTGCGTAACAAATTGCACTTCATAATGATGGTATTGAATATTCTAGGCCATGTACTGGGAAGCGGAAAAAAAATTCCGAATGCAGTGAAAATGGTGAAAAAACGCATTTGCGCTGTTTTCTTGTGGGCTTGGATTTTAAAGCTTTCACTTTTCCCCCCAAATGACATGTCTACTTTATTCTTTGGTTCGGTACGATCACGGGGATACCAAATTTATATATGTTTTATATTTTTTTCATGCATTTACAAAAATTAAAACCTCCTGTACAAATTTTTTTATTTTGCCATCTTCTGGCACTAATAACTTTTTTATACTTTGTTGTACGGATCTGTGGGTGGTGTCATTTTTTGCGACATTTGATAATATTTTCAATGATATCGTTTTTAGGACTGTGCGATCTTTTGATCACTTTTTATAGATTTTTAAAATATTTTTCAAAATGGCAAAAAAGTGCCATTTTCGACTTTGGCCGCTATTTTCTGTTACGGGGTTGAACTCCGTGAAAAACCATTAGTATATTTTGATAGATCGGGCATATTCGGACACGTTGATACCTAATGTGTTTATGATTTTTACTGTTTATTAATATCTATATCAGTTCTAGGGAAAGGGGGGCGATTAGAATTTTTAGGGTTTTTTTATAATAATATTTTTAAACTTTTTTTTTCTTTTTACTGATCAATCCTATCATACACTGCCATACTACACCCTTCGGAAGACCCAAGGCTGTCATGGCGACGGATCGGCGCTCCCCGATGACCCGCTATGTTTTTGAAGCGATTGCTGGGATAACACCCGCGATCGGTGCCAGCAATATGCAGCAAAGACTTACTGGCTATGGAGAGGGCTCAACCCGTGAGCCCTCTCCATGCACCGGGACCCGCCGCCCACCGACGCTGGGTGGTCGTGAACCGGTTAAAGAGGACTTGTTATCCCTATAAAAGGCACTAGGAGCTGCTTACTAAAGTAAGCAGCTCCTAGTGCTACAGCAGATGCAGCAATGCTAAACTGGTAGCGTTATCGGACCCCTCCGATAACGCTAGCAGACACTGCCACGCTGTACGATACAAACGCCGCACTGTAAGCGGAATGGTGCATTCCCACTACATAGGCCGGTGGTCACTGCCCAGCTTACAGCGCGGTCCAGCATTTCTATTGTTTTATTGAACTTCCGGAGGGTTCCAATAACGCTAGCAGTGTAACACTTCTACATCTGTTGCAGCTCCTAGTGCCTTTTATATGGATGACAGGTTCTCTTTAACCGGTTCGCGACCGCCCGCCGTGTATTCACGACGGCGGTCGCGTTCCGATGCATGGAGAGGGCTCGCGGGCCGAGCCCTCTCCATAGCCGGTAAGTCTCTGCTGCATATTGCAGCAAAGGCTTACCGGTAACACTCGCGATCGGTGACGGCACCGATCGCGGGTGTTTTCTTGCTGATTGCCGCCGCCATCTTTCCGAGGATCGCCGCTCCCCGTGACGTCATCGGGGAGCGGCGATCCGTCGCCATGGTAGCTTCGGGTCTCACGAAGACCCGAAGCTACTTTGGGTTAACCCATTCATTACAATGTGCTATCAGCACAAGAAGACGGCAAAATAAAAAAAAAATTTTGTTCATGAGGTTTTAATTTTTGTAAATGTATGAAAACATTATAAAACCTATACAAATTTGGTATCCCTGTGATCGTACCGACCCAAAGAATAAATTAGATGCGTCATTTGTGGCGCTCAGTGAAAGCCGTAATATCCAAGCCCACAAGAATACGACACAAATGCGTTTTTTCACCATTTTCACTGCATTTGGAATTTTTTTCCCGCTTCCCAGTACATGGCATGGAATATTCAATGCAATCACTATGAAGTGCAATTTGTTACGCAAAAAATGAGCCGTCACACAGCTTTTTACGTGTAAAAATAAAAAAGTTATAGATTTTTGAAGGTGGGGAGTGAAAAATGGAAATGAAAAAACGGGAAATGGCCCGGTCCTTAACCGGTTAAAGGAAACCTACCATCACAAATCAACCTAATAAGGTAGATCTGATGGCAGGTTCCTTTATTTACTTGCAGCCTGATGCCTTTTTTAAATAAAACTTTTAGTTGCACAGATCTATAAAAAAAAAAAAAGTTTAATCTTATAAATATTTAAATTATCTTTGGAAGCTACTGGGAGTGGAGTAACTGCACCGTGGAGCAAGAGCTACTCCATGCCCCAGGAGTCTCTTTCGATAGCTCCTACAAGTAGTCTCGCTGTAGCAGCACATACTCATCCGCAAAGCCGGTGTTCTGGGCATGTGCTCGTGGGAGTGGAGTAACCGTAGCTCCAGGTCCACCGCATGACTACTCCACACTCCAATAGACTAAGAAAAATGTACATAAGATAACTTTTTATATAGATTTGAGCCACTAAAAGTTTTACTTAAAAGAAGCTTCAGTCAGCAAGTAAATAAAGTAACCTGACACTAAATCTACCTTAATAGTCAGATCCGTAGGTTTCCTTTATTGTAATATATGTGAACCCCCCCTGTACCCGCCTGGGGGTCTCATCACATCAGGTCACTGGGAGCCCAACGACCAAGAAAATAAAAGTTCACCCTACAATCTTAACTTTTAGTGTAGAAACAGAACCCAACAAACCCTAATATAAGGTAAAGAGGACCCGGAGTTACTGAACAGATGTGACCAGAATCTGTATCATTTCATAATTCCATCCTGAGAATGTGGAGAGACTACATCAGTGTGGTGAATGAGGAGCCATGACTGGGAGTAAGACGCCCCCTCACTAATAGGGCCGTTCGTTTGGGTTAGTGGCTGCATCCTTCTGCTCACTAATAGATGTCAGCCTGTCTTAGTGCTGGCAATGGCAGCCCAGCATCCAGGAATCCAAGTCTCCCATGTGATGAATGCCTGCCTCTCAGCAGCCGCCATTGAAGCACAGGCCTGCCACTCTCACGCTCACACAAGCCATTGGCTCATCACCACGCACAAGCTACTCCCGCGGCTTCCTATTGGAGAACGTGAGTCTTATAACAGGACACCGCTACCGGACTATGAATCCAGGGAAATGAAAAGCCAAGGGAATAGTCCTTGTAGGAAGTGAAGCCTGAGCTCCCGAGGGCGAGATGTTTATGGGATGACCCAGCCCTGCTTCTATCTCTCTCGCAGCCACCCTCTCGCCGTGCACGTCGTCGTGCACGCGCTTCACGTTCACCTTTAGGCTCTCCCGGGGGCGCGCATAAGGCCCGTCCCTATTGGAAGGCCGGGGAGAGGTGGAGAAGGCGTGCTCGCTCCCCGACGTCATCTACGACATGAACCGTCGCGCGAACGCGCACGGCTCTGCCTCCTACTAATATCAGCTGAGGAGGAAGAATCGGGGCGCGCTCCCGCCTCAGGTTTGAAATGTGGGGCACGGTTATCTGTAGAACGGACACCGCCATTTAAAACCGGGGACGCGCTGCTCGTGAACGGCGGCAAGTCGAGGCGCGGTCTCTGTCCAGTGTGTCTCGGCGCCGGGAGGCGCTCGGTTTCCGAGGGATGGCGGAGCGCTGGCTGAGCGGCGGCCCTGAGATGTAGAGCTGCCGCCTGCCGCGGTCCATTGATGAAAGGGAAGCGCCGGGTGTCACCTTCGTGTCCGTCTTGGTGTCATTGTGCTGGGATTTGTGCAGCCATCCTCCGTTTGGGACCTTCTACCTCCCCTGCTGGACCTCGTTTGTACAGTTCTGTGGTGGTCTGATTGAAATCCCCCCCTCAGGACCATGGCCGACGACGACGTGCTGTTTGAAGATGTGTATGAGCTGTGTGAGGTGATTGGGAAGTAAGTTGTGCCTATAGATGAGCGCCTATATATGTCTATACTGTGTCTGCACGATGACAATGCTGGACACATCTGCTGCAATGCCCCCAGATGTTGGCTGGGCGATCCCCGGCTTGCTCTAGGCAGGGCATGTTGCAGTGCTGGATTACCTGTGTCTTATCCACCCTATTCACACCAATGATGATTGTGCATTAGCTGGATGTGACCATATGGCTTTCATGTGAGGCGGGACAAACCTAGGTTTTCCATCCCTGTCCCTTGGCAAATGGGAGTATGTGACAAGCTGTGCAGAGTTGGGTCTCTCCCTTAAGATGGCTTTCCTCCTTCAAGGGTCCGGAGGTTTGACAGATGCAAGCCTTGCAGTCAAAGGGCTGTGCACTTGCATTGCAGGACTGGCATCCCCTGTGTCCGCCGGCATGGATCTGCATCATGGTGGCAGCCTGGATTTGCAGAGTAATTCTTGAAAAGCAATTTCATTTTCAAGTTATTAGAAGTAGGTGGTGGTTGCACTTGCTGTGCATGATTTCTTCAGTCATTAACGCCGCCCCCTCTTTCCATGGCTCTGCTGAATATGTCAGTGTGTACATGGTGCTATAATGCACCGGATGGAGTGCTAGTGCATGATCCTAGGATGTGATGCTTGATTGTCTATTGTAGGATCCCAATCGCTCTCCATTCATGAGCAAATCTCTGTGCCCTGTGTAAAGTGATTGACTGGAAAGTAGAGCTTTAATTCAAGTGTATTTGTCTGGATGTGTGTAGATGGACTGTACTTGTTAATTATTTTTTTTTTTCATGGTTTTGTCATTGGAGGAATTGCTATCTCCTTAGGAATATGTGTCAAGTGGTCCACTACTATCTGAACATTCCCAGAAATGATGAAATGTTGATGGAAGTAGTGATATGTAGGCGCCCCCCCCCCCCCCCCCCCCCCTACTTCGTGTGTTGTAGTCATAGTCTTACTACTTTGAGTTTTTTTTGCACAGGTCAATTTTGAGGCCATAACAATGTTGGGTGATAAGGATAGTGTCTCTGGCGTGATAGCAGCAGTGCGCCTCCAGTGTGCTTTTTGAAACAATGTTAGTTTTGCAGGTAAACCTTTATTGCAGAATAAAATGTTAACTCTCTTGTGTCAAGATATGCATGCATTCCCTAGTTACAGGATAACAGATAAATCGGTGATATGCAAAAGAGGTGGTGGGCCCATGACATTCTCCGTACGAGCAGGACTTTTGGGTATGTGAACCACGGGGAGCCTTGGGTGTTAGGCCCACTGCAATCATACATTTATCACCCATCCTTAGGCTAAAGAATAAGAATCCTTCAAGGGGGCTTTCCAGCAATATGGAAAAACCGCCAGGGCCGGATAGGAGGGAAGGGTGTTGAAGAGCACGTATTATGCTTCATGTAAATAAGTGAAAACCTCATTCAGCAAGTGACCTACTCTGACGCGGGATCTCACATCCGGTTTTCAGGGGTCTTCACTTCTGTGTTGTTCCCTGGTCTAAGGAGGTCACTCAATGCCTGAAGCTTTGTATTCAAGTATAAAGGACATCTACCACCAGGATGAAGGATTGCAAACCAAGCACATAGACATGCAGGCATGTGCCTTATCTTGAAGGAACCACTTTTCTTTAGTCTATAAAACTATAGAAATGAGTCTCATGGGCTCATTTGCATAATTTTAAAGTCGGCTTAAAAAAAGCTTAAGGAGCTTAAATAATATCTATCACCTGATTATCAGTGCTAGACTGTCATATTTTGGATACTCATTACCTGTAGGAGATGATGGAACAGATTAGACGGTCCCCTACTTAAGGACACCCGACTTACAGACAACCCATAGTTACAGACAGACCCCTCTGACCTCTGGTGAAGCTTTGTGAATGCTTTACTATAGTCCCAGACTGCAATAATCAGTTGTAAGGTGTCTGTAATGCAGTTTTATTGATAATCCTTGGTCCCATTACACTAAAAAAATGTTTAAACTCCAAATGTCACTGGGGCCAAAATTTTTTTTTGGTCTGGATCTACAATTATAAAATATACAGTTTCGACTTACATACAAATTCAATTTAAGAACAAACCTCCGGACCCTATTTTGTACGTAACCCGTAACCCGAGGAAAATGACGTTAAATATGTAAATTAGCCTGAGGCGCTCAGATCCTCCTGTTGATGTTAGCCGGATGTCTGAGGACAGTGGGGCTGGCCAGAGGGGTGAAAAATAAGCAGCTGGGGGGACATGGGGTCGTGCAAAATTATGAAGTTGAAGAGCCATGAGGCTCTTGGGTGATGTGAGCCTGAGTGCCTTAAAAAGGACCTGTCGCCCATAATTTCGGCACTAGGAGCTGCTTACTAAAGTAACGTCATCGAACGCTGCGGCGGGGACAATGTAAACCGCTCTCGGAGCTGTCCAATGTATTCATGAGGGGACGGGGTTGTGGCATGGTTAGGGGCGGTGACTGTGCATGACGCGCGGCAGTCACCGCCAGCCTATGGAGCGAACGGGGCTGTCCGGGGAAGAGGATTACACTGTACACTAACACCGCTGTGTTAGATAGCGTTACCGGAGGTTTCAGGTAACGCTATCCTTCTAACACTGCGGCGTTTGTTCAAGCACTACTTTAGTAAGCAGCTCCTAGTGCCGAAATTATGGGTGACCGGTCCTCTTTAAGGTAATTTACATATTTTTATAATGTTATTTTCTTGGCAATAACGGAGCCCAGGTTTTTGCTGGACCCTGTTCCATCATACCCTACAGGTATCGAGCATTCATAATGGCCTTCTACCACTGGTAATCCGGTGGTAGTTGTCCTTTAAAGGGCCTTTCCTGCCAGAGGGGGCACACGCCAATATGTCACTGTTCTTGATCTACAATCCTTCATCCTGGTGGTAGATGCCCTTTAAAGTAGTTTTTCTGAGTTGAGAGACAGGCCAAGTATGTGCCCAACCTTCATTATATTCTATGGCAAAGTTCGAGGTAGCCGTGCACTTTGTTCTTCCTCCTGCTCCATCAGTAAGTAAGATCGGAATCCCTTTAATCCAGATCATGGGGCTCCCCTTCTTGTGATTGGTGGGGTTCCTAGCAGTCACATTGTGTAGAAAGGGGATAACTTCTAAATTTGGGGACATCCGACCTTTTACCCCCCTCCAGCATCTTCGCTTTTATTCTTCATTTAATAGTTGCCACTCCAGTGAGCCTTTGTACGTTTGGAAATAGTTCTCTAGCCCACACAGTTTCTGAGCACTCAATCATTTAGACGATGTCAAGTGGGATGGCCTTGGACCGCCTACCTGATGTTATCCACTATAGATTGCTTTCTGGTTGCGATAAGGCACTGATTAACCAGTTTTGTAGGGTAAAACGAAGACTCCTCTGGAATGAGTAGATGTCAGTTTTTTGTTTTTTTTTTTTTTGGGGGGGGGGGGCAGGAGATAAAAAGGCCTCCTATAATGGAAAACACTGATGGCTGTTACAGCCTCTGTTTACGTCTTTGCTTGCACCATTGGCTGCATTTCTACTGAAACACTTGCTATTGAAAACGAACGCCATGTGTTTTTCATGTAAGCAATGTAAAACCTAGGTTTCACTAGAAACACATCTGTTGTCGTGCGAAGCTCCTTCCCTTGGCCTCAGAATTGCATTTCAAACCCAATTCAGACTCTGCATAATCAACCCATAGTAAAAATGAGAACTGTCCTATGACGAGCAGTCTTTCTGCAGTGCATCTCTTGTGCATTACACTAGGTAATGTGCTGCTGCATAAATTGAAAGTAGCCAACAGACGAGTTGATCGGTGTCCTGTTCACACACGCCAGTAGTTGGTAATGAGTGTTCATGCGCAAGCTTGTATACCAGGTCATTGGTCTGTGTCAAAGGGTTTACGCTTTCCATCCTTAAAGGTCATCTACCACCAGGATCAAGGCTTGTAAACCAAGCACACTGACTTATTGACATTTATTGTTGAACAAAAAAAAAAAAATCAACCTCTGTTAATATACTGTAGTCATGTGGTCACATACATCAGCATAACATCTGAATTCCATCAAGAATTTCTTGCAACTCTTCCATGTACAACTATGGTACATTTAACAATCCCGTTATTTATGAATAAAAAGCAACATTTTTATTTAAAGACCATTATATCAATAACTTCCTTAATGAGGACCTGTCGCCCTAAAGTAAGCAGCTCCTAGTGCTAAAACAGGCGCAGCAGTGTTACACTGCTAGCGTTATCGGAAACCTACAAACGCTGGACCGCTCTCAAGGCGGTCCAGCGTGTTCATGAGGGGGCAGGTTTAGGGGCGGTGACTGCCGCATGACTCGCTGCAGTCACCGCTGGCCTATGGAGCAAGCGGGGCGGTCAGGGGAAGAGGCAGTGTCTCAGACCGTCCCCTGGTGAATACGCCAGACCGATTTGAGAGTGGTCCACCATTTGTAGTGTACAGCGCAGCAGTGTTTGTTAGCGTTATTAGTGGTTTTCGATAACGCTAGCAGCGTAACACTTCTGAGACTGTTTTAGCACTAGGAGCTGCTTATTTTAGTAAGGTAGCTGCTAGTAGCGAATTTGCAACAGAACAGTTAATGCTGTTCTCCGATGAATTTATCTAATTATCCACAAATGCTAATGTATGGCCTGGGAGGTGCTGTACTAGGTCTTATTTTCAGGGGAGGCCTTAAATTTCTAAGCTTGAATAAAATTGCACTAGGCCTTATTTTCAGGGAGTGTCTTATTTTCGTGGGAAATGGGGCATAACTACAATGTGTTTTTTCCTTCCATTTCACTTTCACTGCAGCATGCGTCAGTCGTACGTCATTTGACCCCCAAAACACGCTTATTTGCTCAAAAATGGAGGAGGAAATCGTAAGAATCTGTTTTGCAAAGATATGTTGGGAAGACTCAAAGTGGCAAACTTAACGCCCTGGGGTAGGCACAAAATAATATGCAGATACACTCGAAAAGGTGCAAAAAAAAGTGAGGGAAAAAAGTTGAAATAAAGATGCATGTCCCCTTTAACCCCTTACCGACATGTGACGTAATAGTACGTCACATGTCGGGTCCCGGTACATGGAGAGGGCTCGCGGGCCGAGCCCTCTCCATAGGCGGTAAGTCTTTGCTGCATATTGCAGCAAAGGCTTACTGGTAACACCCGCGATCGGTGCCGGCGGCTTCAAAAAGATGGCCCGAAGCTACTTGGGGTTAACCCATTCATTACCATGTGCTGTCAGCACATGGTAATGTATGAGTAGTAAAATCCCCATATACTGCCATACTGTAGTATGGCAGTATATGATAGGATCGATCAGACAACCTAGGGTTAAAGTACCCTAGGGAGTCTGAAAAATAGTAAAAATAAAAATAAAAAAAAAGTTAAAATAAAAAAATTATAATAAAAAACCCTAAAAACTCAAATCACCCCCCTTTCCCTCGAATTGATATAAATATAAATAAACAATAAAAATCATAAACACATTAGGTATTGCCGCGTCCGAAAATGCCCGATCTATCAAAATATGATAACGGTTTTTCACTGCATTTAACCCCGTAACGGAAAATCGCGCCCAAAGTCGAAAATGGCACTTTTTTGCCATTTAAAAATTTTTTTTACAATTCTATAAAAAGTGATCAAAAGGTCGTACAGTCCTAAAAATGATAACATTGTAAACGTCATCAAAAAACGACACCACCCACAGCTCCATACACCAAAGTATGAAAAAGTTATTAGCCCCAGAAGATGGCAAAATCCCCCAAAAAAATTTTGTACAGGAGGTTTTAATTTTTTTAAATGTATGAAAACATTATAAAACCTATACAAATTTGGTATCCCCGTAATCGTACCGACCCAAAGAATAAAGTAGACATGTCATTTGGGGTGCAAAGTGAAATCCGTAAAATCCGAGCCCACAAGAATACGGCACAAATGCGTTTTTTACCAATTTCACTGCATTTGGAATTTTTTTCCCGGTACACGGCATGAAATATTAAATACCACCATTTAGAAGTGTAATTTGTTACGCAGAAAATAAGCCATCACACAGCTCTGTACATGGAAAAACAAAAAAGTTACAGATTTTTGAATGTGGGGAGTGAAAAATGAAAACGCAAAATCGAAAAAGGGCCGCGGCGGGAAGGGGTTAAAGGACCTCTACCAACAGGATGAAGCATTGTAAACCCAGCACACTGACCTACTGGTGTGTAACCCCTGTAGCACAATCTGCTCTTCAAGCTTCTTATGCCCTTTTTTTTTTTTTTTTTTTTTTTTTCCAGCTGCAGGTGGCATTTTAATCCTGGTGGTGCATGGCCACCATCTTGCATCCCGTCGCCACCCCCGTGACGTCATTGGGGGCGGCCATCAGTTGCCATGACAGCCTCGACTGTCTGGTTTCTGCAGATTCATTACAATGAGCCAGTGGCTCATTACAGACGTTCCCAGGGTTACGTACAAGATAGGTTTGTTCTCAAGTTGAATTTGTATTTAAGTGGGGACTGTATACTTTATAATTGTAGAGCCAGGCAAAATTTTTTGTCTGCCTGACTATTGGATTTTAAAAAATGTTGGGTTGTCATAAGAACCAGGATTACCAATAAAGGTTAATTGCAGACACCTTTGATAACTGTTACAGCTGTTTATTGTAGCCTAGGACTAGCATACAGTAAATTACCAAAATCCAGAGGTCCGTTTGTAATTGGGGGCGATCTGTAAGTCTGGTGTTCTTAAGTAGGGGACCGCCTGTATTAGGAATACTGAGCAAAAATGGCATGTACTATTCCTTAGTATTGCAGTATATGGTAGGAACAATTAGGCCAGCTAGGGTTAATGTACCCTCGAGGGTCTAATAGTTAAAAAAAAAAAAAAAAAAAAATCTTACATTTTATTTGATATGAATACAAATAAACAGTAAAAATCATAAACCTGTTAGGTATCGCCACGTCCCAAAATGTTCGATCTATAAAAATATAAAGTTTTTTTTACCGGCGAAAATGACAGTCACGTTCAAGTGCAATTTGATATGTGGACAACGAGTCCTCACACAGCTCTTCACATGGAAAAGGTGAAGGTAGGGAGTGAAAAATTAAAACACAAAAACGAAAAAGGGCCTTGGCGGGAAGGGGTAAAGTCTTTCATTTTCTGAGATGCTTTGACTTCATGTTGGAAATAAGTCATCTATTTGGAGCATGGCAGTTTAAAACTGGTGTGTGTGTTTTGCAGGGGTTTTTTTTCCTGGCCTTAATCTTCTGTCTCCACGACCATAGTTGGTCCCTGGATCTGGGACCATGGCTAGTGACTCCGTTAGATGGATCCATCATTGGCCTGAGGGAAATATTTTGCTGCAAACCGTTCTTTTGCTAATTGTCAAGATCAAGGCTCCTCCCTCAAGTGATAATATGGCCTTGTAAATGAGCTTATTTCATCCTCCGTAATATCAACTCTCCTGTTAGATTGTTCACTTGTTTCCCTCTATAAATATCCACTTAATGGAGCGACAGTTTGCAATTTTAATTTCTCCTAATCTATGCTATTCTGAGGTGCAGGTGCTCTCTAATAAAATCCTTCTAGATGAGCTGAGTGTGCTCCAAAGCTTGAGGATCAAAGAACAGTTTCTTTAATATCTAGTGTGGATTTAACTTTTTTTTTTTTTCCCCAAAATCTATTTGCTGCTATAATTATAAAATATTTTGTTTCCGTCAAGTTAAATTATTCATTTGAGAAAAATTTAGTAATTAAGTTGTTTGAATTAAGCCTTATTAAGCTGTTAACCACCGACTATCCAATTAAACTAACAGAACCCTCAAGTAGGGTGATAAATAAGCAGAGTAGTCATATTTTGCCTGTAATTTACAGGGAGTGTCACTTCAGATGCCTCCACTTTGGTTCTGTAGTACCTAGGAACATGCTGGTGTCATATTAAAGATAATCTCCTCCCTCAGATCGAATCAGTGCTTCTGTCATCTACCAAACCCAGAGATATTGCTTTATATCCCCTTACTACCTGGCCCTTTTTTTTTTTTTTTTTTTTTTTTAAACTTTGATGAAGTTTACAATCTATCATTGTAGACCCGTACAAGCGTTCGATCACTTTTTATTGGAATTTTTTATATTTTTAACTTTGGGCGCTATTTTGTTAAGAGGTGTAAACACAGTGAAAAACCGTTGTTAAATTTTGGGTTGAAACATTTTCGGGCAATAACCGCGATAAACTTTTTAATTATTTTTACTATTTTTCAAGACCGACCCCCCCCCCCCCCCTGGGTACTTTAACCCCTTAACGACTGGCCTTTTTTAGTTTTTTCACTTCATTTTTCACTACCAACTTCAAAATCTATAACTTTTTTATTTTTCCAAATAAAGAGCTGTGTTATGGCTTATTTTCTGCGTAACAAATTGCACTTCATAGTGACGGTATTTAATATTCCATGGCGTGACTGGGAAGCGGGAAAAATTCCAAAGCAGTGAAAATGTGTGAAAAACCACATTTGCGACGTTTTCTTGGGTTGGATTTTACAGCTTTCACTCTTGGTCCCAAATGACATGTCTACTTTATTCTTTGGGTCGGGTACAATCATGTGGATACCCTATTTGAATAGGTTTATAATGTTTTCAACATTTAAAAAAAATTAAAAACCTCCAGTACAAATTTTTTTTTTTTTTTATTTTGCCATCTTCTGGCACCAATAACTTTCTTCATACTTGGTGTACAGGAGCTGTGGATAGTGTAATTTTTTTGCGAATTTTGGGTGGCGTTTTCATTATCTAATTTGGGACTGTGCGACCTTTTGATCACTTTTATGAATTTTTTTGATATTTTTCAAATGGCCAAAAAATGCCATTTTCGACTTTGGACGCTATCTATTCTCGGTTGGTTAACATAGTGAAAAAACTTTTATTTTGATTAGATCAGGCATATTCGACGCGGCGATACCTAATGTGTTTATGATTTTACTTTATTTATTTTATATCAGTTCTAGGGAAAGGGGGGTGATTTGAATTTTTAGGGTTTTTTATTATAATTTGTAACTAGGGGTCGTCTTGATTTAGTAGGGGACGTCTGTATTTTTCTTCAGTAAAAATTTTTTTAAAAACATATATCGTATATACTCGCGTATAAGCCGAGTTTTTCAGCACAGAAAAGTGCTGAAAACGTTGCCTCGGCTTATACCCAGTCATAAAAAAATATTTAAAAAATACTAACTATACTCGCCCTTCGGGGCCCCGATGTGCAGCGCTGCTCCCCTGCGCGGGTCTCTTCTGGCTTCGTGCCCGTCTTTGTCTTCTCTAACTTCGTGCTGGGCACGCCCATGTTTCTCCCAGGGGCGCCTAGTATGACTTCAGCAGCGGCGCGGTCATACTAAGCGCAGGCCGGGGGAGAACAATGGCGGCGCCCAGCACGAAGTTAGTGAAGACAGAAGACGGGCACGGAAGCCAGAAGAAGACCCGCGCCGAGCACCGGGGGAGCAGCGCTGCCGTCGGGGACACCGGAGGGTAATTTATTTATTATTATTTTATTATTATTATGCAGGCTGTATACTACTGGGGGCAGGCGGCTTGGTGACCAATGCATTTCCCACCCTCGGCTATACTAGAGTCAATAGGTTTTCAGTTTTTGATGGTTAAAATTAGGGGTCTCGGCTTATACTTGGGTTGGCTTATACCCTAAGTACATACGTAAATGAGGTATCACTGTAATCGTAGTTAGCTATAGAATAAAGATAATATAATTTTACGGTAGAGTGTATTCCCAAAAAAACAAGAGCAAAGGGAAACCAAATTTAAATTTTCTTTTCCCATACATTCAAGAGCTAAAAAATGTCACAACAACCAATGACCTACTAAAATGAAGCTTTTGTAAAGTGCATCTCATGTCGCAGAAAAAAGCCCTTGTATGTCCAAATTTGCAGAAAAAAAATATTGTATGTATAGACAATAAAAAGTATCAATGCATAATCTGCTCTGAATGGCACAGATTCCCTTCAGCGACCCTGGCGTGTGCCCATACAGCAGTACCACCACGTATGGGGGATTGTTATACTCGGGAGGATTAAGTATTAAACTTTGTGGAAGCGTCAACAATAAAGCAGACATTCATGTATTAATTTTGGTTATCAAGTTTTTGCTTTGCTTTATGGCTCTGTGGAAAAAGTACAACATTTTGATTTCGTAAATTGAGAATTTTTCCAAATTTTCACTTTTTTTTTTTTTTTTTTTTTTGTTTTTCCATAAAATAACGCAAACGTGTCCACCAAAATTTTCCTCAATATGTACACTGAAGTATATTAAGTTCAGTAGCGAAGAAAACGTATTCCAAGTCACTTGGATTCCTTTTTTTTCGGAGATTGTGTTTAAAGCCATTCTGAAGTTCTTTTCTTCTTCCCTCTTTAACCACTTGTAGTGACAACAAGCGCGTGCAGATTTGAAAAAACGTCACCGCTCGTGTCAGGTAAAGGGGAAAAGAACGGTATTTTTTGCTACATATGCAAGAAGGAATATCAAGACAGTGTATTTAATCTCCATTATGCCATTGCCATGGTACACTCCTTTTTAGAATGAATCTCCTTCTATACTTACGTCAAATCATATGATTGGCTATAAACTACTAAAAACCTACAAACGAAACACTTAGCCAATTTAGGAAAATACTATACTACTTTAATTAAATGTTTAATAGAACAAATCAACACAATACATAAACTGATCAACAGAAGAAGTCATATGGGACAATAAGACTATCACATAGGAGCGTTAAAAACATGTGTGACAGAAATAAGAGGTATGGTACATTGCAATATAGTTTGAGGGGTGCAATTTAACCCCTTAACGACTTGGCCTTTTTTAGTTTTTTCACTTCCATTTTTCACTCACCAACTTCAAAAATCTATAACTTTTTTATTTTTCCACATAAAGAGCTGTGTTATGGCTTATTTTTTGTGTAACAAATTGCACTTCAAAGTGACGGTATTTAATATTCCATGCCGTGTACTGGGAAGCGGGAAAAAAATTCCAAATGCAGTGAAAATGGTGGTGTCTTTCCGACCTGTCCCCTGGTGAATACCCAGGCATCCTCCCTAGTTTTATGACGAAGTTGCCAACTCATTTGTAGTGACAGGCAGCAGTGTTTGTTAGCGTTTTAGTGTTTTTCAAACGCTAGCAGCGTCCACTCTAAGACTGTTATTTAGCACTAGGAGTTCTGCTTATTTTTTAGTAAGGTAGCTGCTAGTACGAATTTGCAAACATAACGTTAGTCTGTTCTCCGATGACTTTATCTAATTATCCACAAATGTAATTTTATGGACTGGGAGGTGCTGTACTAGTTCTTATTTTTCAGGGCGAGGTCCTTAATTTCTAAGCTTGAAATGAAATTGCACTAGGCCTTATTTTCAGGGAGTCTTATTTCGTGGAAATGGGGCCTAACTGCAATTTGTGGTTTTTTTCTTGGCCATTCACTTCACATCTGCAGCCTGCGTCATCGTACGTCATTTGACCCCCAAACACGCTTATTTGCTCAAAAAGGGTAGGGAAATCTAAGAATCTGTTTTTGCCAAGATATTTTGGAAGACTAAATTGGAAATTAACGCCCTGGTCGGCACAAAATAATAATGCAGATACACTCGAAAAGGTGCAAAAAAAAGTGAGGTGAAAAAAGGATTTGACATAAAATGCATGTCCCCTTTAACCCCTTCAACCGACATGTTGACGTAATAGTTACTCAACATGTCGGTGTCCCGGTACACTTGAAGGGCTCGCGGGCCGATCCCTCTCCATAAGGCGGTAAGTCTTCTGCTGTCATATTTTGCAGCAGGGCTTACTGTAACAGACCCCGATCTGGTGCCCGGCGGTCTCAAGATGGCGGCCGCGCGTGTGCCTTCATCTTCCGTTGATGCGTCCCCTTTACGTCATCCATGGAGCGGCGATCCGTCGCCATGTATCATTGGGTCTCAACGAGCCCCGCAGCTACTTGGGGTTAAACCATTCATTAGATCTATCCCTCCTGATCCTTCGCTTATTGCGTCATCACCATGAATGAGTGGTTAGTCAAAATCCCCAATACTGTACCAGATAAAGCGCAGGCTGGGTCTTCTCCTGTCTTTGGCAGTATATGGATAGGATCGATCAACAACCTAGGGTTTAAGTTACCCTAGGGAGTCTGAAAACTATTAAAAATAAAAAAATAAAAAAAAAATTATAATAAAAAAATTAATATAAACACAACTGGCCGAAAACGGCGCAAAGATCGACGGGGGTCATATCTCCCCCTTTGCCCCCTTCGAACTTGAGTAGTGTAATAGTAACTTAACAATCAAAATCATATACCCATTAGGTAATATAGCCGCTTCCAAAATGCCCCCGATCTAATAAAATATTGAAACAAAGGTTTGTTCTACTTGCATTTAACCCCCTTAGCGGAAACTGCTGCGTTCCACAATTCGCAAAATTGCACTTATCTTTGCCATTTCAGAAATCTTTTTTTGTTATATCATATTTCCTATACCAAAGTATCAAGGTTCGTACGTGCCCTAACAATTGAGTTACCTTTGATTAACGTTCCTCCAAAATCGACACCCACTCCCCGCCTATCTCCGATCCACCGCAGTATAAAAAGTTCTTTAGGCCCCAGAAGATGGCAAAATCCCCCCAAATATTATTAGTACAATGGAGGTTTTATTTTTTTAAATGTAGAAAAACGATTCTAATAGAACACTCATACAATTTGGTATTTTATTGCCACTTAAGCGTACCAGGAGACCAAAGATATAAAATAGCAGGTCATTTGGGTGCAAAAGTAAATCCGAAAATACCGAGTCCGCCAACAAGAATACGTCACAATATCGTTTTTTTTTACCAACTGTCGCCTGCATTTGTATATTTTTTTTTCTCCGGTACATTCCTCCAGTTTGGCCCGGGCGGCATGAATTTTTATTTAAATACCGAACCATTTATCGAAGTGTATTTAGGTCGTTGATACGCATAAATAGCCTCATACACAGCGCTGTACTGGAATAAACAAAAAGTTATCAGATTTTTGACTTGTTGGGGAGTTGAAAAATGAAACGGTCAAAAATGTTCGAAATAGGGGTCCCTGGTGCGGCGGATATATGGGTTTCAAGACCTCTACCGGGTACTGATGATACGTCATTGTAAACCCATGCCACCCAGATCCTTCGACTTACCCTATTTGTGTGTAAACCCCTGTACACAAGCTCGCTCTTCTAAAGCTTCTGATGCCCTTTTTTTTTTTTTTTTTTTTGGTCTTTTTCAGCCTGGTGGCGGGGTGGTGGGGGGGCCAGGAGGTTCTTTACCCTCCGTGGTGGTGCCTGGTCTCCACTCTTGTTGATTGTTCTCCTCCGGTCGCCTGACCGTTCCCGTGATTACCCTGTGCACGTTCAATTTGGGTGCGCGTCCTATCATTTTGCGCCACTAGTCATAAATGACAGCCCTCGCTGTCCTGGTTTTCTGCAGATTCATTACAATTTGAATCCTTGGCTTCACTACAGACATATCCGCCAGGTTTACGGTACATTAGTGATTAGGTTGTTCTTCTTAAGGTTGACTTTTTGTTATTTTTAAATTGGGTGGACTCGTATGTTTGTCTCTTTAATACGATTGTAGTCAGCTGGCTCGGCATAAAATTTTTCTCTGTCTTTGCCTGGACTATTGCGCGCTTTGTAAAGAAACCATCCGTTTGGGCTCCTGTCTGGTGTCTTCTTTTAATTGACCCACAGGGACTTACCCCAAACTCATAGGTTTGCAGACACCTTTCTAATGTTACATTCGCATTCCTGAACTGGATAAGCTTTTTTATTTTGTAGCCTGGACTAGCAGATAGTGTACAAAATCCAGAGGTCCTTTTGTAATTGGGGGCTGATGCTGTAGTCTGGTGTTCTAAGTAGGGGACCGCCTGTATTAGGAATACTGAGCAAAAATGCCATTACATGTCACGTAGTATATGCATTATATGGTGAGGAACAATTAGGCACGCTAGGGTTAATGTACCCTCGAGGTCTAATAGTTAAAAAAAAAAAACAAAAAAAAATCTTACTTTTATTTTTGATATGAATACAAATAAACAGCTAAATCATAAACCGGTAGGTATCCGCCACGCTCCCAAAATGTTCGATCTTATAAATATATAAGTTTTTTTTACACCGGCGAAATGACAGTCACGTTCAGTGCAATTTGATATGTGGACAACGAGTCCTCCACCCAGCTCTTCACATGGAAAAGGTGAAGGTAGGAGTGAAAAATTAAAACACAAAAAACGAAAAGGGCCTGGCGGAAGGGGTAAGTCTTTCATTTTCTGAGATGCTTTGACTTCATGTTGGAAAAGTCATCTATTTGGAGCATGCAGATTTAAAAACTGGTGTGTGGTGTTTTGCAGGGGTTTTTTTCCTGGCCTTAATCTTCTGCTCCACGACATAGTTGGTCCCTGGATCTGGGACCATGGCTAGTGACTCCGTTAGATGGATCCATCATTGGCCTGAGGGAATATTTTGGCTGCAACCGTTCTTTTGCTAATTGTCAAGATCAAGCTCCTCCCTCAAGTGATAATAGGGCCTTGTAAATCGCTTATTTCATCCCCGTAATATCAACTCTCCTGTTAGATTGTTCACTTGTTTCACCTCTATAAATACCACTTAATGAGCGACAGTTTGCAATTTTAATTTCTCCAATCTATGCTATTCTGAGGGCAGGGTGCTCTCTAATAAATCCTTCTAGATGAGCTGAGTGTGCTCCAAGTTGAGGATCAAAGAAACGTTTCTTTAATTCAGTGTGGATTTAACTTTTTTTTTTTTTTTTTTCCCCAAAAATCTATTGCTGCTATAATTATATAAAATATTTTGTTTCCTCAGTTAAATTATTCATTTGAGAAAAATTTTGTAATTAGTTGTTTGAATTAAGCCTGTTACACCACACTTTATCCCCTTAAACTACCAAACCCCAAGTAGGTTGATAATAGCAGAGTAGTCATATTTTGCCTGTAATTTACAGGGAGTGTCACTTCAATGCTCCACTTGGTTCTGTAGTACCTAGGAACATGCTGTGGTCATATTAAAGATAATCTCCTCCCTCAGATCGAATCATGCTTCTGTCATCTACCAAACCCGAGATATTGCCTTTTATCCCCTTAACTACCTGGCCCTTTTTTTTTTTTTTTTTTTTTTTTTTTAAACTTTTGATGAAGTTTACAATACATCATTTTGAGACCCTACAAGCGTTCGATCACTTTTATTGGAATTTTTTTATTTTTAACTTTGGGCGCTATTTTCTGTTACGAGGTTAAACACAGTGAAAAACCGTTGTTAAATTTTGGGTTGAACATTTTCGGGCAATACCGCGATAAACTTTTTAATTTATTTTTACTATTTTTCAGACCGACCCCCCCCCCCCTCCCCCTAGGGTACTTTAACCCCTTAACGACTTGGCCTTTTTTAGTTTTTTCACTTTCATTTATTTCACGCTCATCCATTTCAAAATCTCATACTTTTTATCACTCACCAACTTCAAAAATCTATAACTTTTTTATTTTTCCACATAAAGAGCTGTGTTATGGCTTATTTTCTGCGTAACAAATTGCACTTCATAGTGACGGTATTTAATATTCCATGGCGTGTACTGGGAAGCGGGAAAAATTCCAAATGCAGTGAAAATGGTGAAAAACCACATTTGCGACGTTTTCTTGTGGGCTTGGATTTTACAGCTTTCACTCTGCGTCCCAAATGACATGTCTACTTTATTCTTTGGGTCGGTACAATCATGTGGATACCATATTTGAATAGGTTTTATAATGTTTTCATACATTTAAAAAAATTAAAACCTCCAGTACAAATGTTTTTTTTTTTATTTTGCCATCTTCTGGCACCAATAACTTTTTCATACTTTGGTGTACGGAGCTGTGGATAGTGTAATTTTTTTGCGAATTTTGGTGGCGTTTTCATTACTATAATTTTTGGGACTGTGCGACCTTTTGATCACTTTTTATGAATTTTTTTGATATTTTTCAAAATGGCAAAAAAATGCCATTTTCGACTTTGGACGCTATTCTCCGTTACGGGGTTAAACATAGTGAAAAAACTTTTATATTTTGATAGATCAGGCATTTTCGGACGCGGCGATACCTAATGTGTTTATGATTTTTACTGTTTATTTATTTTTATATCAGTTCTAGGGAAAGGGGGGTGATTTGAATTTTTAGGGTTTTTTATTATAATTTGTAACTAGGGGTCGTCTGTTATTTAGTAGGGGACTGTCTGTATTTTTCTTCAGTAAAAATTTTTTTAAAAAAACTATATATCGTATATACTCGTGTATAAGCCGAGTTTTTCAGCACAGAAAATGTGCTGAAAAACGTTGCCTCGGCTTATACACCAGTCATAAAAAAATATTTAAAAAATAATAAACTTATATACTCGCCCTTCGGTGGCCCCGATGTGCAGCGCTGCTCCCCTGCGCGGGTCCTCTTCTGGCTTCCGTGCCCGTCTTTTGTCTTCTCTAACTTCGTGCTGGGCACCGCCATGTTTTTCTCCCAGGCGGCGCCTAGTATGACGTCAGCAGCGGCGCGTCATACTAAGCGCAGGCCGGGGGAGAACAATGGCGGCGCCCAGCACGAAGTTAGTGAAGACAGAAGACGGGCACGGAAGCCAGAAGAAGACCCGCGCCGACACCGGGGGAGCAGCGCTGCACGTCGGGGACACCGGAGGGTAATTTATTATTATTATTATTATTATTATTATTATTATTATGCAGGCTGTATACTACTGGGGGCAGGCTGGGCTGTGACCAATGCATTTCCCACCCTCGGCTTATACTAGAGTCAATAGGTTTTCCCAGTTTTTGATGGTAAAATTAGGGGTCTCGGCTTATACTTGGGTTGGCTTATACCCTAGTACATACAGTAAATGAGGTATCACTGTAATCGTAGTTAGCTATAGAATAAAGATAATATAATTTTTACGGTAGAGTGTACGTTCCCAAAAAAATACAAGAGCAAAGGAAACCAGAATTTAAAATTTTCTTTTCCTCCATACATTCAAGAGCTAATAAAATGTCATCAACAAGCCAATGACCTACTAAAATGAAGCTTTTGTAAAGTGCATCTCATGTCGCAGAAAATAAGCCCTTGTATGTCCAAATTTGCAGAAAAAAAATATTGTACGGTATAGAC
Organism: Engystomops pustulosus; assembly: GCA_019512145.1. NCBI lineage: Eukaryota > Metazoa > Chordata > Amphibia > Anura > Leptodactylidae > Engystomops > Engystomops pustulosus. Next base: position 208,152,418 of record CM033642.1, read on the forward strand.
AATAAAAAGTATCAATGCATAATCTGCTCTGAATGGCACAGATTCCCTTCGATACCCTGGCGTGTGCTCATACAGCAGTTACCACCACATATGGGGGATTGTTATACTCGGGAGGGATTAAGTATTAAACTTTGTGGAGCGTCAACATAAAGCAGACATTCAGTTAATTTTGGTTATCAAGTTTTTTGCTGTTTATGGCTCTTGTGGAAAAAGTACAACATTTTGAATTTCGTAAATTGAGAATTTTTCCAAATTTTCACTTTTTTTTTTTTTTTTTTTTTTTTTTTTTTCCATAAATCAACGCAAAACGTGCCACCAAAATTTCTCAACTAACATGAAGTATAAAGTTTCAGGAGAAAACTATTCCAAAGTCACTTGGATATGTTAAAGCATTCTGAAGTTATAACCACTTGTAGTGACACAGGGCAGATTTGAAAAAACGAGCCGTGTCAGAAAGGGGAAAAATGGCTTTGGCGGGAAGGGGTAAAGCGCAGATATCTTGCTATACTTTCTCACTTGTTCTGATGAGCCAAGAGATTTACACTACTTTATTATACTTTAATGCTTAAAATACAAAGCAAGATATAAACTTCTTATAATGTTGGAATTTATTTGAGCTACTTTTGTCAGACAAGTTGATTCTTTTTAATGCTTAGTAATGTCTTTGGTGGCTATCAGAATATGGGCTATAATGAGATTGAGGGGAAACTGTTGACTCCAATTAGAAGTAGGGACACCAATCATCAGGAAAAATGTGCAGATTTTTATCTCCTCCTTGAAGGATGGTCATTGCAGTTGCTTAAACAAGAAACATTCGGGACCAATGTATGCCTCTTGGTCAATATGGCCCTCTACAGCACCAGACAAATACAAAAAGCTAATCTGTAAACGTGAAAGGAAAAATATGTATAAAACCTAGCTTTTACTACAAAAACTCATAAAACCAGTACCTATTAGTACATAAATATCATAAAAACCACACAGTGAATTAAACCACCATGGTCAATATATCTTTCATGGTTGTCTGGCATTAGCAAAAGGTTTCTAATACTGTAGCATGGGGAGTAATTAGTTACAGCTGTAGTGAACTGTTGAGATCGTTTCGTTTGCTCCGACGGAACGATCTTGCCAATTTAGTTGTCTTCTGGGGTGAGTAGTCCCTCCAAACGGAGTCCAGGTTATCTCTCCAGTATAAGGATAAGTACCATTTACCGATCCACAATTGTGATGTAGAAAGAACCTACCAAGTCCCTGAGGCCCTTGAACTACTCCCCAACCCCAGTCCATAGGGCTACAGAAATAAGCCTTTCATCCACCGGTATTCATGGATTCGTCAGGGGCTAAAAATGAATTTGTTGTGGCTACATACCTCCGCTGTAACAGGTTAACACCTACACTGCAAAACTACAGATGGGCATAAACCTAGTTACTGAACAACCAGCAGTGGTCTTGGCTGTGCGACAGATGCGGCATGGCAGATAAAGCCGTCTTCTGTCACATCTCAGGCCCCAAACTGCTCTGCGCTGTCGTTTGAAATCGGGTTCATGCGCGTTTCCTATCGTTTCCCCCTCCGGATATGTGAAGGGCCGGAGAGGAGATAATAAATGCACTATGCATGTCCGAGATTTCAAACGAGCGCTGAGGACGGGAGGCGCGGCAGGCAGAACAGCAATCGGCTCAATGGATAGCTGTAGGATGAGTTTTTATGATGAAGCTGCCTTGTGGGTAGGTGGAAGCTTGACTGCTCTACCCCAAACCCCACCTCCCTGACTGCTAGCTGCCTATAAATAGAAGTTATTTCAGAGTGAGGCCAGCACACAGTCATTAGAAGGACATGCTTTGGAAACGGGTTGATCAAGATTATTCAACCTCCCCACCCACAGGATAAGAAGATGTTTGATCATTTAGTGACCAACTAATAGACTCCATCAGCGATACCTGGGGCCCTTTCCCCACCTTCAAATGGTTTTGGACCATGCAATGCCTGAAACACAATGGCATGTTTCCTGACTTTTGGTTTGTGTTGGCATCTTTTCTAAACTGTGCGTTCACTTCACTAGGTGTGTGGGCTATTTTGTTCTCATTTAAGTATGACTTTTGTTCCATGGTCTTACATGTTTTTTTTTTTTTTCATTTTTTTTTGTTGTTGTTGTTTTACTGTACTAGCTTTTCACAATTTGAGTTCATAGTCTATTTCCGCTCTAACAAAGTTAAAACCACTAATGGATGCTTTATCTATAATTTATGAAAGTTGAGCCTTTCAAATATGTACAGTTTTATTTTAGGTGAATTTTCCAATGGTTAACACAATGCTCCCTTTTTAACCCCTTGAAGGTGGCCTTTCTTTCACCTTAAATAGAACCTGTCGCCAGCAACAACCCTGCACTGTACCTTTTTTAAATGTACGTGTTCCCATGAAGCCCCTATCCATGGGATGAGGGCCACCATTCTTCTAAAGAAGACTTTTATTGATGTTCTCTGTTCCAGTAATTAAAGAGGACCTGTCACCCCAAAAAACACCCCCACCAAATTAGTTCCCCTTAATCCTGTACCCAGCCCCTTTATATTTATTGAATTTTTATTAAAATGTGTGTGTGCATACTGAGTTTTAAATGATCCGACCTCTTATCAAATAAGAGGTCGGATCGTCGTACAAGTTCCCTAGCAGTCGTCCGTATTCATGAGGGGTTCGGCCGACACACCCCCTCCACGCCCCTGTCAGTTAGGTGACATGGTAGAATCGCCGGCAGCAGCGCATGTATTGCGCAATCGCTGCCGGCTCTATGTGATGCGGCGCGCTGACAGCGGCCATAGAGGGGCTTATTCACAGCGCTGGTTTATTTTGTTTGGCCATCGCATAGAGCCGGCAGCGATTGCAATACATTAGCTGCTGCCGGCAATTCTTCCATGTCCCCTGACTGATGGGGGTGTGTCGGTCGGCCCCCTCATGAATATGGCCGACTGCTAGGGAACTTGTACGACGATCCGACCTCTTATTTGATAAGAGGTCTGATTGTTTAAAACTCATTATGCACACACACATTTAATAAAAATTCAATAAATATAAAGGGGTTGGGTACAGGATTAAGGGGAGCTAATTTGGTGGGGGTGTTTTTTTTTTTGGGGGGGGGGTGACAGGTCCTCTTTAAGGCAGGGAGCGGCAGAATACAGACAGGTGCCCCCACCCCCCTCAGTTTCATACCGGCAAATCTGTTTAGTACTCTACAATAATATAAGTAAATTTATATGAAATATTAATAATAAAGTATTTATTTTGGGTGGGTTTATGTGAATGGCAGGTTCCTTTTCCATTCATTTGTCTCCCGAAGGCCTCATGCATGCAACCAGTCTGTTACACCCAGTCACTATACGGAGCAACTGGCTGCGCCGTCAAGGATGGAGCAGGTCCTGATTAAGCTTATTGCAGTGAACTCTTTTATTCTCTTTGGGAGGATGGACAACTTGAATTGTGGTTCTGTGTGTTGTTTTGTTTTTTTTCTGAAAGGGGAATCTATTACAGCATTTAGCCTCTCAAACCAATGTAACATCGGCATCATTGTAGCTCATATTATACATAAATACTGGATATACATTTTGCTCCAATCTCCCACTGAAATCCAATCTCTTACTGAAATCTGTATCTTGGTCATATAGAGTCCAATTAAGGGGCATCTGAAGCACACACTCTTTTGGTGTCCTCTAACAGATCACATCTTTAAAGAGGACCTGTCACTCAGAAAATTACACCACCAAATGTGCCTCCCCCATAATCCTCTCCCTAACCCCTTTCTCCCCAGCTAGTTTTTTAAAAAATGTAGCTGCCGGCTTCTCCTAAAGTTCCTCGCTGATAGGGGCGTGGGGCTGATAGGGGCGTACAACTATATACCCCCTATTTGCACATGCCCTATGCAGAAAGGACATTTGTAAATGTAATGGCAGTGACCAAATTCAAATGGCCAAATCTACCGAACCCTGACACCTAAACACACAATTCTGTCATTAAAAAAACCCCTAGATTTTAATATACAGCTTTCTATTTCCAAGATATCCAATCATAAAGTTACATTTGGACATCGCCAGTTCTGTGAAGCATTCATACACTATCCATATATTTTGAGGGTTGATTCTCCCATTGTGTTTCTAGGTATCAGGGTACAAGAGATATAGAAATTTGCAATATGTCCCCCCTGCCTGTCAGCTAACGGCAGAATGTAGAAGAAGCTGCAGGAAAGACTTGGCTTACAGTTGGCAGAATTCCAGAAGAACATGCACCCTCTGCATCTGTAGCTGAACTTGGTGGGGGGGGGGATAGTGATGTAATAATGGTGTATATATTTATAACATATTTTGGTAAAAGTTTATTCAGTTGTACTACTTATTAAAAAAATAAACTGAACTGAGAAATGACAGTGTATTTTTTCATATTTGTAGTAATCTATTAGCTAATTTAATGAAGAAAAAAATATGTAATTGATAAATCCACAAAGGTTTTAATATGACAGAAATTGCATGTTTCCATGTACTGTAGAACCGTAGTTGGGGGGGGGGGGGGGGGGGGGCGTTTGTTTCAAAAAAAAAGAGAGGTCACATAAAAGGGTAAATTCTGGAAAGGACATTTCATACCCTACATGATGGGGGTGGTAGTGTAATGGGATAAAACCTGGTGACAAATCCTCCTCACATAATTTGTAGCTTCAAAGAGAACCTAAGATTGCATAGGGGCTGTCTAAATATGCCCAAATACTGTGCAAATACTTGTGCAATTATATTACTCTATTTCCAACCCAAATCTGTTGTAACTTAAGTAAAAAAAAGTGTCTGCCACATATATCATATATATATTTTTGCATTGTATTAGGCCTGATGCACACAGAGGTTTGTGTCTGCGCAGCTCGTACAACTGTCATTTCTTGGAGCAAGCCAGTGGGTGCAAATCCTTCACCCGGCCTATATTTTGTGGTGCGGGCAATCTGCACTTTACCACTACTACATGCACCACACCACTGTCCTAGGCTAAAGGTGGGGAGTTGGCTACGGCTAGGACACAGCCAAGGCATACATACGTGTACATGAGGCCTTCAAGAAACTTTTAGTAAATCTGCCTCTGTTTCCTCTCAGATTGTAAAAATGGAGCAGGCTTCTGCAAATACAGAAACGTTTATCGGAGGGCAACAGAATGGATGCACAGCATGCACTGTGTTCTCCTGGAAACTCCTTTACAGCTTGATAAAGGGAAGGGACTGCCTTCTCCATTGTTGGGTCGTGGAACACCTAGCCCCAGTCCACGGGCAGAGCCGTAACCGTGGAAAGGCAAAAAAGAGTTAGTTACCTCTGGTGCTTTTCTTCACCTGCGACTCCAACTTAATCTCTCCTCAGGATGCCTATATACTAGAGAATGGTGCTGGTGCGGGAACGGGGGGGGGGGGGGGGCAAGATGGCTACATGGGGGGGGGGGGGGGGGGCAATGCTCATATACTGGGGCATGGTGGTGGGAGGAGTAGAGTTCCTGTATACTGGGTGGGGGGGGGGGGAGATGCCTATATACTTGGGAGGCCTGTAGTGTGCTGAATATTCATTGTTTGGATTCTATAGTTTTTTACTGGTGATTACCAGTCACCGTCCTGCAGCGGTGAAATACAGTGTGTGATCAATGATATGTATACAGATGCATCATCACATATCTATATTTAATAGAGGGCTACAGTATGTAGCTAATACATGGGGCACATGTACATATGTAAAAATCATTTGGGGAGTATGTAAGGAATTTTGTCCTAGTGCTGTGTTTCTGTATAAAGCTTGGTTCTAGTATTTTTCTTGTGTATTGAACTCCATACTGGTGCTGTATTTGTGTACTAAGCCAGTCATTTTCAACCTTTTTATACTTAGAAAATCCTGGGGCACACCACCAACCAAAATAGCACAAAATGACACTAAAACAGTCATATTATACATGTAGTTAATAATATAGATTCTAAATTTATTTTACTCACCAGTGCTACATGGAGTATAATCCATACATAAGTGCATGTCTCTGATATTTTTAATTTGTGGTGGGGGGGAGCAATTTTAATTTTATTTCTTTAAAAAAGATTCCACCTGTACAACAAATTACCTAGAAACTTGCCTTGCACACAACATGTACTTGCAGGTAGTAGGCTTTATTGGAAATGTGGGTTTAGCCATCACCTCTGAGCCTCTGTAGACAAGACCAAAAAAATAGGTGGAGGTGGTGGATGTCTGAAAAACATAATTTATTAATCATTCTCTCAATGTTGGTACAGTGGATGGAACCAGAAGCAAACTGCTATTTGAATGAGATCTGAGCGTAAAGGCTCTGGATATTGTTAAATTACTGTACTTTTATCTTTGGGCTACAATAGCTATAACAGTTATTAAAGGTGTCTGCAATTTAAGATTTATTATTAATCCTGGTTCATATGACAATCCGACATTTTTTAAAATCCATTTGTCAGAGACCAAAATTCTGGCTGGGGTTACAATTATAAAATATATACAGATGCAACTTGCATACAAATTCAACTTAAGAACAAACTTACAGAACCTATCTTGTTTGTATCCCGGGGACTGCCCCAGAGATATCAGAGCGCCATCATTCTTTTGGAGGCTTTCGGTGTATAGAACTCTCCCGGGTCATGTGAGGTCACACGGGTGCACAGCTCGTTATATCACAGTAATCACTGCTGTGTGTTATAATGAGCCATGCACCTGTGGGACATCACATGACCAGGAACACGCTTTTTAATTCACTGGAAGTAAACCATGAAGCTTCCTATAGAATGACCGCAAGCGGAGATATAGAAAACCGTGAGGAATTGAAGAAAGTATATTGGAGAATTGTATTCATTTTCATTTAGCAAATAAATGTTTTTTTCACAAACTGGAAACCCCATTTAAAGCCAGGCCACTGCGTGTACACGGTCATCTGCTTGTTTCTCTTTTGAAGCTCCATAGCGGTGCACTGGTCTTTTCTTCCTGCTGTGTGAGTATTGCTACAGAATAGCAATGTGTTTATTTCCATCAATGGAGGTTCCTGTAATATGTTACTTATTCAGTGTTTTTAATTACTGTAATAGAAAGCAGAAGAGCCTGGTAACAGGCAAGTCATGCAAACTGTAAAACTGGCCACATCCAACTAGTGTAATATTTAACTAGATATTCTGACTCCAGAGTTGTGCGGTTGCTTTAGCTCCTTAAGATCTTGAGGGATTAGATGAACAGGAAATGGGAAAGAGGTCATTTTGAAAAATGCTGAGCTGAGAATGTTTACGGAGATGAAATTATATTGATGTATGTTGAACAAATTGAAGGCAGCATTCGTTCTCTTGGGAAACCCTGCAAAACCTGAAGACAAAGGTCTACAATAAAGTTATCCTTGACATCCTATTCTTTTAATGTAACTCTGCAGTGAACACAAGATTGACTGTTTCTTTGAAAAGAATCTGTCACATTAAAAATGCAGTATAATCTAAAGACTGCATGTGTTTTTATTTTTTAGAGGAAGATATTGCTCGGGACATGGCTTCCCCAAAAGCCTCTTAGTAGTGAATGGAGGACAGGCCAACCATATAATCCACCCCTCTTGTGTGGGTCAATTCAGGAGACTTGCAAGGCTTCCTTGTTATGGGAACCTGTCATCAGAAATTGACCTAATTAACCATTACCAGTATGTTGTGAAGCAGATTTACACCTCCCAGATCCTGCTTCCTTCAGTGTGCTGGCATCATTCATAAAGTCAGTGAGGGCGTATAAAATAAAGGCTGCGTACGGTTGTGCACCATGTGCTGCCGTATATACATGCAGTATCCAGAACTAGTGGGAGGTGCATTCTGTCAGCCAAGCCAATAGTCAGATATCCATCATTTGCCGGCCCACCGTATTTATACAGATACAGTGCCATACATGAACATACGGATAAAAAGCTTTACGTATATACGGACTCGTACAGCATGGAAATACAGGACTGGAGAAATCGCACATTCGTGTGAATGTAGCCCTGAATTGGTCACTGATGGTTCTAGTGGTTGGATTCCCAGGCAATTGAAAGTTTTCTTCTGTAATGTGGAGAGGTTAAAAGTCTTCTAGAAGTAAATAAAATTTTATCTGCTGCTCCTGTTCTGTTACAAACTGCCTCCAGATCCACACACCCAGTGGACTAAAAATATTCCTCAGAACATTTTTGAGTGAAAATTTATTGTAACGAAAAAACCCATTTAAGCACATAAGTTACCAGCTTGTATAATGCAGCGTAACCATTGCTAAGAACATCTTGCATCCACAAATTACACATTTTGAAAATGTTTCGTTACACCTCACACGAGTACAGTCACACGAACTCGCATCGGCTGGGAGCTGGCCGAATAAACTGAGGCTGGCTTGTGTCCCCATAGCCCTCTATTGGGCTTGTGCATTACTGTGCTGCACTGTGAATGGGCCAACAGTCACTTGGTATGGACATCGACTAGGTGTATGATGCTTCAACGCGAATCATACGGGCAGCCGACAATGGCAAATGGCCTGTATTTGGTCTGTGGTGTACACACTGTTTAGTGATGAGGCCTTGCTCAAATAACCTGCACTGGAGGCAGAATTCCACTTTGACATTGCGCATTGAAAATCTGCATTGATTAAGGGGATTTTTCCATCAAAACTATTTGACGTATCCTGCGACCTACTGCTGTGTCCTAAACCCATCTTGCCAGCCCCAGCTGCACAGCTATGTCCCTTATGTAACTGCTTACCCATGTATTCAGCTTCCAGGGGACTTCTGGGCCACAGATCACTCAGGGACAGCTTCTGCCTCTCACAGATCTTCAAAATACCTGAAACCTGGGGCTGAGGTGAACAGTAACATGAGTTCAGGAGACCATAAGGCCACAGCCTTTCAGCACTGCAGTCCAGGATGGCAAGAGGTGGCTGCGGAAGTTTCACCGGCTACAGTACCGGCCTCCAATCTTTATATACAGAGCTCACATGCTACGAGTTGCAGAGCATCCCTGCTGCAGCCTCCTGCTGTTATTACTGCTTCTTTCTCACTACTTACTCATGAGCTGTATCACCGTGCAGCTGCGCCTTTGTAAATGAGTTAAACTGCCTGTACAAGCGTCTATGATGTGCAGGCATTACTCTGACCTCTGACTACTAATTTTGATGCTAATGTTTTTTCTGCATTTTGTTTTGAATTTTATTAGCTTTGACACTAGTGTATTAGACTATAGTTATTATGGAAAGACATTGCTGTGAGCTGTGGCCAACTAGACATTTATCCATTGTCTACTTTAAGCCTTTAGGCTGCATGTACGTGGTTACATGGCTATGTCTAAGATGTTTTATTTGGTGCCATAGACTTGTTATGAAGCCAACCTGTGCAGTAAGGGTTACTATATTACTGCTGTGGTGCTGAGCTTAAATCCTATTATGGGCTGTATAATGGGAAGTTATCGGCCTTATTAATCGATCGAATAGCGACATGGAAGGGCAAAACCAAACCACCCAGCAGACTGGCATGAAAGCTGGCCGCGCGTACACTCCAAACTATATTTTACACTAATTGGGAAGCAATATCTGCTAGACTGATGCTTTATTGTGATGCATTTTACATTAGTTCTTAAAAAGCCATCTGTTTTTCTTGTGTTGAATGGCTATTACAACTACCTCCTTAAATATGCATTGTGAATAATTCGGACACACTACAATGAATTTAACAGCCAATCTAAAAGGGTTCTGCTTATAATTCTAAATTTATTAAAAGCCTCTAAAGCAGAAGTAAGAAAATCCTATAGTGGTCACGCTTCTATGTGTAAACATAGTTGTGTATGATAAAGCGTTTTATCCTTTCTCTACCATTACAATCATAGTTATTGACCCTCTACTGCTTCGTGATGGGGAAACATTACAAGCTGGAAAGACAATCTTCCTGCTGATTTATTGAGAGGCCTACAAAGACTGAGGGAGACGAAGCCAGCAATCTGGACTGCAAGCTTGAATGCTAAATCATTACTGAATACAAGTCCTTAAGGCAGAGTTCAGACATTATGTTGTGGGTCAGATTTTATTTATGTGGTCCTATTGCTATTTCCCAAAAATAATGGTTGAATTTTTTTTTTTTTTGAGGTTTTCCTTGATAAATTTATGGACTATATTGTGGTTCTGAATCAAAGGAGCAAAAATCTAAAAATGTTTTAGTATGCAGGCAACATCCCCTTCACACTGTGTGCCATATTTATTCTATTGCACGGAGCAGACGAGTAACACATGGTTCTGTGGTAAAATTAATACTGATTGTCATCACCAGCAGTGTTGGCTGCATTCACGTCTGTCACAGGGTATATATTGGAAGGGGGTTTCTGTCCTGGTGTATATCATTGATGATAACCTTATAAGACAGCCGGGCTTTATGTGGGAGTAGACTAAACTGATCAATTTCAACAAAAAGGAGTTTAGACGGGGGGTGTTGTGTATCTGGATGTTTACAAGACATTTCATACTGGCCCAAATAAAAGGTAGGTACATTTAAACGAGACTGCTCTGGCTACAGGAAAATCTGTGTATAAGGCCGGGGTCACACGTGGTGTTTTAAACCCGTTTTTAAGCAGTCGGTTAAATGCATCCGTTTTTGACCGGTTGAAGTAAGATAATTGGTAAAACCAGTCAAAAACGGATCGAAGTTTTTCAACGGACTGCTTAAAAACGGGTTCAAAACTTCACATGTGCCACCGGCCTTAGCGTTAACAATGGGTTTAATGATGGAAAATAGAGTTTTGTCATTAAACTTTTGCACATTGGTTTGCAGTTTCCAGCAGGGTGCCACGGGTCAGGGAATGGTATAATATTACTGTGGGAATTCTGGAGGCCTGGGCTGAGAAATGGCTAATGAGGTTTAATGTAGATAAATGTAAGGTAATGCACTTGGGCCAAGGAAACCGTTAAACAAGCAGTGAATTATTTTGTAAAACTGCGTCAGTTTAGGATGTTGATGGACAGAGCCCGACGGCTGTTTCCAAGGCATATAGTATAATGGGATGCAGAAAGGGAGGCATAGATATTTGTGAATGCCTGTGGTTGCCAAGGGAATAAATATTTGGCAATTGATTATAGCAAAGATGGGGAAGTTTCACCCTCCGCCCAAAATCTCCCCAACAACTAAAGCTATTTTATCCTGTTAGAACATTCTGCACCTAACAAATAACAATCTAGACACTCTCCTTGAAAGATGTCTCCATTTCCCTACTTGCTTATGACCAACTTTCACTGCCCACTCATACATCGACGGCTATAGGGATTTTTTCACTAGACTTACTCATTGAAGATAATAAAACAGCAGCTCCTCAGCTTTTGATCACCAAATATGGTATACCCTTATGATTCCCGAAATGTTAATATGGAAAGGTTCCTAAAGGCAGTACTTGCTTTATAATAAGTTATTAGACCTTATTTTCACTGCTACTAAAGGCTTTCGTGCTTTTATACTCGGCTATTTCCAACAACATGGTCTTCACATTCTCTGACACTGAGACGATGGAAAAAAGCACTATTTCCCAGTAGGGATGGCTACAAACCTTCTCTTTACTGCACAAGACTTTGAAAAGTTGTTCACATGTTGAAGCCGCCATGAAAACCATATTAATTTGGTGTTCCACCCATGCACCCAAGTACCTTCCAGCCATGCTGGAGGGGTTGTGGGGCTAGAGGAACCCTCATATATATCTCCCTTTTTGGTACAGTGTATCTCAACTACTAAGTGATATTTCTATGCAGGGTACCAGCAACTCCTAATTATGACGGATATGCTACTACGTTATAACCATAAACTGCTGGCAGCCAAAATTCTCACAATTGCAAAGATCCTAATAACCAGGAGATGGAAATCTTCATCTATCCCTACAAGGGAAGACTTTATAGCCTAGGTCAGTGATGGCGAACCTTTTGGAGACCGTGCCCAAACTACAACCAAAATCCACTTATTTGCCGTAAAGTGCCAACATGGAATTTTAAGCAGAAACTTATTGCTACCTTTTCTTCCACATCTTTCAATTGTATAGATCCCCTGAGGTCACCAACACAGTTGAAAGGGGGCAAATTTAGACTATCATCGTTACCTCTTTCCAGGGCCTCTGTACAGGATGAATGGTGGGTCCAGCAGGAGGACCTCCATAGATAATGCACTTCTGTCAAAACCTTCTCACTTTTCCTGCAGTTCAAAACAGCCAATAAAGTGTTTCTTTAAAATAGTGCTGAGAACAGCATGTTTTAAGTTGCCTGGAACTGCAGCAAAATTCAGTGTTTGGTGAACTCTGTCCTGGGGAGATGTCCTGAGTGCCCGCAGAAAGGTCTTCGAAGCCACCTCTGGCACCCGTGCCATAGGTTCGCCACCACTGGCCTAGGTCAACCACATCTACTCCTGCGACAGCACTGGCATATGGGTTCCTCACCCCTTACTGTAAGGCCAGCCTCAAATGAATGCATTGTAGCTGTTCTAGCAGTTCTGACTCTGCAGTTCGACAGACAGGGAGTCCTTGTATCATTTCTGTATAATTAAAAGACCCATGTTGAGTGCAATGTGCTCCGTCCATGGGATGGGATAAACATGCTGGTCCCTTTCTATGGGCTGGCCACGTTTTGTGTGCAGCTGGCCTGATGGCAGTGAGCCTCAGAATTCTCTGCCGCAAGATGTTATGATGGCTGATGCGTAGCATATGTTTACGAGAAACCTGGGTGCCTTTCAGTATGCCATCTACTGTTGCTATTTGGGCACAACCATGTTACAACCCTATAGGAAATGATTGGCCCATATATATTTGTGAAAATTCTGAAAGATGAATAATATAATAATCTTTATAGGTATAATGCCATCATATTCCGTAGCGTTCTACAATTCATAGGGGACATATACTATACATATAAACTACATTACAGAGTACAAGCTGTTATATGGATGTAGCGAAGTTCAATATACAACATTTTATTAGCGGTATAGCAAAAGTTATTTTATGTTTTAAGCATCAGAAAATAAGAAACTATTGTTTTATCAGTAAAGGTAAAAACTGTTAAAATCTGGGGTATTCTCCTCCGTGTTTTATGGAGTCTTCTGTTCTAAGCTCTTGCTGGGGCCGTAGAATTTACATGATTATAAACATATAAATCATTAATGGTAAAGGGCAATAAGAGTACCTTATTACAATGTGTATTTTTTTTTCTCGATTTTCTTTTCCTGAGAGATGAGCCATAGGGCATCCTTTATTTTTTTAGTGGAAAGAACAGATGTGTACTATGATGTGTAATAGAAGTGTGCTATTACAAGGACTTTATACTCTGTACAATGACAATAAATAGGCTCTTAACTCCTGGCTGTTTCCAAAAGTGCCAGGAGGTGTATGATAACAATAACCCATAAGTTTTGCTATGTCAATATTCTCTTAAGCTGGTTCTGGGTTAAGCTCATACTTGAGTTTGACAGTTTTATCATATTCTCTTCTGTTATTTAGACAGGAATAGAGAAAAAAATACACCACCCTGCAGAGTCATTACTGCTAGAACAGGTACAATGGGGTTCTTTTTATTTATTTTTTCCCCAGTGATAAATAATAGAAGCTACCCTTACTACACGGAACTTTACAAAACTTGGCCTTACCTGTCTACACTTTGTAACGTAGTTGCAGTACACTACAGGATTAGGGAATGAACCCTATTTATTTTTTCCTTTATAGGGCTGTATGAGGGTTTGTTTTTTGGACAAATTGTTCTTCCTATAGCTGGTATTTAAATTTTCCATACAGTGTACTGAGAAACTGGCAAAAGCTTTTCATTGGCAAATGAGGGTAAATGAAAAACACATTAGCGCCATTTTCCTGTGGACTTCATTTTTACAGCTTTTATGTTTTGCCATGTTTTTCATATTTTGGAGTATGGACCTGTTTTATAAGTCATTTATGTTTTTGTGGAACAAACTGACCTTTTTATTCCTACCAACTGTGACTTTTTCATCAGTTCTCATTCAAATTTGTATGCGTTTATAAATGGTGACTATTTGCATGTTATTTTCTGCTTGGGGGCCTATCACTGGAAATAGTTAGTTAGTTTTTTTTTTGGTGAAAGGCGCGTGGCTTTTACATTTTTTTTTGTTTTATAGTTTACAGTTTAGTATTTTATTTTTTTTTTTAGGCACTTGTGTTTATGGTATTGCAGATAACTTATACTTTATTGCAGTATATGGGGAATTTACTGCTTTAACATACTTGGTTTGGAGGGATTACCAGCTGTTGTGGACCAGGATCGCAGCCCTCCGAATGGAGGGCAACAGTTAGAGCCATCAAAGTGATGTGCATGTGCAGATGGAATTTCAACAGGGGACCTGTCAGCCTAATAATCTATTTAGGAGCTGCTTACTAAAGTAAGCTGTTTCCTAGCCCTACCCCAGTACCAGCAGTGTTAGCGTTATGGAACCTTTCGATAAAGCTGGAAATACTGCACTACATGGCACTATTCATGAGGACGTTGTCTGAGGCGCTCCCATCTCCTCTGCTTCTCCCTCAGACTGCCCGTCCCATGAGGGTGCCAGAGGTGACTGCCAGTCTTCATGCTGCAGTCTATGCCTTGTCGCACCCCCCTCATCAATACTCCGGACTGCTGTAAGCTTGGTCTGGCGTTGTAAGGGCTATGTACTGCAGTGGTTCCTAGCTTTATCTTCTAGTACCGCTCCTAGATAGATTATTGGGATGACGGGTCTTTAACATCTGACTGCAAAAACATCAGAGTATTTCGCCATGTCAGATTATGTTTAAGGCAATGGCTGAACATTAGATCAGTATAGACGTGGCTTTCACGCAGAATTGTTAGGGAACCTTGTGCTTTTTGCTATAGCCCACATCAATGCATGATACGTTTTACAGTGTTCACATTCTGCAAAAGAATTTACAAAAACTGGGAAAAAAAGTTGCTCCCTTTTTGTTGACAATCGCAGTAACATTATGCAGGATCATCACAGGAAGTTTAAGCCGTCTCCCCAAATGTTAGTTTATAGAGTTACTGATCATCTTGTCACATAGAAAACCAGCACTGCTATTTTAAGGACTAAAAGTCGTGGCTTGAAGGTCCTAGTGCAACTACATGTGCTCCTTAACAATCTCTGGTCATAAATCCGGAGTCTACACAGAAATGTGGATGCAGATGGACTCTTGTGTTACAGGCACCTCCATATTATACTTATGTGTGTGGGTATAGATGGTTTTATTTCCGCCATGTTAAGATGTGAATAAACTGAAAATCTTCCCCTTGGGCTTTGTTCAGACAGTTGTTTCTTTCCCCTAGTTAATGTGGAATTAGGTTGTGCATAGTAGCTGTAGGGCAGCTTCATAACCACATGTGCATTTGGCCATTTCAGTGTAAAGGTCTAATCAGAAAATGTTTTCCTCAGTGATGTTTCCTGATTCTTTTAATCCAAAAGAATGTAGTATGTCTTTACGTGTGTAATGTAGGCTGGGTCATTGTGAAAATAATGTGTTGCTGGAATGGCGCCTTCTTATATGTACTCAGGATAACAAAATAACTTAATCTCTAATTCATTGTTATTAACAAAAATGCAGCATTACACAGATATAAGTCCAACCTGTCTCTATCACTCCTGCTGTACACAATTTCCGTTGCCCCTATACATGACCCTGTAACTTCAGACTTGAGGTCGGGTGGCCGCCATCTTGATTTTTGTGTGAGATCGTGGAGCTGAGATCGCTGTGTCTTGTGCCTGTAGCCACGCCCCCTTCAGTCCTAGCATTGGAGCTCACAGACACTGATTCACTTCCTGGTAGGAGATTGTGAGGAGAGACAGGCTACAAGGAGATAAGTGATCACGGGAAGGGGAATGCAGGCACAGATCTGTGAGACTGACAACAGAAATGTAGCAGAGCTGACTCTGTAATAGGCATCTAATGGATCTCTTGCATCTTTATCTGTTTCATCTAGAAGCCAGATGAAAGTGTATATACACGCTGTACCCTGATAATCTAACCACATTGTCACCCTACAGAACTAGATGGATCATAATGTGCCTGCTTAGGGTGATGCCACACGTGTCGTTTTGAACGTGTTTTTGGCCCGTTTTTAAGCATGAAAAATGCTTGCTTTTTTGACCAGTTTGTATTAAGATAATTGGTCAAACCTGGCAAAGACGGATGCCAAAAAAGTGTACAAAATGCCACGTGTGGCATCACCCTTGGAAATGTGAGAATTTTCTTTTGTGCAAAAACCACTTTAAGGGTCCATGATGAGGTTACAGTTCCCAGTGCTGGGGCAATAGCTAAACCATCTGTACAATTTTTGATAGGAACTAAATTAGTATCAGTTGCTGTTACTTGCATAGCATAGCCAATGCATGGCAGCCATTCAGAGGGTTAAAGGGCACTACAGGCAGTCCCCGGGTTACATACAAGATAGGGACTGTAGGTTTGTTCTTAAGTTGAATTTGTATGTAAGTCGAAACTGTATATTTTATCATTGTAGTTCCCGACAATTTTTTTTTTTTGCCCCAGTGACAATTGGAGTTTCAAATTTTTTTGCTGTAATAGGACCAAGAATTATCAATAAAGCTTCATTGCAGACAATTTTAAGCTGATTATTGCAATCTGGGACTATTTTAATGCATCCAGAGAGCTTCACCAGAGGTCACAGTGGGCAGAGGGGTCCGTCTGTAACTATGGGTTGTCTGTAAGTCGGGTGTCCTTAAGTAGGGGACCGCCTGTATTTAGCCTGGGCAGCTGACACATTGAATATTTCCAAGTTACATGATGTGATCAGAGCCTGTAGTTGAGTGCTTGCTTGTGTACATTTGTGCATTAACCCTTCGCTCTACTCCTCAGGGGTCCATTCAGTGTTGTCCGAAGATGTATCAACCGAGAAACTGGACAGCAATTTGCTGTGAAAATTGTCGATGTTGCAAAGTTTACATCAAGTCCAGGTTTAAGCACAGAAGGTAAGATGTATTTTTTTTTCCCCTTAAGTTCAACTTTGCAGTATGGAAAACTTTGATGCAATTTTTGTCTTGTGCGTTCCACTACTTTGAATTTGCAGGAATGATATCGGATTTAGGTTTTATTTTTTTCATTTTTTTAACTGATAGGTTTAAATGTTATCTTATTCTGTGTGCTGTATATTTAGTGGTTAGCTTATTGGGACCGGAGGTATATATTATGCTGAGAGATTGTTGATGTCGGATCCTTGCAAGGTAGAAGATGATTTCCTAAATGTTAAATAAAGCTCTGGTGCAAGGATTGCAAAAAATATGTTAAACTGAACTGTTCCTTAGCAGGATCACAACCATCTTCTATCAGCGGCTACAGAAACTGAAATAGACCCAGATCAAGTATAAACTGTTAGTAGAAGGGCTAAAAGTAATGAGGAGCGTAAGCACATCTTGCATATGGATGGAGCTACATATGATGCTATTCTACACATATATTATCACAATTCCTTTAACCCCTTACCGACCTGGCCCTTATTTGTTTTTTCATTTCCATTTTTCACCCCCCACATTCAAAAATCTATAACTCCATGTAAAGAGCTGGGTGAGGAATTGTTTTCTGCGTAACCATTGCACTTCATAGAAATGGTATTGAATATTCCATGCCGTGTACTAGGAAGCTGGAGAAAAATGCAGTCAAAATATTGAAAAAACGCATTTGCCCAGTTTTCTCTCACTGTTTCTCACTGTGCTCCCCAAATGACTTGTCTACTTTATTCTTTGGATTGGTGCTATCACGGGGATAGCAAATTTGTATAGGTTTTATAATGTTTTCATACATGTACAAAAATTTAAAACCACCTGTACAAATTTTTTTATTTTTTTTTATTTTGCCATCTTCTGGCGCTAATAACTTTTTCATACTTGGTTGTACGGAGTTGTGGGTCGTGTCATTTTGTGCGACTTTTGATGACTTTTTCAATGCTACCATCTTTAGGACTGTACAACCGTTTGATCACTTTTTATTTGATTTTAAATATATTTCAAAATGGCAAAAAAGTGACATTTTCGACTTTGGGCGCCATTTTCCGTTACGGGGTTAAACACAGTGAAAAAACGTTATTATATTTTGATCTGGCTTTTTCGGAAGCAGCGATACCTAATGTGTTTGATTTTTACTCTTTATATTTGTATCGGTTCTAGGTAAAGGGGGGGTGATTTTAATTTTTAGGGTTTTTTTTTTCATTTTTACTTTCACTATTTTTTTTCAGCTATACAAACTACTGAGCTATTCAGACAAAGGCATTTTTAAAATCTGCATAGATTAGCCTTTTGTAATCAGTCACCATCTAAAATGGCTTTCCTGGTGACATGTTTGCTTTAATGAGTTAAGTCAACTTCTGAAGAGAAGAGTCCACTTTTCTCCCAGGTTGCCAGCAAACCACGCCTTCTTTTTTGACTGACAGTTCAGTGTCTCCTCAAATCTCGACCTGAGCACACAGCAAGTCCTCTCTTTGTCCATTTGCTGACCTTACCAGAGTGCTGGCCCTACTAAATGGAGAATTTAGCAGTGACCTTCTCACCATTTCACGCACCCTGTGATGGACAGAGCCAAATTGATGGTGGGTGTGGTCCAGATAAAGGCAGAAAAAGTTAGGGGAATGAGTTCACTGGTGTCAGGAAGTAGATTTAAAGTGGTATTCTCGTCTGGGAATTCACATCCAGATTCATTAATCTGCCATACATAAACCAGTCTTCAATTAGATGTCATTAAAAAATATGTACCTGGGTGAAGATAATTTCTCATAAATGTACTGATATGGTCCCTTAGAAACAAGACTGTGTCCCTGGATACGGCCACCTCTGCTGGAGGGATTTCACAAATAAATAGCTTTTTGTATATGAAATGTCTGGGAATTACTGCAGGT
The DNA here is from genome assembly GCA_019512145.1 of Engystomops pustulosus. Taxonomy (NCBI): domain Eukaryota; kingdom Metazoa; phylum Chordata; class Amphibia; order Anura; family Leptodactylidae; genus Engystomops; species Engystomops pustulosus. The sequence continues at coordinate 208,171,318 of CM033642.1, forward strand.
CCCACAGTTGTAATGATTGCTGAATCATGTGGTCACCGCTGCCAAAATGTGAGGTGGTCGTATCCGAGGAAGCTATCTCGTTTCTAAGGGACAACATGGCTACATTTATGAGAAATGATCTTCACACAGGAACATTTTTTTTAATAATATCCAATTGAAGAAATGTTTACAGATGGCAAATTAATGCAATTAAATTTAAATGCCCAGATGGGAATACCCCTTTAAGCTTGGCTGTGCTACACTTTTCAACAAAATGCGGGGGTAAGTTTTATTGTACCTGTTCTTGATGACGGGTTCCCTTTTAGATTGGGTATGATACTATCCAACGTTGATTTTCCATTTATCTAGTGACCCCAACAGATGTTTAGGTAAATATGTGAATCTTGGCTGCATTAGCTAATGTGTATGGCAACCTTCTGTCATATAGCTGTCAGCCCATCTTAGAAGTAGTGTGCTTGGCTGCGGACAAAGCTGTAAGATCTGTCTGCGGCCCCCATATGGAGTATATGCAGGTGGATGAATTTATGCTGGAGGGTTCCAGAATTCTGATAAGAGAAAATGATCTTAACAAATAGGATACATGTGTCAGTCTCATGTGATGGTAATTGCATTAAGGAATTAAACTGCAGAGGCGGCCTTGTGTAAGATATTAGGCATGGCTTGGTAATAGCTTCTCTCCTTTGTGTCTGTTCCCATTGGTAAGTTAGAACAATTTAGTTTTAGTCCCAGCACGCAGCCCAGAGGGGCTGAATTCTGAACCGTGCCCTGTAATCTCTTTAGGCAGACACGCCAATAGACCCTAAAAATATGTGAAAATAATTACTCCTAAGCTTGGCACATGAATGTCAGACAATGAAAAAATAGCAGATCTTTTTTCTGTTCTCAATAACGATGCCTAACAAAAGATGCATTTAAATCTATGTGAAAAGGGTTGAACAGAAGAATTTGGGGCAGATTTATAAAAAGTGCCTTAAGGTTACACAGGGCAGAGTTAGACTAGACAGTCTTATTCTGCACCAGATTCATATTAGTATCTGTCGTACTCTGCACATCTGCATTAGTTATCGCGCAGTATGCCAGAAAGTTAAGACAAATACTTCTGAACTGACAGAATTTTTTGTTGCAAGGCCACACCCCCTTTTCTTACGCCATGCCCCTTTTGTCGAGCTAGCCCTTACATTGACCATTGAGCCTCTACAGTAGATATCACTTATTACTGACAAAAAATACAATGAAATTAACATGGATTAACAAGACTGGATCTTCTGACGTGTATTTCCGGCTGTGTGCTACCCATACATACCGTTTTTATATGGGTAGCACTTGTCCACATTCACTACATTGGGCATTATGATCATCTATATGAATGGTCGAATTGCCCACCAAACCTCTATAGAAAATCTAGAGACTGTCCTATTTTCTCCTGCATTTGTTTTGTGTACCCCATAGAAGTCTATGGGAATGGAAAAACCTGTATCATATGTTTGTTCGTCACATATATCATGTATATACAGTGGGTAGCCCAGGAGTCCTGGAGATGTGGGAGGACAGTATTGATTGATCTGGTGTTATACATAGTCATATGGGTGAAAATGTTCTGTATTTACAAAGTACTGCTGTTCTGAAAAACCCATCCCTCCGTGTGCATATGGTCACAGCTCTGCTCCTCCGCATGTGTGCATATGGTGCCGGGAAAGCTTGACTTCCGTGTTAAACTCGGCCTGACCTCTTGACCTTCATAAACCCAATTTACATCCCTCTTCAAATGTCTGCATATCCCACCACACTAGGCCATAAAGAAACCTCATATAGAGCTCTATGCTTAATTGCAGACAGTGTAGCAGCTAATCATTACAGCCTGAGCTAAGGTCCGTAAATTAGCATCCAGAGAGCATTTCCAGAGTCACTGTGGCATTGTGTCCTGTGTCTTTAAGTCGGGTGGTTTCGAAAGGAACCTGTCACCACAATTTTTTCACAATAAAAGCTAGTGACGGCTCCATAGAAAGTTATTAACTCTATTACGACTTGACCCTTTTTTGTTTTTCCCATTTTTCATCCCCGCTAACATCTAACTTAAAAAAAAAAAAAAAAAAAATTTACAGAGCTGTGGTATAAGCTTTTTTCTGCGTAACATAGTGTATTCCCCGTAAAACATGCATACTAAATGTCACTATGGAGGGGGGGGGGGGGGGATTCTAGATGGTTGAAATGGGAAAAAAAGCCACATTTGTTGTGAGTTTTAGCCCCTGCCTACATTGTTGGAGTATAAGTCACATTCCGGTTACAGGATGGAGAGGGCTCACAAGCTGCATGTACTACATATGAAAATGCCATAACCGTAGTATTGCAATATTGCATGACATCCACCATGGTTAGGGTGAAAGTACCTAGAGTGTCTAAGAATTGCAAAAATTTAAAATAATTTTTAAAAACCCTCAAATTCAAATCGCCCCCTTTTCCCTCTAACTAAGTAAATGTAAAAACTAAACCTGTTAGGTCACGCCGTGTCCCAAATGTCTGCGCTATCAAAAATACCCTGCCGTGGAAAATGGGCCCAACGTCGAAAATACCACTTTTTTGCCTTTTTGAAAAAATTTTCCTCTTCCGTACACCCATGGAATATTAAATACGCAATATGAAGTGCCGTTAGTTGCATCGAAAACAACCCTCACACAGCTTTTCACATATAAGAAAAATTTATAGATTTTTGTGAGTGGGGAGTGAAAAATTAAAACCAACCTTCTATTATAAAAAATTTATTGTTTGCCATCGTATACTCTAATACTTTTTCATCTTCTATGTATTGAGCTGTTGAGGAGTGATTACTGACCTGGAAAACTAACATCTGTCGCTTTGACTGCTGGTAGCATCTTTGGCGGCAATCAAAGGGTTAACACCTGCGTTTAGTGTTAGAACTGATACTAGGTGTTACTGTTGGTTGTTTTGCTTATAGTAGTGCATATATGATGTCATTGTCGTTAAGGTTCGCGTCCTGTCACCTTTTAGCTAAAAAATGGTTTCCCCTCACATCCCCATAATATCCCTTGATTATTTTAGCAGGCGTGCATTCAGCTAGCGCTTGAATCAAAGGGGGTGATCCTGCTGGCTTGGGAATGCCGTCTCACCCATTCTCACTCAGATCATGTGACCAGTGATGACACCATTAACATTTGCCAAAATCTACCCCATTTATGTATCTGATCACATGAACTTACAACAGGGCTATGGGTTTTGTGTGAATAGAAAATTAGTGCTAAGGTGAGTTGCTGGCAGTTTAAGCAACAGCTAAACTGAGGTCAGAGCTTTCATGAGCGCACCGCCCACCATTCCCTCATTTTGTTTTGTACTGTGGCTCTGTGTTCCCTATTTTGAAATTGCAACTTTTTTAATCTCGTATACAAAGGGCAGATTTCATAGACACCTTACAACGTTTTTATCATTATCAGATTAGAACAACAAGATAAACCTAACAATCTGTTACAGCTGTCACGATCCATCACGATTATGTTTTTTACATATTACTTATACCAAGCTAAAAATATTCAGCAGCCATGTAGGCGTAACTAAACCAAAAAGGTTTAATCTTTCGAAATGTTTTCAGAATTTTGCCCAGATTTTGAGTTTCAACTTTTGTGCAGTTTGTAATTGAATACCATATGGGCTCTATGCGGCAAGATGTCTATCATTTTCTTCTAACTTATACTGTCACTTGATTACATCAATATCTCATGTTTTATGGCACTTTCCCAAATATCTTTTTTAGATAAGAAGTTACACCCTAATCAATGTAACTTTCCTTATACGCTGCATCACTACGATACTGTATGATGGTCTCCTTGTGTAAGGCAGGATCTCATAATTACTGGGGTATAGAAGAAGCCTAAAGTAGAAATTTAGCCTCCTTAATTTCACTATATTTCATCTATTTCAAGCTAAAGGGTTTTGAGGCCTTTGGTTTTTTCACACAGTTACGAAAGCATTTAATAATGTGCAAATTGTAAGTTGCTACCTGTACTGGGGATTCTATTTGATCTTAAAAGTAATAAAGTGCTGATCACAATTTAAGAAACGATTAAAACCCAATTTTTTTTTTTTTTATTAAGCCCTTCCTCGGGGGCCGTTTTTCATTCCACCATTTGTGCCTATGGGGTGTCCAGGACAGAAGAGCTTATATGCTACATAGACGTGCGATGATATTTTCCTAGATTTTTTCCCCATCTGTAAGTCCTTTTATGCTGCAGTCGATTTATTGTGTTAACATGGAGATGTGTTTGTCATTCAATGAGTCATGAGTAGAAATTAGTTATCCTCTTAAGCTATCAGTCTGTCCTGAGAAGTGATTTGGTATACTTCTGCATCAGTCCTTTCAGTTTTACGTGAACATTCCTCATCTTTTTTTATTGTATTTCACATCGGTGTGTAATTTGCTAGCTCTACTATTTCGTATTTTTGTCCACTTACTTACTGCCTTGGCTTCGCTTGCAACACCATGCGGGTTTCTAAAAATCTCCCCACTTTGTCTGCCCCTAGCTGCCCCTAGGATTCTACTGTCAGAAAGTGGTATTCCTTTTGTTCTCCTATTGACGCATATCCTTTATACCTAGTCCTTCGCATGCTTTTAATAAATTGTAATGCAATTTGTTTAATCCAAATTTTCTTTCTGATATATCCCTGAATTATATCACCTGTAGATCATATATTTATTGTGGCTCTGTTTGGCGCTGCAATTATCCCCCACCACTTCTGTTGCTCATTGTAGTGGGTGACCATCCATGCAAAAAAAGGACCATGGCTTAGTTGTAGTTCGCCATAGATGGGGTTAACCTGCTATAAGCTCAGAAGAGAGCCCTCCCCTTCCACTCTCTATTAGAGACTTTGCAATTGAAAACCACATTGATATGGTCATAATTGTTCCATACCATATGGGCTATTTAGACATTATCCAATTCTGGAAAATTGGGGGGGAGGTCCAGATAATGCTCACAAATTTACACCAGGCCCACAAATGCAAATTGAAATACACCACAAATAGAGTGTGTAGACGAGGCAAAAAATAACAATAATCGCATGATAAAAAATGAACAACCGACGCACCTGTACCAATAAACCAGAAACCCTCACTCCCCACGGTGTCGATAAGCAAGCCCGGTTTAGTGGTCTCCGCCCCACACAGCTCTGGTGGTATCTGTTCCCTTTCTCACATCCCCTTTTTTTTGCACCCCAGCACCTTTTTATGCTGTTTTTTGGCTATCCCCCTTTTATATCACATATAGGGACGGCATCCATATTAACTACTCAAAGGTTCTCTTTGCAGCTGGTCTTAATATACAGTGTTTGGTGCATCGGTGAATAGTGTACTTCTGGGAGGGTTGGCACTTCGTGGGGAGAATGGGTTCTGTTACAGTGGTCATGTGATTATTTATTAGTTTTTATTGGTATCAATAAAAACAAGAGGTGAACTTTTTATCAAATGATATCTATTGTTTTAGTTCAGTCCTTTGGTCTGCACAGCCAGTCCTTCTTGCCAGTGTATCCTACCAGTTTCGTGATCACTAGATTGTTGTATGTAGTGTGGTGTGTCTTAGCTGCAGCAAAATGAATTTACAGTGATAGAGCACCATTTTGTATTCACCTAATCAACATGATAAACCTGTATGTGCTCGTATCCAGACGCGGCAGTCTCATAAACTGTGGCCAACTCCTGTAAAGTGAGAATATGACTGTATATAAAAATTTTAGTTTAGCTTATCAAATGGAAAGGTGCAACTCAATGTTCTGTGAAACTACTTAAAGGACAATCTGCCACCAGGATGAAGATGTCAACCAGGCTCACACTGACATACTGGTGTGTGTGTGCCCCTCTGGAGATCAGCTCTTTGCCTTTCTATGCCCTTATTTTTTTATCTATTTTTTTTTTTTGAAAAAAAAGGCTTAAAATTGCTTCAAATGAGCCGAGGGCTCCAGGTTCCATTAACACGCTATAGAGCCTGAGCTGCTGGTCTTTTGAATCATTTTAAAAAGCCCTCTTTAAAACCAGGGCATCAACGAAGCTGAAAGCGCAGATCTCTGCTAGAGGGGATACACTCCAGTAGTTCAGTGTGCTTGTTATAATCACATCCGTGTTGGTAGATGTCATTAAACCATTTATAAAGAGTTATGTAATTTTTTTGTTTACTTCACTATAATTTCAAGATCTCCTGCATTCTGGCTGACTGTCCTCATAACATTCACCTGTTTACTGAAGTGCTTCTTAAAACTGCATTGATTGAAGATAAAACCTCTAGCTAGAAATATTAATATGAAGCATTATTTCCTCAGAATGCATTACTCGGATAGACTACACTGGGTCTCATAGATGTTGTACAAGTGCTTTCCAACTGCCCTATGAAACATATTTGTATATTGATGATGCCACTAAAGACGCCCCTGAACACTGGGGAGGACTCAAACAGCGTATTATCTGGAAAATCTCTTCCCATCGAAATCTGTGTCGAAATCGACAGAGGATAGTGACTGAGATTTTCACAGGCAATGTAAGTTAACCATCTTTTTGCAATGGGTATTTAACAGAGCACTGAAGACACTGCGTCCAGGTTCCCCACTAAAACACATCCTTGTGTTCTAATATTATCATAAGCCGTATCACTCATTAACAAATGCAGGAGTATGATTAATTTACGATACAGTAGACAGTTTGGTAAAACTGCCATGCAACACACTGCAAAACTTTCACTCATAAAAACAATCTGCACTAATTGTCACAGCTCAGTCATCATAATCCAACTGCCCTAGTTGTAAATCGAACGTATGGCTATGGGTAATGGTACCATAAAATATAAACATAAATTTGAGCAATTTTCTCCGCTAACGTTGTCCGACAGTATGATCTCACTGCATACTTATCCCTGTGGCTATTTAACTTTTATACCATGTTCCGGTCTTGTACTATTATGGAGACCTTTCATTAATAATCTTCATTTTTCATGTTCGATGCATAAAGTCCCTCGTTAATTAGGTCTTTGTTAAATTCTTGATTCATTCTTGATCTGATGTTTTTGCTTTTCAGGTAATTGCCTTCATTAATACAGCGTGGTCATAGCTTTTATTGTTCTATGGTCATTTTGCCATAAATGGTACTCATTAGTTTCCCTTCTTTTTGCTTGTAGGAGCCGTGTCGTCAAGTACTGGAAGTCTGGAGGAGATCCCATGCACTTACAGACTGCAGCAAAAGACCTGATTTCGATGATAGTTTTCCAAGATCGCAGCACTTGCACCACACTTCTAGATGTAAGTCTTGTTTCGAAGATCTCTCTGGCCTACTATCTGTAACTTGCTGATGTTAAAAGTCTCTCGTATAGTTTTTTCCCTCTCTAACTAAGGTTTGTCTAAAGAATTTACCATCAAAAGTAAAGCTTGAATAAACCAGCAGCATTTGAAGCCTCATTGGTACTCGTGTCCATTGGGCTGTAACGTGTGCCCAATTTGTAGTAGATCAGGTTCCCAAAAAGGTCTATGGCACCTGTCACTGTTGGGTGAGCAGTAGTCTTATCGACCGTTGACAGACTGCGGTAGCTTTATGGATATGGAGGGGTGCGGAGGGCACCGCGACGTGTGTTGTGCCCGGTTTGGGCCTGGGTTAGCACACGTAGCCAGGGAGCCTTGCCCATAGACCCGGGCACGTGCGGTGTATCTATTTGTATTCCATGTCTTCTAAAGTGTGAGGTACTACCGTAGCACTCTGTGGTGGCTTTACGAATCTCCATCTGCTCCGCAGACTGTTTGCAATGAAGCACTTCCTGTAAGGGGGAGGTTGAGACAGTTAATAGTCTATAAGTACAAGTCCCTGAGAGGATAGGGTAGCCCCCTCAGGCTCCTGAGCATCATTTTCAAGGTGAATTTTTTAGAGGAAAGAGACAAGGATACAAAATATAAGAAACATTATCCCTGCACCTTGCCGTTAATCTATGATTATTCTCTGGTTCCCTTGATTTGGATTGGTAGATTTCCGTAAGTTAACTTAAAATGCGCTCCCCTCCCCTCTCTTACGCAGCGCTTGTTAATACTTAGAGGCCTGCTAGTCAGGCCCTGATGTGGCCTACTAGATGTATGACCTATAGCTAGTAATAGGCTGCAATTAAGATAAAGGTTCAATTGAGATAGACTTCAGTAATAGAAAATCTAGCATCAACCCCTTTAAGATCTGCTTGCAAACCTGGGCACAACAGTGAGGCCCACACTGCTCTGAGGAAACCAGTAAAACATCAGACTCCATTCAATCATGAAAAAATTCATAAATAGAGACTGGTTAAAAGCCTATGCAAACATGTGTGCTCTAAACTTTGTTTTTATGTCTCTGATTGTTGTATTGATCATTCCTAGAAGGCAGGGTCCATATTTTTGGCGGCGCTATAGTGTTTGTGTTGCTCCTGTAATTTCTCTTGTTGAAGTTAGGCATCGAGATAGATCAGTAATTTTGTACAACCAGCAATGGTCAACATTCCTGGAAACGATGTCTGAATACAGAGTGTCAAACCAATTACTAGTTAGATTTCCCCTTGAGCAGAAGACAAATATCTCTTTTGGACTTGGGGGCAGCCCGGGACCCGGATACGTAGGTAGTCTGCTGGCCTTAGTCTCCTCTGAATGTGTAAAGCATTTGTGCTGGTGTGTTAGTATGACGGCAATGGGCCTGTTTTTATAAGGAGTATGCTTCACTGCTGACTGGTGAGTGGCTGAATGACTTTAATTTTCGGTTGGAAGTGGAAGACACCGTACTCAATTCAGACGACTCCAAAGTTCCAAATGTCTTCATTGACAACTCCGTCCCATCAGACTTATATGGTTACAGATGCAGTCTATATAATGTAGTCTACATACTTGGGTGACAAACATAAAACGTTCTAGATTTTAAGACTTGGTCTAACTGGTTTAAGGCTCAAACACCTTTTGGTTAGCGGCAGAGGGATTGTTATAGGACTTAAGACCGATCATTTTTAGTAGTGAATGTATTAAGCCTATATTCTATACTGCAGTATAGACTGTCCTGTTATGTACAAGACTGGAGGTCTTAGGTTTGTTCTGCAGTAAATTGTATAACTACAATTGGTAGCTCCCGACATTTTTTTTTTTAATTTTTTTTCCAGTAAACAGTTTGTATTTTAGAATGTTTTGGTTTGTTTTGTATGAGAACAAGGACTATCAATAAAGCTCTGCAGTCTGGACTTAAAGTGAAAGCATCCAGAAAGCTCACCACGGTGGCAAGAGCTGTAACTAGGGCGTCGTTGTAGTTATTTAACTGCTCGGTGTCTAGACTTTGTGAGTCTTACAGGAAGCCACGTCTGTTACGTTACACAGAATGCAGCCTGTATCTGGCACCTTTTTGGTAGAGAATGGCAAGATGTTTGTGTATGAACATTTGGCTTTACCTAAAGTGTAGATTTGTGTGAAATTGACCCTTTGACAATTTGTACATAATAAGCTATTCGAATAATCTCCCTAGAAGGTCTGTGTATCAGTGTTGATCCTCCTTGCATTATCTTTTAAACAGACTCATTAAATATGCTAATTTTAGCTGATCAGGAAGCATATTTACATGGGTCCATAATGGCAATAAACATCTATATCTTGTTCCCTATACTAGACATGTCGGGCACCGGCAGGCAGGGGCATTATTATGCAGTCTCATGCATTCACATTAAGGGATGTTAGTAATTAGAGATGAGCGACATGACCGTCCGATCTATGCTCGGCGAGCATTGTAGGGTACTCAGCACTGCTCGTTACTCGACGAATAGCTTCGCCCCTCGAGAAATGGCAGCTCCCGCGTGTGTGCTGTTTGGCGGCCAGAAACAGAGCCCAATCACAAGCCAGGAGACTCTGCACTCCACCCAGCAGTGACCGTTGGACCCTTAACGTCGATAGCAGGGTTGTTGCCGATAGGGGACCCTGGGATAGACAGCCGTGGCCCGCGCTGCTCGGATCATTGCTGTCTCTGGATAGCCGCGTAGGGAGAGAGCTGCTGCTGGTCGGGCAACGCGTCAGGGGGTTCTATTAAGTTACTGTTAGGCAGCGTTGATTCTCAAGAACCACAACGCCCTTCTAGGCTACAATAACGTTCTACTTTTTTGTTTTTTAATTGCATTTTACAATTTTGTGAGGATTAGCTGGGGACTTGCTGACCGTTGGTGTTTTAGCTCCTTAGTTGGCACACATTCATAGCAAAGACCGAAGTGGGCAAATTTCAGTAGGGGTTGGTTTCTATTGAGTGCAATAATCCTCGTGGTCATCTCATTGGCATAGTAGTGTCTCCTTTGCATACTGGCAGTAGAAATATGCCATAGGAGAATACAAACAGCTTCTTGAAGCCTACAGTAGCGTTCTTCATATTTGATTCTGGTTGATCTGTGTGTGGCTGTACAAATTTTTGAGTGCATGTACTTGCGCAATTTGACAATTTGTAGGAGAACTTGCGACCGCTCTGTTGTTTGCGGCTTAGTGGATCGCACCATATCCATAGGCAAAGGCCGAAGTGCAAAAATTCGTAGGGGTTGGATTTCATTAGGCAGTAACTAGGTCCTCATTGGCATAGTAGTGTGTTCCTTGATACTGGCTAAAAACATAGCCATAGCCAATAGGATAGGATGTGGGTTTTAAAAATCAAAAAAAAAAAAAACACAAAAAAACACAAAAAAAAACAACAAAGAAGATAAACAAAAAAAAAAAATTATAACTCTCTTTAACATGTTTAACCCGAGGGCTAGGGGTAGAGAACGAGGGGCGGGACTGGGCGTTCCAACTACGCAGGGTCGAGCGGTTGGTCCTGGGCGGGGTGAGACCCACCTGCTGATGAGGGTAGCCGGGGAAGCCGCAGACTACACTCCCTAGTTTCATGTCTGAAAGTTACTGGCCTCGTGTAGAGCACGTGAGGCCAGTAACAGTGCGAACAGGTGATTGTCGTGGATTGCTGAAATGGCTTCGAGCAATTTGTACCACACCAGTCAGTCTTCCAACGACAGTCACCCATGTCACCGAAAATCCCCAACTCCTCCAGCATCCTGCACTCAGCCTCACTCCCCCCCAGTCTGCCCCCGCCCAGGAAAATTTGGCATTTGAACCGGCATACTCTGAGGAACTGTTTTTCTGGACCCATTCCCACAGTCACAAACCATTGTCCGTTGCTGCGTGAAAGCATTTCCGATGGCCCAGGTTTTCCACCAGTCCACAGTCTGTGGTGATGGAGGACCTACTTGACGTAGGGAAGTTGTAAAGAGGTGTCCGATGATAGGAGACACGGTTGTCAACAGTGGGGAAGTTGTTTGTCAGGCAGGAAAGTCCGGGGGGGAGCAGACTGATGGTCGGAGGAGATTGAGGTGACAGACCCAAGCTGGGTGAGAGGTCCGGGTGTGAACACATGCTTCTGAGACGGAGAGGAGTCCTCGACCTGAACAGGTGGAAAGAGCATGGTGTGGCCAGGACGGCAGAGGCAGGGCCAATAGCTGGTGCAATCATCGCCACTGTTAACTAGTGAAGCTCCGTGTGAGGGCCTTATGGCGAGGGCTAGTCTCAGAGTGGAGTTCTGTAAAGGAAACCCCGGATCGACGACGATGGTGGTGTGCAACATTTGCCAAACCAGGTCAACAGGGGTCCACCACTACTAGCTGAATACCACCAGTATGCGCAGAGCATTGAATGCTAAGCCACCCCATCATTGCAACAGTCCGTTACACCTCGTGCCGTGACACCACTGCCCTCTTCCCGTGTCAGCTGCTAAGTACAGCCCCCTGCCCAGGACCTGCACAACAACCCCATCCTCGCCCCACGATCCTCACAGCAGCCACCAGCGTTCAGCTCTCCATACCCCAGACGCTGGAGCGGAACGCAAATATAGCTGCACCCCAGCCCACGGCCAGACCACTTAATGGCACTCTCAATTGCTTAGCCGCGGATGCTGCCCTATAGGTGCTCAGAGACGAGGCCTTTCGCAAACCTCATGCTGCGGCCGCCCCTCGGTATTCGGTCCCGCACGCACTACTTTTTCCGATGTGCCGTCCAGACTCCTGACACAGCACGTGTTAACATACAACATCAGCGTGCCTGACCAACGCCGTTTGACAAGGCACCTGACAACGGACACGTGGAGAGTGCTGCGGCAGCGGCCACTATATATCGCTGACGGCACATTGGGTTAACTGGTGAGGCTGGGACGATTGGACCTGGGGCGAGCTCATATACTGGCCGAAGCCGAGGATTGCGGGGCCTACTCGGTCCAGTGTTTCAGGCCTTACTATGAGCTCCTCTCTCCCCACCCTCCATCCACCCCCTCCTCCGCTACCATCCGTGGGCCCGGCGCCAATCAGTCGGTAGCTACTAGGCACAGCAGCGTTGCCGTCGCTAAGCGACAGAGGCGGTGCTCAACCTGCTGGGCTAGGCCGACAAAAGCACACCGCCCAAGAGCTATTACACAGGGCATCACGGCGCAGGACGATCCTGTGGCTGGCACCGCTGCAACTCAAGCGGGAATGGTTTTGGGGTGACAAACGGCCGTACATGGTGGCGGCTCTTGCAACTCGGCAGAGTGAACCATGTGCCAGCCGGCCCATGTGTGTGTAATCTTATATGCGGCGTTTCCATCAAGACATACCCAATCTTTCTGATTTGCTCACTAAGGTGACGCCCATCTGTGCCGCATTTCAGAAGTCCAGCACAGTATGCGTCCACTCTCGGGCAGCGGCATCGCCGCCCGAACTGCCCGCTCACCGTATTGTGTGCGCACGTGGCCCACGAGTGGGAATTCAACACTGACCGGTTTCCAGAGTTACCGCAGCGCATGAGTCGATGAGACTGCCAGATGTCAACTTCCACCAGAACTGGTAGTCAGTCATCAGGGCTTACTCAAGTCGACATGAGGGGGGGAGTGGACGTGGATGTCGGCATATCTGTCAGGTCTGAGTAACTTTGAGATCGTCACCACAGAGGTCAGTGGCGATTGCCGCCATCATCAGCCTCACCATCCCGCTGCTGGCCTGTGGAAAACTCTCTGTCAGCATGAAGTCGGAAGTTTGCTTCACAAAGCGGGGAAGAATATCCCTTGTTGATAGCCAAGCAAACACCTGTAGGTCTGTTTCTCAGCGCCATTCGGGAGTGTAGGAGGTGGAGGAGGATGAGGATGGAAGAGGCGAAGAGATGTTGGCGACACAAAGAGGGCACCATTGTTGAGCCTTCACTGGTTCAGCGTGTAGTGGCAGAGAAGAGGAGTTGGAAGGAGGAAGGACTGGACGTCAGGCCATGGAGGTGAGTGAATTCTTACGCGGTTGCGTACTTGGACGCATATGCAGATTTCATGCTAGGCTGCACATCACGGACCTAACGATTTCACAGAATTTATTCCCAGCACGATTACGGGTGTTACTCTCCGGACAACCGTACAACAAATCCTTCCCACTTCGCACTGGAGAGGAAAGGAGTGTAAGAATGCATGAATACCAGCAGGCCCTGGTGCACAAGCTGAACGATTTCCCTTATGACAGCGCTAGAGGCAGAGTGCGTCAGTTCGCGGACAATATCGCGAGGGAGAGTAGGCGAGCATGCAGACTTGTCCAGCACTGGCAGGTACGCTTACAAGGCTTTGTGCCAGCTTTATGTCACCCCAGCAAGACACTGTCAACCTGTCCCCAGTCTCGGCAAGAGTAGGGCTGATCTTACAGTAAAGTGGTGAGGGAAGTACGATCGGACCATACCATCAGTACTAAATGATCAAAAGCTCCTACAATACTGGGTTTCAAAGCTGGACATGGGCACGAACTGGCGCTGTACGCCTTGGAGGTTCTTGCCTGCCCTGCCGCAGCGTCTTGTCCGACGGGTTTTCAGTGCAGCTGGGTGCATCATCACCGAATACCGTACACGCCTGTCGAACTGACAGCGCTGACAGGCTGACCTATTAAAATGAATAAAGGCTGGATTTCTCGAGAATTTCCAATCTCCACAGGTGAAGGAAGCTCAACCTGAATATTGATCCCACTCCTCCTCCTCTCCATTCTCCTTCTTCACCCCTCTTTGTACAGTAAAGCAGAGGAAAAGTGCTCATTTTTTTGACAGGGCCCAACTGGCTCTGCTATAAGTACTTCATGCATTTAATTTCCTGGAGGGCCACCTACCCGGTCTCTTTTTTGAAACAATTTTTTGAGTGCCACATACAGGCACTCATCTCTATTCCATTTTTCTGGAGGGCCACCTACCCGGTCCTCTGTTTTAAAAAATTTTTGACTGCCACATCCAGCACTCAATCTATTCATTTTTACTGGAGGGCCCCTACCTGCTTCCTCTGGTTTGAAACATTTTGGGGACTGCCACTACAGGCACTCAATCTATTCATTTTACTGCAGGGCCACCTACCTGCTCCTCTGTTGAACAATTTTTGGGACTGCCACTACAGGCACTCATCTATTCCATTTCACTAGGGCCACCTACGTGCTCCTCTGGTTGTTGAGAAATTTTGGGACTGCCAATACAGGCACTCAATCTATTCCATTTATGCAGGGCCACCTACTGGTCCCTCTGGTTTGAACATTTTTGGACTGCCCACATACAGGCACTCAATCTATTCCATTTTACGGGAGGGTCCACCTACCGTCCGTCTGGTTTGAAACATTTTGGGACTGCCACTACAGGCACTCAATCTATTCATTTTATGCGGCACATCCACCCATGCTCCTCTGGTTTGAACAATTTGGTGAGACTGCCCAGAACAGGCACTCCAATCTATTCCATTTTACTGCAGGCCAACCTACCTGCTCCTCTGGTTTGAACAATTTGTTGGACTTGCCACATACAGGCATCAACTTCCATTTACTGGAGGGCCACCTACTGCTCCTCTGGTTTTGAAGAATTTTTGGACTGCACCCATACAGGCACTAATCTTTCATTTTAAGGAGGGCCACCTACTGCCTCCTCCTGGTTGAAACATTTTTGGGACTGCACAACAGGCACTCAATCTATCCCATTTTAACCGGAGGGCCACCCGTACCTGCTCCTTCTGGTTTGAAAATGTTTGGGGACTGGCCAATACAGGCAGATCCAATTAAAGTGCTCCATAGCGACCTCCACACGGTGGCTCCATTGCTTACCTCCAAAGTCTCAATATAGCGCTCCTACATCGTCCCTTTATCAAACGCAGTTGTGTCAGGCAGAAAGTTGGGTTCTGTTTGCATGGATTCCACATCAAAGTTGGTAATTTGTCGTCCCCACCCTGCTGTGTTACACAAATATACTGGCAAACTTTTACCATTAGGGATATTAGTTTCAGGCTTCTGCAATCTTTTACATTCCCTCACCCGAATATCCTAATTATAAGAACGCTAACTAACTTGTCTAACAAACAAGGTCTTAGAATGGCTTGTTTGGGGAGTAGCTAAGGCAGGGGCTTGGATTGTGCGAAGCTGCACTTGGCAGGTACGCACAGTCCAGCGATCATGCGCTTCTGCGCATCTGTTACATTGCCCCTCACCCGCCAATATCCAAATCTTATAAGACACGCTACTACACTGATTTATAAAAAGGTTCTTAGAAGTGGTTTGGGGGTAGCCTATAGACAGTGGCTTGGATTGGCGAAAGATCGCCTGAGCGAGCGCCCCAGCTCCCTGCCAAGATCCAACTCACAAGTTTAACTGCAGCACCTTTAATCTACTATACTAGTTAATGCCTTCCAACATGGTCCCCTTAATCAAACGAGGCTTGTTTGTGTCAGGCCAGAACTTTTGGGTTGTTTCATTGGCTGTTTCCATGTAACTTTCGTCGCCACCATTCGGTTGAATCCACAAATTTACTGGCAACTTTTATAGTACCGATATTATTTGAGCCTTCTTGCTCACCTCCTGGTATCCTCTCTGCCGCACCATGGTTTGAGCTGAGCCATTTAGGGATGTCGCCATTGACACTCTCTACCTGCGTGCCGCGCCTCTGAATGCCGTCCCCTATAGTGTCCGGGTCACTTATTGCAGTTTTAGATGATATTACTTCATTCTGTCACTCGTCATGGCCATGCTGTTGCCCATAATTTTGGCATAATGGTGCGATAGCGCTCCTCGGAGGCATCACTTATCTCCCCTGCTGTTTCCTGTCCCATTTCTGGTGTTCCATTCCTTTTCTGAGGTTTCCAGGTGGTTTGGCCCAAGTCACTGTGCAGGCCTTGGTCCCCTTGAAAATGCTCGAGTCTCCATTATTCAATGGTGTTTTCGTTATTCGAGACGGCATCGAGCATCGGGAAAATTTCGTCTCGAATACTAACGAGTACCCGAGCATTTTAGTGCTCGCTCATCTCTATTAGTAATGCATGACAGATCCAGACACTGTATAACTGTTGTCCACTCTGGCCAAGACATGAGGATCCAGAACCATAGTGCATATACAATGGGACATTTAATTTCCACAACTTCCCTAATAATTGTGATTTAATGGTAATGTTCTGTTTCTTGGTTGCTGATGTGCATCTTCAGTAAATTGCACTTTTATTTTCTTTTTTTTCTTTTTTTTCTTTTTTTTTGCTATATGAGGATGCTATAGAACCATGAAAAAGTTAATCTCTGATTTATTTTTTTAATTTCTTTGTGCGGAAAAAGTGAATACAATTCAAGTGTAGAAGTATTTCATCTCCCAGTGCAGAGGTAAAAAGAAAGTAATATTGGCTACAAAAAAAAAAAAAGTATTCACTATTGGAAATAGATTATAATTGCGTAACACTAAATGGTTGGTAGGGCTTAAAAAAATTTAATTGTTTACAGTAGAAGGGAAGTTTCATTCTGCCATGGTTGGATGTTATGTGAATCACAGATTGCAGAGTTCTGTTTCACTGACTAACTCAGGGATGGGACTCCATGCATCTTATTCTTAAATGATGCAAGGATGTTTGTTTCCCTGCTAAAGAGCAGCGCTAATGCTGTAATCTTGACACTGCCTGCTCTGTGAGTCACTGACCGACCTGTGAAATTGCTTTCAGTAAGTAACCTGATCAGATAAGTTATTAGTATTAAAAAGGCTCTGTGAACCTATTTTCAAATCTGCTATTATAATTTACATTATTGGTTCCACTCTCTTTTAAAAGGTGATAAAAGATTACTTGCCTCCATGCCAGCAAACTCAATCAAGGCGCTCCAATGCCACTGTGGTTTGATGCAGTTTGCAGGCAAGGGGTCAGGTATAACTTTAAACATGTGTTGGAGCAGTAATAACTATAAAAAATTGGAAAATAGTTTTAAAAAAACTCTGGGAACCTGTAATTAGGTGAAAATATGTGATCCTGATGAACAGGTTCCCTTTTTAAGATTATTTTGTCTACATGTCATCATAAATGGTGAAATGGGATGTTACAAAGTTATGTCTGGAGAAATCCAATGTATATTCTACAAAGACAAGGTCCACGTTCACACCAATTTACAAGCTACTCTGAATACCCACGGAATACTTCCACTCATTAACCAAAGGGGCTCAGCTTGTTATCTGATTTAAAATTAGGTGTGCACACATTGCAGATTACCTGAGGATATGTTCAAACAATTTAAATTTATTAAAAATTACTGAGGTTTTAAACATCTGCCTACAATATCATGTTTTGCCCGATTAAAGTTTCTTCCCAGGCACGTACTTGGCCACGTGTTTCCACTCATGTACGGCGCATATACAGTACAGACCAAAGTACAGAATTATATACTTGCCAGAAAAGTGTGAAACAACTTCCACGTTCTTTAAAGTAGCCACCGTTTGCTTTGATTACTGCTTTGCATACTCTTGGCATTCTCTTGATGAGCTTCAAGAGGTAGTCACCTGAAATGGTCTTCCAACAGTCTTGAATTAGTTTCCTGAAACCATCTTGATTGGGTTCAGGTCTGGTGACTGTGGAGGCCAGGTCATCTGGCGTACCACCCCATCACTCTGCATCTTGGTCAAATAGCCCTTACACAGCCTGGAGGTGTGTTTGGGGTCATTGTCCTGTTGAAAAATAAATGATGGCCCAACTAAAAGCAAACTAGATGGAAAAGCATGCCGCTGCAAGATGCTTTGGTAACCATGCTGGTTCAGCATACCTTCAATTTTGCATAAATTCCCAACAATGTAACCAGCGAAGCACCTCCACACCATCACACCTGCTCCTCCATGCTTCACTGTGGGAACCAGGCTTGTAGAGATATTCGTTCACCTTTTCTGCATCGCACAAAGACACCAAAGATCTCAAATTTGGACTTTTCAGACCAAAGCACAGATTTCCACTGGTCTAATGACCATTCCACAACAGAAGATAGACACAACTCCACTAAATGTGGAGCTTAGACGTACTTGCAAAACTGTTCTGCAAATACATGTAACACCCCTACCATTTTTATGTTAAGTCTCTTCTTAGGGGTTGATCTTTGTATTGTTACCGTATATACGGTAAAAATGTGCTGAAAAACGTCCCCTCGGCTTATACACGAGTCTATAACAAAAAAATTGACCACTTAAAAAAAAAAAAAAACTTAATATACCCCCTGATCAGGATCGGTCCCGTCTCTTTCTTATCCGCGGCTCCTCTTCTTCTGTGTCTTGGCATTGACGGGCCATGTTTGTCTTAATGGCCGCGCATACTATGACGCAGCAGGCGGGCGCGTCATAGTAGTCGATGTCTAGAAGAAAGATGGCCGACGGCCATGCGGAGCGAAATGAAGAGGGCCGCGATAAGAAGAAGACGGGACCGCTGACATCGGAAATCGGTAAGCGCGCCCACATCGGGGAGCCGTGTGTACACGGAGGGTGATATATAAGTTATTTTTTAAGGGCCGTGGGGGCAGGCGGCTGTCATCTATTGGGGCCTTGCTTTATACTATTAGGGGCTTGCTTTTACTACACTAGGGTCTTGCTGTATACTATAGGGTCTGTGCTGTACTAAACTAGGGGCTTGCTATGTAATAGAGATATGTATCTAGCTCGAATCAGGGGTTGCTGTCATCACTAGGGGGCTTGCTGTCTATACTATGGGGCTGCGTACTACGGGCTTCTGTATACTACTGGGCTAACAGGGGGCTGGAGGCTGTATATACTGGGGGGTTTGACCGAATGCTTGCCCACCCCGGCTTATACTAGAGTCAGTTATTTTTCCGCAGTTTTGTGTGGTAAATTGGGGCTCGGCTGTATAGCTCGGGCGGCTTATACTTATATATATACGTGTATTAATCTTATACTGTGACACGACAGTGAGTTGGGCGGGGGCCGGTACTGGCGCGTGTCAGTTCGTGTATTTTAATCAGAAGATTATAATACAGGACCAGTGCTCGGTTAATAAAGAATTGGTTCTGCAGGTTTATTCAGTTATTTGTAGTAATTCGAACCGGTATATTTTGTAAATGTCACGGCACAAATTGTTTTGGGTCTCGGTGACAATTGGCTTGGGTTGCAGACATATTTCATACTCTTAGGTTAACTTTAGCCTGGCTTCACAGGCAATAAATTACCAGCATCCAGAGAACGTCACCAGAAGATCAAAGTGGGTACAGGATCTGTCTGTAACTACAGTCGTCTGTAAATAAATCCAGTTTCCTCCGCATGTGTGCATATGGTCACAGCTCTGCTCCTCCGCATGTGCGCATATGGTCACAGCTCTGCTCCTCCGCATGTGTGCACACCGGACCACTTCCCCATTTCCTGTAGAGTGAACATGGAAGGTTCTGTGCTCTTCACATCTCCATTACTTCCAGTTGTTGTAATGAGCAGAATGTCAGTCTCATTACATTGAGTACCTGGGGGCAAAATGCACACAATGCAAGAGAACATTGGTAACAGACATGCTCTGCTCTGGGCTTTTATAGCTGTTCAGAGAATAACAATGCAAAAAACATAGTTAAATCCTGCTTTATGTGTCTGCGCTTCGTGTGACGGCTACAAGCTGCCACTTTGTGTGTAAAATAGTGAGTGTTGAGCGCTTTCTCCTCGGCAGGAGCCTCTGATCCATCTCCTGTATGTGCTGAGCCGTCACTGCGACGGTAATAAGAATTAGATTTATAAGAGGGGAACGTGGAATTGCTGGGAATGTTTGGACATGACTGACATTTTGCAATACACCACAAGTGAAATGAGTCCAGTGCGTGAATAGATCACAAGTCCTATTCCCTCATGTACATTATCTTCTTTTTTTACTGGGATGTTTTTAATGTGATGAACATGTGACTATATGAAGCAATCTGTATACAATCACAAATTTTTTTAATGTCGGAATTGCACGTTGCAAGACCTACGGTAATTCCTAGAATAAAAAGAAAATAAAAAAATATGTGGAGGATTCTGGTATTTGGATAACATTTGGATGTGCCAGAAGGTTTAGCACTCCTGTATGCTTTTTAAAGGTGGTGCTGGGAGTCAAATAAGAAACTGAATACAACAATATGTGTGTAATGCTTTTTACTTAACTAAATTAGTGTCAGACCCATGTGTGCCTGCCAGGCCCCGTGACCTGTGACTGGGGTGTTGTGTATGTTCCAACTGTATATATATTTTTCAATAAGATTTTGAATGTGATTGCACTGTCTGTCTTTGTAAAAGGACCAGTGTGAGAATTCATCGATGAGGCACATGGCAAATTTACTTGTATATTTTTCTTGTTTAAAGGGAATCTTATTTTTACTTGTTTATTAAAGGGAACCTGTCACCTGGGGACCTCATTTTCACTAAAGACAAGTTACAGAAACCCATTACAGCTGCATTGAAAATAATCCTTTCTGCCTTATCTAAGCATTTGCATTACAAATAATTGTGTTCTAACTTGCACCCTGATAAAATCCTCTGTGTAGTCCCAGGGGTTGGTCTTTGGTTTGGATGCATTTAAAAAAAACATGTGACTTGTCTGCACAGCAGACTTCTCAGCTCTCAACCTCCACCTTTATGCTCCTGTACAGCTCCTCCCTCTCCCACTGTCAGCTCACCACACTGATCTCTGTGAAGGAGCAGGAGGGAGAAGCTGTACAGGAGCACAAAGGTGGGGACTGAGAACTGAGCAGTCTGCAGCTCAGGCAAGTCACATGATGTTTTTTGAAATGCATCCAAACCAAAGCACAACCTCTGGGACTACCAATATGATTTTGTCAGGGTGCAAGGTAAGTTATAACACACAATAATATGTAGTGCAAATGCTTAGAGAAAGCAGAAAGACGTATCTGCAATGCAGCTGTAATGGGCTTTTACAATCTGTCTTTAGTGAAAATGAGGTCCCTGGTGACAGGTTCCCTTTAGTAAACAAGTTTAAAAAAGTGTCAGCCGTTAAGGCCATACAAGGTAGCAAAAGAGTGTGCAAACACATATTTTGTGTAAGTGGAAGTAGCACTGAGTTGTATTCCAAAATTGTAGCTGGACTTGGTGCACTGTTTGAACCAGGGCTGTAGAGTTGGTAAGCCAAACCTATAACCTAAACCTAAATTTCCCTAACTCTGAATCCCACATACATGGTTATTGTATCAGTGTATTTAGGTAGAACATAAAAATATTTATTGGAATACAATATATACATATATACAGGTTGTATTCCACTATTCAGACCAAAGGGGCATTTTAGTATTGAAATCTTATACAAAAATAACTGAATGTACATAGCCCAGTAATACCATGTGTTTCCTTTAGACTGGGTTATATAATGTTTTATGTATACGCTCAGCTTGTACGTCGGGAAACCCCTCTTACCTCTGTCTAGAGCTTGTGGTACACGCAGTCATTCATGGAAGGCAGCATAGTACGATGAAGCTGGGGTGTGCTACTCTGCGGGCATTAAAGCACTGCACAGGCACTGGGAGCACCAGAGAGGAGTCTGTTGTAGCTTATCACACTCTTGTATGAATAAATTTGTTGTTATTTATTTTTTATTTTTTTGGCATCCATGGTCTGAAGTGTTGTGGTTGTGTTATACAATTTAGTGTTTAGAATACAATGCCTTCCAATTCAGATTTCTTAAAAATTCCATAATGTTAAAATGTTTTTTTCTTCATTTTATTTATATCTGCTTTCAGCTATAACACAATCAAAAGAGGTTAACAAAAAATATTTTATATCTATCCATGTATCATAAATAACAAAAAAATGTGCTGAAAAACCCTAGCTTGGCTTATACTAGAGTCTATTTAAAAAAGTGTACTCCCCCCCCACACACACACACTAGAACATCATGGAGCCGCTGACGTCACAACTCAAGTGACTGCACCGCACGGAGAGAGGGTGCCGCAACATGAATGGACACAAGAGGACCTCCCGGGGGGCCGGATGGGGAGGGTTGCGTTGGAAGGGGAGTACACTTTTTGGTCTCCAAAGGACTAACTTTATTTTTAATCCTGCACGTTGTGGTCTTAAGAAAAATATGTTGTATAGATATAGAAACCTAAAGCAAGTGATTCAGTTGTGTTTTGACATTATACCTGTTCCTTCTGTAATTGCAGATTTGAAAAGAGAAGCCAGCATATGTCACATGCTAAAGCATCCACACATTGTGGAGCTTCTGGAGACGTACAGCTCCGATGGAATGCTCTACATGGTCTTCGAGTTGTAAGTGTCCTACTTTCAGAAATTTAAGTGTGAATTTCATTTTCTGACAAATTTTTCTTTCTAAGGCTACACTCGCACTGCCGTATGGGGGACGTATATATACGGCCGACAAATATACGTCCCCCATAGATGGCAGGGGCGCCATATTCCTCTATGGAGAGGGGCGTGGTGAGCAGCGCTCACTCCCTCCTCCTCTACCCGACGCCGCTGTGTGCCCGCCGTACTACAGTAGCCTAACTGGAACAAGAATGTAGCAAGTTGGGGACTAGATGTAGAATGGTTTACACTGGTTACAGCTTATTCCATACAGAATCCCAGGATACTGGACATAAAATGTATCAAGACTGAGTCAATGTCTTTGTTGCAACCACTTGGTTTACAGCTTTAATTTCTTAAGATGCTCATTATTAATGAAAGTTGAGCTCTGGTTGCTACGACTGTTTTGATATTTTGGCAATTCATTTCTGGTGCGGGCACACTGCAGGTAAAACTGCATTCCAATTAGTTTTGAGGAGGTTTTAGGTGAAACTTAACGGGTGAAAAATATAACCTGAATATAACCTGAATGGGTGAACGTGATTTTTGAGGGGAAACCTGTAAAACAGATGTCATTCTCCTGTTGAGATAATGTCTTTTTACTTTTTCAAACGCATCAGAACAGCTGAGAAGAGGAGATTTACCGGATTACATAGCTCTCAACAATGCGTTTACTACAGGTTTCCCCTTCAAAATCAAATTCACCCGTTATATATTTTTTACCTGTTAAATGAACAAAACTGCACCTAAATCCACCTCATAACGAATTGTGATGCAGTTTAACTGCAACGTGTGACCACACTCTCTGTTAGGGCACTTTCATTGACGTTGATGTTCAGCTTCAGTTGCGTATCCATTGGTTTTGTCTCCAAGATTGTGGAAGTTAAATTGTCCATGCAAGTTTGTTCTTTGTATAGTCAGCAATTACTCCACAAGCAGTAATTTCGCCCTTGCCCAAAAGGTGGCAGGCTTAATCTTTCAATCCAGTAATGTGGACAAACTGATAGAATGAAGACTCTTTGTTTGGAATATTCCAGTAATTTTTCTTTAATCTGACTATACGTCCCATATTTACCATTTACCAGACACTGCAGAGCAAAATTGGAGATTATAGGTCTGGCTTTGTATGTTTTTTGGTACTTTTTCTTAGCTTTTCTGCATGTAAGGTTTAAATTCTTATTGATACATGTGGTGTTTGGTCTTTAGTGAATTAGCAATCCTTTAAAACAAAAGTCGCAATCGGTTTAAAGCTAATCTCTACACCTGGTCAGTGGGGGCCATAGATTTGCGCCAAAAATTACAATGTTCTGCAACTTTTTTTTTTTTTTAAGTCTCAATTTCACATTTGGATACGGGTGATAACTTGGGGAGCGCTCCGGAAAACCAGACAATGGTGAACTTTGAAGGTTGAAGGGAGACTGTTTGAGGTGCAAAAATAGTTGCAATTAAGCACGTGCACCATGAAAAGTCTCAAAAATTAAAGAGACAAGTCAAAAGTTTGATAGATGTGTACATACAAGTTTATTTCATAAATTGTATATCTCCTAAAGCACTGAATAAAAATGTAAATTCGATAATCAAACGCATTCAAGTTCCCCAAGTGTTTCGAGGTCAGCCTCAAAACACTACTCCACCCCTCTCGTTAGCAGAAAGAATCAAGAGGCTAGACTCTCCTTTGCTGAGAAGCATGTGTTCTTAGGACAGCAGGGAAGTTGTCTACAATTTTGGTGAAGAAAACGATTTAATATATTTGGGTCTGATGAGAAACGTTATGTTCGTTTACAAACTGGGGAAAGCCTGAACCCAAAGTGTTTAAAGAAGTCAGTGAAAAGTGTTGAAGTGTCACTTGTTTGTGGAATGTTTTTTGTGGAATGTAGTTAACCCCTTCACAGGTACTGTATGTACGTCCTATTTGCACATGCCTCTTGCTAAAAGGACGTCTGTAAGTGTCTTGCCAGTGACCAACTTCAAAGACTCATATCTCCTGAACCCTGGCACATAGAAACATAACTTGTATGTCATTTTAAACAGAATAATCTCCTTTTTATGTATGGATACATAATAATGTATGGATTGTGTATGGATGCTTAACAGAATCCGAGATATTCGCCCTTAAAGTTGTAACAAAATAATGATATTATGTACAGCTTTGTATTCCCGATTTGTACTTTTAAGAATTGATATCTCCGGTTCTCAGGCATCCATTCACAATCCCTATATCAGTGGTGGCGAACCTATGGCACGGGTGCCAGAGGTGGCACTCAGAGCCCTCTTTATGGGCACCCTTGCCATCACCCCAGGGTAGAGTTTGCCAGATAGGACTCAAGGCCTCATGCAGTCCCAGGACCCCAGAAGGAAGCTACAATGATAATCCAAACTTCTTCTCCTTCTTTCTACTGTATTGGTGTCCTTGGGTGCTAATACAATTTAAACCTGTGAAAGAGCAGGGAGTAATACGTTACTGCTTAAATTGTCGCATTGGCACTTTGCGAAAAATACATGGGTTTTGGTTATAGTTTGGGCACTCGGTGTCTAAAAGGTTTGCCATCACTGCCCTATATCATATGAGAGGGGAAACTCCTGTTTAATATGACACTAGAATTGTGTTTCTACATGCAAGGGTTCAGGATTTGTAGATGTTTGAAATGTGCCCCCTCCAGCCTGTCAGCTGAAGGCAGGATATAAAAGAAGCTCCTTCTTTATAAAGAAAAAAATATGTAATCTATAAAACGATCCTATAAAGTTAGTCTCAAAGTAAACATTGTTGTGGTATGTAAAGCTTTTCCAGTGATATCACCATTCAAAGAAGCGCATTGCAGAACGTCAAAAATTGACCTGGAGATTCACGTGTTCTTAACAGACTTTGGGTTCAGTCTTTCCCCAGTCTGTCGATTTAAGTCGGTGAAGGATGGTAGAGGAAGAGTCATGGGCAGTGATGGCAAACCTTTTAGAGACAGAGTGCCCAAAATACAACAAAAAAACCCCCATTTTTTTCACAAAGTGCCAATGCGAAAATTTAAGCAGTAATTTATGACTCCCTGCTCTGTCACAGGTTTAAATTGTATTGGCACCTGAGGACACCAATACAGTAGAAAGGAGAAGAAGTTTCTGATTATCATTGAAGCTTTCTTCCAGGGTCCTGGGACTGCAAGAGGCCTTGAGTCCTGTCTGGCGAACTCTGTGCTCGGGTGTTGGCGCGGGTGCCCATAGAGAGGGCTCTGAGTGCCACCTCTGGCACCCGTGCCATAGGCTCGCCACCACTGGTTTAGGGAATGTTTTCTGCAGCAGGAGTTAAACCTCTCATACAGCTACATGGCAGCTGTGGATGCAAAAGTGTATCAGAACCATCAACAACACATGGTTCCTTCGTGGCCTTCATCTTACAAAAAAATCTTTAAATGTTGATCAATGGAGATAATTTTTTTTCAGAAATAACTAAGTGATCATAAATTGTTCTCTAGTTTTGATATCCAATGTATATAATACTCTGTATTTGTCGAAATGTCCACATTTTTGGGGAATAAAAGAAGCAGTTGGACTGAAAACTGCACCAAAAAATTATATTAATGGTGATTAAAAGAAAACACTTTATCAACACCAAGTGTGTACAAATAAAATCTACAGGTCTTTTCCTTTTCCAAGTTATGGCACTTGGAAGGTGGTGATACAATATTTATTTTTTCGTCATAATGAATTTCATTATGTAAAGGAAGGTAATAAAAACAAATTTGGTATCGCTGTATGCATATTATCCCATGGGGGTCCAATTTTTTTTCCCCTAAATATGCTGCACAGAAAGTGTTAATTAAAAGTTAACCAGTCATATAAATGCTCAATATCAAAATTTGAGAACAATGGGCCACATTTATCACTTGTTTTTTTCTGTTGTTTTTGCGCCTTTTCGTTTAGGCGCACCGTTTTTGCACTATTTTTGCGATTAAACGTCAAATTAGCCGCGCAGCTAAAATAACCACCTTTCCCTCATCTATCGTTCAATTCCAGATGTTTTGCTGCGCCTAATGATATTCATCACGTGCGACTTTTGCATTTTAGGTGCAAAAACGGGTGCAAAAACACTCCAGCCCGAAGGTGGCGTTATCTGAGAAGAAAGCACTGAGCCCCTTTGCAGAAGAGCTCATTTCTAGCAGCAAAGCTCAGCCAGACACTGCAGACACTAGAACATATAATAGATACATAAGATACTCTGCAGACAGGAGCTGCAGACTCTATTTACAGTTCATCACTTCTATTTACAAAATATTCTGCAAAACCTGAGCTCAAAGCAAGAGAGAAGAGAAGTTTGCACAAGTTTGCAGAAGCTTGCAGATACTACAAACAAGTGTCCCCCATGTAATTCTGCACAGTGTCACCAGTGTCTGAGGGGGATACTGTGCAGAATTACAGGGGTGCAGCAGGAGACCAGCACTGGGGGATCCCCTCCAGGAGAAGCCCCTGCTGAGGAGGTCACTGGGTGCTGGGTGTCACACACCTGGGTGCTGCTGTGAGTGTTATCTCATTCTGGGCTGCGGGAGAAGCAGAGAGGAGCTTGTAGCAGGATCACATGTAAGAGCCCGAATCTAACATTGCGCCTAAACTGTGTTAAAGTGAAGTGATTAATAAGAGGCAGAAAATATACTTATCACAGATGGTTGTAGCTTGTGATAATTCTGGCAAAACAGTGCGCCAGAATTTAGGCGCAACTACTACACTTAGGCGCACAAAAGTGATAAATGTGGCCCATTGTATGATCCCTTTTTTTTTCCAGAAATAATGTAAGGGCAAACAGGTTTTTTTTTCATGTTTGTTTTTTATACAAAATCACCAAATATACCATAAAGGGGGTTGGCAGAAAGGGGAATTAATTGCAAATGCTATCAATAAACTAGTGTGGCGCAGAAACCTTGATAAATGCCCCCCACAACCTTTATTTGCGGGGGGGGGGGGGCACGATGATCATGAAAGAACAGATTTGACAGTAGCACAGAGAGTATAAAAAAATAATTTCGGAAGGTTACAACGGTCATTAGGAGGTGCACAGGCCTTTGGTTTGAATGACTTGAGCACATCTGTGGCCACGGGGACATCACTATTCTCACTTGGTCTCACTCTTCTCCAGTCTCTTGCACAGTTCTGTGACTGTTGGATTTCTTGGCCATAACCAATAATTTTTCAGAGGTTTTCTATTGAGTTTAGACTTTGTACTGCAGGCTGGCCATTTAGTTGGTTTGGCGTTTCTGTTTTCAACAAACTACTTTACATGTTTTGCTGTATAATGGGGCATTGTCCTATAATTGCTGGCTGATTGAGTGATGAAGGCAAGGAAGGAACAACATGATGTTGAAGGCTCTGATACACATTGACATCTGCCATGTAGCATGTCCCAATGCTCTTAAACATCAAAACGCTGTATGACGAGGCGATGCTTGCCCTGTTCAGTGCTGAACTGGTGAGCAATTCCAGCTGAATGGTTGAAATGATTACCCATGGAGATTCCATGTAGTATCCTGTTCTCTCTTGCATTTGTCTGTTGTAGAGTCCGACTAGCCTTCTTTGGGGACTTGATTGAGTTTGCTGTTGTAAAGATATAATCCCAGACTTGGAACAACCAACCGATTGCAGCTATTAAGCCTTCCGATGCCGCCAGCAAAGCTGACGGCGGCATTAAAAGACTGCAGCGCTTGGATGCCGCCATCTTTCTTGAGATCGTCGCTCCCCCAAACGTCATCAAGGGGCGGCGATCGGTTGCCATGACAGTTTCGGGTCTTTGTTAGACCCGAGGCTACATGGTTTCTGAAGATTCGTTACAATGAGCCAGTGGCTCATTGTAATGAATCCAATGCAAAAACTCCATATACTGCAATACAGTAGCATTGCAGTATATGGTAGGAACGATCAGACCATCTAGGGTTAAAGTACCCTAGAGGCTCTAAGAAATGGTGAAAAAAAAAAAAGTAAAATGTAAAAAAAAATGTAAAAATATTAAAAATTCAAACCACCCCCCTTTCCCTAGAACTGATATAGAACATAATAAACCGTAAAAATCACAAACACATCCGGTATCACCGCGTCCCAAAGTGCCCGAACTATTAAAATATAAAACCGTTTATTGGCGTTGATGGCGCCCAAATGTCCAAAATGTGACACTTACACCATTTTACAGCTCATAAAAAATGGAATAAAAAGTGATCAAAATGTCGCACAGTCCTCAAAACGGTAGCATTGAAAACTTCGGCTCATTTTGCAAAAAATGACACCTCACACAGCTCTGTACACTAAAGTATGAAAAAGTTATTAGCATCAGAAGATGGCAATTTTTTTTTCTTTTTTGTACACATTTAATTTTTGAAAATATATTAAAAACGCAATAAAACCTGTATAAATTTGGTATCGCCGCGATCGTACCGAACCAAAGAATAAAGAAGAGGTGTTATTTGGAGCGCAGAGTGAAAGACTTAAAAACTGAGCCCACAATTATTTCCAAATTTGGAATCTGACCGTATGCTAAAATGCACTGACTGTACTGACTTCTGATCACATTCCGGGAGCCGGCGGAGCATAATATTTGGGTGCATGCACTTTGCAGGTAGGTCTGCCCGCATGCAGATATGCCCAGTGTCGGGGGCGTCGTTAAGCGAGTAGATCCGGGGACTGTGGTTTCTTGGTTTCTGAGATCATTGGTGACCTTAGTGAAGTGGTTGTACGACCCACAGGGTGAGAACCAGTGCCTGTGACTGTTAATGAAATGTTCAGGGCAGATATGTTTAGGGTATTCACGTCAGCCTCTGACATCTCTTCTAACAAGCTTTCCTTTTCTTATTACAGCATGGATGGAGCAGACCTGTGCTTTGAAATAGTAAAGCGAGCTGATGCCGGGTTTGTGTACAGTGAAGCAGTAGCCAGGTATGTGACCTTTTCTTACATCTATGTTCTACTTATCTCTCACAGTACAGCAAAAGGAGCTTGCCTCTAGGTAAAACATGTCAATCCACCATGATAGGCCTCAACTCTGTAAAATAGCCACTAGTTAAAGGGGTATTCTCGTCTGGGCATTCACATTCAGTTTGATAAATCTGCCATATATAAACATTTCTTCAATTAGATGTTATTAAAAAAAATGTTCCTGTGTGAAGATAATTTCTCATAAATGTAGTGATATGGTCCCTTAGAAACGAGATGGCTTCCTCGGATACGGCCACCTCTGCCTGAGAGATTGCACAAATAAACAAAAAGGTTTTGTATCTGAAATGTCCGGGAGTTACTGTAGGTCCCGCAGCCGTCCTGTGGTAATGATTGCTGAATCCAGGTCGTCCAGCAGGACTCTATAGCGCAAGTCTGGCCACCACTGCCAGAGTGTGACGTGGTCGTATCCGAGGAAGCTATCTCGTTTCTAAGGGACAACATGGCGACATTTATGAGAAATTATCTTCACACAGGAACATTTTTTTTAATAACATCCAATTGAAGAAATGTTTATGGAAGATTAGTGAAACTGAATGTGAGTGCACAGACGAGAATACCCCTTTAACTTTTAAAATTGAAGTCAATGGATTTTGTGTTAGAATGTGAGGAGAAGATTCTTACAGCTTTATACAGTTTACTACACTCGGACTTCAGATGTCTTTTGTTATGTATCCCACCAGTGGAGGGATATTTTACGTACTGCATTAAAAATGAATTTTAGAACACAGCTCTAGTAATCCAGTATTTGGTTGTAGTAAAATGTCATTTGTCATATGACTCTGCTGCAACCAATCAGCAGTGACCTCTACATATACTGTTCATCATTGATTTGTCCTCATCCGTTACAGTAATATCTTGGCTGCTGTAGATGGCGCTGGAGACGAGGGAGCGAGTCCTTTTTATTTTAAATATTTGACAACACCGTTGCATTAAATGAAATCTATTTAAGGATTATAAACCAAGCACACTGACATACTGGTGTATGCCTCCTGTATGCCTCCTGCCATGACTAAGGGTGCATTGTGCACCAGAAACGCGTAGGCTTTCATGACCTCATATGCACTTGAGGGGATTATGCTTGCCATGTTTTATTGGATTTGCCGAAAATAAAGAGTTCTTCAATGGAAGACGAATATTTTTAATCAAGCACTGTTGCGGAGTCTCGTGTTTTTCTTGGACTTATGCCTCCTGTAGCAGCATCTGCTTTTCTTTTAGTTTCGTATGCCCTTTGTATTGTATTAAAAAAATCATTTTGAGGAGCACCATACCTGTTAATTGAGCACAATGCCCTTCAGGCTCATTTGCATAATTCTTGTAGCCTTGTTTTAGCTTCTTATGCCCTTGTTTTTACAAAAGGACTGGATCCAGCCAAAGCGGGCGCACACCAGTATGTCAGTGTGCTTGGTCTACAATCCTTGATCCTGGTGGTAATGTCCTTTTAAAGCAGCTTTGAGTATGAAGTGAACAACCCCTTTTAAGTGGTTACAGGTTCCAGTTTCAAACATGCTAAAGCACAGTGCACATTGTTCATGTACATAAAGAGAGGCTGGTTTCAGTTTTCTATGTCCAGAGAAGAACTTTATATCGTGCTTGTAGGTGTTAGTAACTTTCTGATGAAATGTTTTAAAAACTGTGTAGGTTGACCTTGAAAAATTGCTATTCTTTCGGTTTAAGGGTATTCTTTAGCTATATTCATACACGTTAGCACATCTATTTTTAAAAGAACTGGCACTTCACTATTGCATGATACGCGTGTAGTTGAAAATAGAGGTCAGATATGGCGCTTTCATACTTGAGATGCTTTCTTCAGGCTCCACATTTTTAATATAGTTGCTTGTGTATGTACAAGTGACAGCAAGATGTGGTTTCCTGAATGTAATGGTAATCAGCATCATCAAAATATGGTATTTATGGTAAACGTCTGCTTCATTATTCTGTCTGATAATCCTGGAAAATATTGAATTTCTAATCACCCACATAAGTGTGCTTACATGAATGGGAACACATTGATATGCCAACCAGCCATCTGTGCACAAATGAAACCTGTCTCATGTTTCCAGGATGGTGATCCCCCCCCCATTCCTTTCACCATTAACTATTTACAAAAGATGGATTATAGGGGAAAATGAAAGTTAAGACCTTTTTCTATAATTATTTAGTCCCATCTTTTCCTATACATCTCATCCTAACAGAACAAATCTGCTGTAACTAAATTCAACGTAAGGCTATGTTCACACAGTACAACTACACTGCTGAATGAAGTAACTGGTTTATTTGCAACCCAAAAAAAACATTCAAATTGGGCTTGCTGCTTTCAATATTTGCATTGCAGAGGTATAAAGTGCCAAGGCAGAAAGACAGATCCTCCATATATTTTAGTGGCTGACCTGAGCTTCAATGCCAGACACAACCTGTTGATTTGTGGCCGTCAAGTTATTCTTTTCCTGGCTCAACCTCTTTATCGCCTTTAAAGGTTCCTTATGCGTATTTTAGGATTTAATATACTATGTTCTACCAGTGGTACCTATGTCTGGACTGAACAGGACTTTTATGTTACTTTGCACTTTTTCTATGGGTTCATGCATGTTGTGGTGTTAAAGGAAACCTATCGGCAGAAATTTCAAGAAATCTACTTTGTATCTAGTTTTAAGGCAATTTCGCTATATTAATCCCCTCCTCATATAAGGCCTTAGGCTGTTTTAAAGGAAATGTGCCATCAAAATCAAGCATGATAAACCAGGGACACTTACTCATAGATCCAGGCTCCATGAATTTTGTAATATTCTTATATCTGTTAATCGCCTTCCTCTTTTAATCAATTGTTACCAGAGCCCCTCTGTGCTGCAGATTCACAGGTTGTTAAACTGTGCAGGAGCATTTCCCCTTCCCACTGTGTGCTGAAACTTCCTCTTCTTCCATGAGATTACATGAATAGAGGCACGGGGAAGGGGGAAGGGAGTGCTGATGGAGTAGAGGGGGAGATGGTGAAACAGCCTTAAAGGCTCAAGACAAGTGTCCGTGGTTTATCATGACTAATTTTGATCATGAACTGGTAAGAAATATCATCAACCTCCAGATCATGTTTCCTTTTATGGCCATCGCTGTCCTTTAGTGCCATCGTTCTTGAGAACAACTTTGAAGAGAAAATAAGTTGGTTTAGGAGGAGAGCTCA
This sequence comes from Engystomops pustulosus, assembly GCA_019512145.1. Classification (NCBI taxonomy): domain Eukaryota; kingdom Metazoa; phylum Chordata; class Amphibia; order Anura; family Leptodactylidae; genus Engystomops; species Engystomops pustulosus. The sequence goes on from CM033642.1 coordinate 208,204,028, forward strand.
CTGCTGTTGTCAAGCTCTCCCATCTGAGTTCCCGTCTCCAGTGGAGCAGGTCTTGTGATCTTCCTGGATGCAAGGATGACCATCACAGTACAAGGTGCATTTTGAGATGTGGAGAGCTTGACGTTAATGTCCAACTGAGAGCTCAGTGCTATATAACTTTTATTTGTGTATTACTCCGGTTTATCATCTTGATGATGCCACTTTTTAATGTCATTTCTTCTTCCCTTAATACTTTTCAAGCTTACAATTGATATACATAGAAAGAATGGATGTAGAGAAGATGAGCCTTGCATTTTCTATTTATGATAGCTGATCTAGCTTTATATGTCCAAAATATTCCCAGGATCTGAATAATCTATCTTTTGATATACATCATACAGTTCCCTGGGGTTTGGCTTTTGTCGACAAGGAGTAAACCAAGAAACTTCCCATTGACTGAACTCCAACTGAGATCTTAAAACCCTTGACTGGCTGACACACTCGCATGATGTGTATTAATGTGCTGATAATGCAATATTAGAATGGTGAGGGATTTAATTGTGTTTTATATTTGTTTTTTTTTCTCATTTCAGTCACTACATGCGACAGATCCTAGAAGCTCTGCGCTACTGTCACGATAATAATATAATTCACAGAGATGTAAAGGTACGGATAATTTTATATATCTCCATTTGTGACTGTGTAGCGTCCATTAGTAAAAAAGATTTTAAGCAATCTCATTTATTTTTCTACTTGGAGAAAGTCCTGCCATGACATAGAATTATTACAGTTCATTTCAATAGCTCTGTGTTATTAAATGTCCTGTGTACAAAGCACCCCTAAAAGTTTGAATTGGCACAAATTAGTCGAGGGGTTGGGGACCTTTTAATACAGTGCATATAGACAAGGCTCTAGAGAAAGTAAATGGTTACACACAGCCCCAATGGCTTGGAACTTTTAGGAAGGCTGTAACTAATATCAGATGCAGGGTTTACCTCTATTAAATATTTATCAGCAGTTTTAGAAAATGTGGGACAACAAAAAATAAAAATTCATATTTTTATTTTCTTAGTTCTTCTAGGAGACTTAAATATACAATAGCGGAATCACTTTTACAGCACAATGCAATAGAAACTTTTGCTATATAATATCTAGATCAGTCAGTTTCTCCTATACTATACAATACTGCATCCAGATTATACTAGACTGTCATGGTGACAGGTTCAGTTCAAGTCACAAGGCTGCTGGCCCTTTAGGTGTGTGGTGGGTGCCTACCTTTAGTGCAGGAGCTGTGGTGAACATGGAATCGGCTTCAATGGGGATTCAATACTCGAAGGTCTCCACTGATCAGCTGATACCTGGTGGTTGAATAGGAGCTCGGCTGTTTTGGGGGTAAGGGACCTTTTAAATCAACTGATCTGATATTGTTCATATAGCAATGAAAAAAATGCCACTCAAAAATTGTTGATGTTGTGTTAATGTTACAATGGGTAGTTCCCATTCCTATTTGCTATTATACCGGCCCTAAGGCATCTTTCACTATTGTCCCATTTCTCAGCTTGATTTGGCATGTGGTAATATCATATGTAAAGTCTTTACCTGTTTCAAGCTGTCACGTTCCCTCCCCAAATGTTCTTGTGTTAAAGAAGTCGAAGATCATTCTAGTCAGTTTTCGGAGCCCCTGATCTCCTGCCCATGGCAAGTGTTTAATTTTTCATGAGACTGTGTGTCGGTAGTCTTGCCTAGTCCGGCTGCTTTTCTGGATGGATCTCCTTTGTATGTGCAGAAGGCCTTCTCTTGATGATCAGCATGTTACTGATTCCATAGAAAGTCTCTGACGTGTATAAATTTGCAATGTGAATGACCCAAGCTCTATCACTCAGTAGTCCTTCAGGCACTCTAGTCACGTAACACATTGCTCTGCGTAATCCTCCCTGATACAGTCGCTGTTTGTGTAGTAGTCGACTGGTTGTTCGCAGTTGATGAACTGTCCTCTTCATCTGTGGAGCAATTCTTATAGAAAAGTAGAAAGTTCTTTTTAAAGGTTTTATCCAAGCACAGATAAACAATGGGGTCTGTGCAACTCCTGAACTCCGCAAGACACAAGCAACAATTTTTAACTTCAAGCAATGCACTTAGCGTTGGACATCCATGAGAAGAGTCATATCCTATCAGGAGATACTTGGTGAGGTGATAAGGCATGAAGCAGAGCAGTAGTATAGTCACGATGATGATGACGTTGTTTTTTACCTTTCTGTATACTAGATGCTTTTCTCCAATGCAGCTGTTGGCCTGAATGTTTTCTATGTGCTTTATAAAAAAGTAGTAGAAAAGCAATACAACCAGAAAGAATATGAAAAAGCAGGTCGACTCTATAACTGAAGTAACTTTATACATCTGCTGAAAAATTTCCAATTCCTTATCAAAACACATTTTATCTGGCGCAACCTCCTGGTTTACGAGAAAACATGATATGTTTAGGCAAAGAAAAAACAGCCAGACGCCAACACACAGGAAAAGGGCAAATTTGGGGTTTCGGAAGGTTTTAAGAATTTTGCCCAAAATAATTTTTTCATATGCGTTTTTGGGTTTGGCCTGCATCCGTTCTTTGTGTCTTAATAGTGTAGCATATCGACTGACTGCAACCCAGCAGAAAATGGTGATGCTCACACACATACTGCAGTGCGTGAGTAGGCTAGCCCCCTGGTAAACTATGGAGCATAGCACCGAGTCGTAGGGCCAGTACTCTCCTCGGGAGTAGTAAACTATCTGGAAGGGCATGCTGGTTGAGACTATCACATTGGAAATGGCAAGATTAATAAGATAGATGTGTGTAGATGTCTTTCGACTCAGTCTTTTGAATGTCATGAGAGACATAAGGTTTCCAAAAATGCTCGGTAGAAACATAAAGCCATAAACCGCAGGGAGACCGGTGGTAGTAATTCCACTAAAGTTGAAGCATTTTGTATCATTGGCCATGTTCTCTGTAAGTGCTCTACAAACACAAAGTAAACAATTACATATGAATCAGCCTGGTAAACGCTACTACATACGTGACTGTGCATGTCATATTAGGGGAGATGCTCCTGGACCCATTCCCTGGCAGGCTTGAGCTACTACAAGCAGGAAAACTTATTAGAAGTCCATTAGACAATGGGATAAAACTAGAGCCAAGGTCAATATAGGCCTTCCCAATCTTTTTCCCTTGATCAGTGCTTGCTGTTAGTTGCTATGCCAGCACTCCCAGTAACCTACAATGTCTCGCATGCATACACTGAATCGCTAGGAAACGTTTTCATGCAATAAGTTACACACTAATAGCAGATGTCGGGGTTTTGTGGATCGTTGTGGGTGCTGTTCTAGGAACAGAGCAATGGGAAAATGAATATTCCTTGTTAATGGCAGACCCTAAAGATGCGTAGACTATAACTTTGACTTGTGGTTCTCGGACTTGTTTAGTTTTGGTAGAGTAAAAGGTAACTGTAAATAATAGGTTCTACGTAATGACTTACAAAAGATGTGCATGATGTATACGAGCAGTAAGTTTGATATGAATATTAGGAATGACATGTACAATGAAAGAGAAAACCAAACAAGTGTAGTGTAAAAACTTACTATCAGATGTTTCACATCCCAAGCTTGACAGGAACTGAGGTAGTGGAGGCAGCAGCATTTACTGTACTTCTCTCTTAAACCACTCCTTACTTAGCTTACATTATCACTTGTGTGGGTGGTCATGGTGTATTTTGCACACACACCAATGTAGTTTGCAGGAATCTGACCGACAAGCAACATTATGTATAGGAAAAAGGCAGTCACGTAGCACCAGAGTCCTATAATATCTGTGTACGTGCGGATTCAGTTTAGACCAACTTCAACTTTTGAATACAGCATAAGAAATGTCAAAGCTTTTTATGAGAAAATGAAGTTTTTAGATTAACATATATATTCCATTTACTGTATGTAACCAGTCCCTGTACTGTTGGGTTAAAGAAAAAACACTTGGTATTGTCACAAGATCAGGCTTGCTATACCTGATCATGCACACAGCTGGTTTTGGACTTGTACTAGCCACTTGGAGACTTCCTCCATTTACTTCTGGGCCTGCGGCTCCATACATGAGCCGACTGCTTGGGCCTAGACAGTATTTTTCTATTTGTAATCAACACGTAAGCGGTGCTTACACACTGATGGATGTAAAGAAGGGTGCACGGGTCTGTTTGCAGACAGTGCACCGTTCATGGGCAGATTCATCTCACAACTGTTCTTCCTGCCACCACCATTGAGATTGTGAAAAGAGGAATAAGGCGCTGTAAGACATTGCTAACTGCATCTTCTCCCCAGAAAACAAATGGAACGGCCGTGTTGTAATTGTACAGACCAATTGTTCTGTTCAGTATCTGGCATTGGGAGGTAAGCCAGCTGGAAATAAACACTTTATTACGCTACATATGTATCATTGTCTGATGCTGGTTGAGGTATTTGTTGTATAAATTTTGGTACATTTACCAACCCGATGTGTCATAACTTGGGCACATCCATTACACTGAGACACATCCCTTTCTTGTGGAGCCACTCTTCCTTTTTATTCATACAAGTGTTGAAGCTGCTTTTTTTTTCTTTTTATACTTTTTATTGAGAAGTTTTATTATTTTTTTTAAATACAAAGGCAACAGGCTCCACTCCCTTTCTTTCCTGGTCCATGGGAAGAACACAATATATAGGTCATAGGTCACGAATATATAGGGTCACCATTAGCAGCGAATAGTATGACTGTGTGTCGGCTTCTCTCACTCCCTTCCCAGTTTTCTCCTCCCCTCTGCCACTATGAGCTGAATATGAATGTGAGTAGAAGAGATATGTGGAGAAAGGTTCTTGGATTGATTTTTGAGAAAAAAAGTTAAACCTTATTTGTACAATTATTATTATTATTTTTTTTTTTTTTAACCCCTACACGCTCTGTGACAGATGTATCCGCCGCAGAGCTATGAAGGGTGTATGAAAAGGGCTCACGGGCTGATCCCTCTTCATACATGGATGGGCTATGCTTTAAAGCTAACACCCGCAGTCGCTGCTTGCAGGTGTTAACCTTTTGTCTGCCGCCGGCACTTAAAACATGGCACATTGGGCATTTTGAGACGCGGCGATACCTAATCTATCAAAATAGAAGAACTGTTATTGCCGGCGGTGACCTCCATAACGGACAATGGCACCCAAATGTCCAAAACGAGACTTTTACACTATTTTACATGGTCTAAAAAGTGATCAAAATGTCGCACAGCCCTCAACTGTAGCAATGAAAATGTCGGTTCATTTCGCAAAAAATGACATCTTGCACATTAGTTTAATTTTTGAAAATGTATTAAAACGCAATAAAACCAATAAAAACTTGGTATCACCGTGGTCACACCGAATGAAAGAATAAAGCAGAGGTGTTATTTGGGGCGGAAAGTAAAAGTCGTAAAACCTGAGCCCACCAGAACGTGACGCTCATGTGTTTTGGTTTTTTTTTCCCTCAATTTTTCCACATTTGGAATTTTTTTCCAGCTTCCCTGTACACGGCATAATAAATAATGCGACAGAGAAGTAGAATTTTGTTACGCACAAAATAAGCCCTCACTTGGCTCTGTACACGGAAAAATGAAAAAGCTATGGATTTTTGAAGGTGGAGAGCGAGAAATGAGCGAAAAAACCCTGCGTTCTTAAGGGGTTAAACTATTAAGTCAAAATACCAAAGTTTCAGTCACATGATATGCAAACCACTTTTACACCCTTGGTTGGAATCGTATTTTGAAAGGCAGCTTCTCTGTATCGAAGACCATGTGATTTTCATTTTCTTTCTTTTTTCACATTGTATCCATTTCTCATGGGTTTTCTTGGTCTCTGCTTACTACCATTCAATTGGAATCTTCATTGCTAAATTCCAGTGGATAAAAACCCAGTCGTGATGTCACACAGGTGATACTGACTACACGCTGTGCACCTGTGCGACATCACATGACTGGGTCAGATTTTTATTCACTGGAAGTTAACTTTTAATCTTTCAATGGAGTAACGAGCAGAAATCTAGAAAACTGAGTAACTGATACAGAAAGTAGGGTATATTGGAAACAATAACTTTCATTTTCTGAAACCAGACTTCTTCTTTAAATAAGAAGGGCGTGAAGCTGGCCAAATTCTAAAAGCAGGAATTTGTAAAAATGTAATGAACAAAATGTATTAGAAATGTGTTTATCAAGTTGCAATGTTGTTTTATAAGATTCTCAGCACTCTGTCAAGTCCTTGGTCACCTGTACACAAGTATATTTGTGGCCGTTCTACAGGGGCTTCTTTGCCAAGAGGATCCTTAAAGCACAACTCTGATAATTACATTTTTTTTCCACAAAGAAATAGCTGTTATGTAATGGAACTACTTTGAGAAGTAGAACACTTATATCCAGCATTGTTTTTGCTATCCTCCCCAGTTTGCTCTGTACCTGCAGTAGTGTTCTCCCCTGACTCTGCTGTTTATGTCTGTGAGACTGTTTTTACAAAAGGAACAGACAGATTCTAAATGGTGGAGGGGACGGGCTGAAGCTCACTCTGGAGGAAGGGGGAGTTAATGTGATGCTGTGTGTAGCTAGCAGGAGATCCTTCTGCCTGTGCATATCTGTGGATGAGGAACTTCTCTGAAGAATAGTGAAGCCCATGGGCTCTACTGTTCCTTATCGGTCCTTCCATCTCCATCTGATAATGCATAGATTTTCTCTGTAACACTCTGCATCTCAATATGTGTCATAGACTCTTCTGGAGCTACCCCACCCGCCACATTATCTACACAGCAAGCAAGCAACACTTTGTGCTCACACAGCACAGACTATACACGTAAATGACATCTAGCATCTAGCATGTGTCCTTATAAGAAGTTCCTGTGGAACAATGTCCCTCAAGACTTTTTTCATTACAACTCTATATGCCGCGACACAGTTATAAAAAATATGCTAATTTGCTTTGGGCGCTCCGGCTACATCACTGAAGAGCCCCAGGCTTATAAGCATAATTTTTTTTAAACTCTATATTGCCAAAATTATAGCATATAGGGTTATTCTAAAAGAAATCCTCACTTACATTGTTCCTCAGGAACTTCTTATTAGGAGGCATGAATCATCAATAAAACTTATGCTAGATGTCATTAAATGTAATTGTTTCACTGCTGGTTTCAACTACTTAGTGTGTTGGCTAATAAGTTAAAAAAATAATAATTTTGTCCCTTCAACACAATGTATTATAAGTTTTCACTTAAAGTCATTCTGATTCTTCTGGTATTTAGAGGAGTAGGTGTCTGAGAATACGCATTGTTAATACTTTCCGGTAGAGTATGTCCTGGATGAAGATCTGATGTGTTGCTTTCACTCCTGCTGCTATCTCTGCTGGTTCTACAAAGAAGTCGAGTCACTGTATTACGGACACTGTTAGACAAAAAGAAGTACATAATGGGGTCCAGACAGCTGTTAAAGGCAGAAAACATCAGCGTGATTTCATTTGTTTTGTGAACCTTATCCACCCAGTAACAAGAGAGAGACTGCAGTTGAGTTGCTATATAGGCAATCCTAAACGTGTGATAAGGCACAAAGCAGACGGTGAAGATGAAGAGCACAATGAATGATTTGTATGCAGTAGTGTTGTACTTCCCAGCATTTGGGAAATAGGCTCGCTCCCTAGAGATCCTCTGAAGATTTTTTCCTATTTTTACATAGGATAATATCAGCAAAACAAAAACAATCCAAAAGATGAGGACCACAAAGTAATTAAATGCAGCTTGCCAGATCTTGTCCTTTCGGGTTGTATATTGAAAACACTGGTTTTGATCAGATTGTTCAGTCATTGATTGTTGAGTAATAAGAAACATCCCAGAGAAAATTGCTGCCCCCCACAGGCAGCAGCAGATCTGGATACTACATTTCCTATTGGACACTTTGCGGCGACGCTGAGATTTCTTCACTTTATCGTAACGGTCAATACTGATGAGGCCCAAAAGGACAATGCTTATATACATGTTCATGTAAAACAGGTTGCCAATAACTTTGCAGAAAATAACACCCATTTTCCACTCTTCTGAAAGGTGATAAATTATCCGAAATGGAAGGCAAACAATCAGGAGAAGGTCTGCAATGGCTGCATTTAGTAGATAGATTTGCACCGAGTTTCTTTTGTTGTGAATGCATAAAAACACATACAACGCCAAACCATTGCCAAGCAGTCCGGTAATAAAAATGATGGCGTAGAAAAATGCAAAAAAATATTTAAGTGATGATTCATCCACAGGGCATGGGTGGGAATAGGCTATGGATGTGCTGTTTTGTAGATCTGCTGTAATATTGGCCACTTTGTCTGTGAAATGTATAGTCCACTTGATGGGGGAATTTGTTGTGGTATCCATTTCTTGTTCCTGTAAAGGGGAAAACATTTTTTTTACTGCAATTTGGTCAAAAGATTTTTAAAGAACCGTTTGCCTCTAATAATAAAATATAATTATAATACTTGCATTCCCCCTAAAATATAAACATGGGGTGACCTTTTATTGCATCTTTCCGTTGTTCCATTCCTATGTAATTTCTACTAGAACTTTGATGGATACTTTAATAGAAGGGTATTAACATTTTTGGATGTTGCTAGTGTGGGGAGACTACTTTGATGAGTTATCGCTTGACTACTGGGTGTTAAAAAAAGAAAAATGTTATTTAACAATTTACCAAAACGGACACCTCTGGAGGGTGATGGATCGTCTTTAAAGGGAACCTGTCAACACATTTGCACATATACAGCCAGTGACAGGTTCCTATAGAGCTCTATTTACTGACTGACATCTCACTTACATCTACATACACTCGCCGGCCACTTTATTAGGTACACCATGGTAGTAACGGGTTGGACCCCCTTTTGCCTTCAGAACTGCCTCAATTCCTCATAGATTTTGGTCCATATTGACATGATGGCATCACACAGTTGCCGCAGATTTTGTCGGCTGCACATCCATGGTGCGTATCTCCCGTTCCACCACATCCCAAAGATGCTCTATTGGATTGAGATCTGGTGACTGTGGAGGCCATTTGAGTACAGTGAACTCATTGTCATGTTCAAGAAACCAGTCTGAGATGATTCCAGCTTTATAACATGGCGCATTATCCTGCTGAAAGTAGCCATCAGATGTTGGGTACATTGTGGTCATAAAGGGATGGACATGGTCAGCAACAATACTCAGGTAGGCTGTGGCGTTGCAACGATGCTCAATTGGTACCAAGGGGCCCAAAGAGTGCCAAGAAAATATTCCCCACACCCTGACACCACCACCAACAGCCTGAACCGTTGATACAAGGCAGGATGGATCCATGCTTTCATGTTGTTGACGCCAAATTCTGACCCTACCATCCGAATGTCGCAGCAGAAATCGAGACTCATCAGACCAGGCAACGTTTTTTTCCAATCTTCTACTGTCCAATTTCGATGAGCTTGTGCAAATTGTAGCCTCAGTTTCCTGTTCTTAGCTGAAAGGAGTGGCACCCGGTGTGGTCTTCTGCTGCTGTAGCCCATCTGCCTCAAAGTTCAATGTACTGTGCGTTCAGAGATGCTCTTCTGCCTACCTTGGTTGTAACGGGTGGCGATTTGAGTCACTGTTGCCTTTCTATCAGCTCGAAGGCTCTAAGAAAGGTGAAAAAAAAAAAAGTAAATGTAAAAAATGTAAACAATATTAAAAATTCAAACCACCCCCCTTCTAGAACTGATATAGAACATCATAAACTACCGTAAAAATAATCACAAACCAATCCGGTAATCACCGCAATCCCAAAGTGCCCGAACTATTAAAATATAAAACCGTTTTATGCTTGATGGCGCCCAAAATGTCCAAAATGTGACACTTACACCATTTTTAAGCTCATAAAAATGGAATAAAAAGTTTATCAAATGTCGCACAGTGCCCTCAAACGGTAGCATTGGAAAACGTCGGCTCATTTTGCAAAAAATGACACCTCACACAGCTCTGTACACTAAATTATGAAAAGGTTATTAGCAATCAGAAGATGGCAAATTTTTTTTTTCTTTTTTTGTACACATTTATTTTTTGAAAATCTATTAAAAACGCAATAAACCCTGGATAAATTTGGTATCACCGCGATCGTAACCGAACCAAAGAATAAATAGAGGTGTATTTGGAGCGCAAGAGTGAAAGACGTAACAAAACTGAGCCCACACTAATTCCAAATTTTGATCTGAACCAGTATGCTACAATGCACTGACTTCTGATCACATTCCGGGAGCCGGCGTAGCATAATATTTGGTGCATGCACTTTTGCCAAGTAGGTCTGCCCCATGCAGATATGCCCAGTGTCGGGGGCGTCGTTAAGCGAGTGAATCCGTGGGACTGTGGTTTTCTTGGTTTCTGAGATCATTGGTGACCTTAGTGAAGTGTTGGACGACCCACAGGGGTGAGAACCCGTGCCTGTGACTTGTTAATGAAATGTTCAGGGCAGATAATTTTAGGTATTCACGCACCTCTGACTCCTCTTCTAACAAGCTTTCGTTTCTTATTACAGCATGATGGAGCTGAACCTGTGCTTTGAAATAGTAGCGAGCTGAGATGGCCGGGTTTGTGTACAGTGACGCAGTAGCCAGTATGTGACCTTTTCTTACATCTATGTTCTACTTATCCCCCCCCCCCTTCCCCCCCTCACAGTACAAGCAAAAGAGCTTGGCCTCTAGGTAAAACATGTCAATCCACCTGATAGGCCCTCACGCTGTAAATAGCCCACTAGTTAAAGGGGTATTCTCGTGCTGGCATTCACATTCAGTTTGATAAATCTGCCATATATAAACATTCTTCAATTAGATGTTATTCAAAAAAAATTGTGTGTTTCCTGTGTGAAATAATTTCTCATAAATGTCAGTGATATGGTCCCTTAGAAACGTGATGGCTTTCCTCGGATACGGCCCAACTCTGCCTGAAGATTGCACAAATAACAAAAAGGTTTTGTATCTGAAATGTCCGGGAGTACTGTAGGTCCCGCAGCCCTCTGTGGTAATGATCGCTGAATCCAGGTCGTACCGCAGGCCTTATAGCGCAAGTCTGGCCATGCGCCCAGAGTGTGACGTGTCGTAGCCGAGGAACTATCTCGTTTCTAAGGACAACATGGCGACATTTATGAGAAATTATCTTCACACAGGAACATTTTTTTTATATAACATCCAATTGCAAGAAATTTTTATGGAAGATTAGTGAAACTGAATGTGAGTGCAAGACAAGAATACCCCCTTTAAAAAACTTTTTAAAATTGAAGTCAATGATTTTGTGTTAGAATGTGAGGAAAGATTCTACAGCTTTATACAGTTTACTACACTCGGACTTCAAATATGTCTTTTTTTTGTATCCCACCCGTGGAGGGATCTTTTTACGTACTGGCATTAAAATGAATTTTAGAAAAAGCTCTCGTAATCCAGTATTGGTGTAGTAAAATGTCATTTGTCATATGAACTCTGCTGTCAACCCATCACAGCAGTGACCTCTACTCTACTGTTATCATTGATTGTCCCTCACATCCGTTTACAGGTAATATCTTGGCTGCTGTAGATGGCGCGGGGAAGACCGAGGAGCGAGCCTTTTTTCTTTTAAAACATATGACACACCGTTTCTTAAATGAAATCTATTTAGGATTATAAACCAAGCACACTGACATACTGGTGTATGCTCCTGTATGCCTCCTGCCTGCCATGACTAGGGTCATTGTGCACCATAAACGCGGTAAGGCTTCATGACCTCATATGCACTTGAGGGGATTATGCTTGCCCTTTTATTGGATTTGCCGAAATAAAGAGTTCTTCATGGAAGAAACGAATATTTTTTCATCAGCCCTGTTTTTGGGCAAGTCTCGTGTTTTTCTTGGACTTATGCCTCTGTAGCAGCATCTCTGCTTTCTTTTAGTTTCGTATGCCCTTTGTCTTGTCTTAAAAATCATTAGTGAGTAGGCACCATACCTGTTAATTGAGTCACTTCCCTTCAGGCTCATTTGCAATAATTCTTGTAGCCTTGTTTTAGCTTCTTATGACCTGTGTTTTTACAAAAGGACTGGATCCCAGCCAAGCGGGCGCACACGAGTAATGTCAGTTGCTTGGTCCCTACAATCCGTGATCCTGGTGGTAATGTCCCGTTAAGCAGCTTTGAGTATAAGTGAACAACCCCTTTTAGTGGTTACAGGTTCCATTTCAACATGCTAAAGCACAGTGCACATTTGTTCATTTAACAATAAAGAGATGCTGGTTCAGTTTTGCTATTTCCCAGAGAAGAACTTTATATCGTGCTTGTAGTGTTGTAAATTTCTGATGAATGTTTTAAAAAACTGTGTAGGTTGACTGAAAAATTGCTATTCTTTCGTTGTTTAAGGGTAGTCTTTAGCTATATTCATACCGTTAGCACATCTATTTTTAAAAGAACTGGCAACTCACTATTGCATGATCGCGTGTAGTTGAAAATAGAGTCGATATGGCGCTTTCATACTTGAGTATGCTTTTCTTCAGGCTCCACATTTTACTATAGTTCTTGTTGTATGTACAGTGACAGCAAGATGTGGTTTCCCTGAATGTAAATGGTAATCAGCATCATCAAAATATGGTCATTTATGGTAAGTCGCTTCATTATTCTGTCTGATAATCCTGGAAAATATTGAATTTCTAATCACCCACATAATGTGCTTACATGAATGGTAACACATTGATATGCCAACCAGCCATCTGTGCCACAAAATGAAACCTGTCTCATGTTTCCAGGATGGTGACCCCCCCCCATTCCTTTCACCATTAACTATTTCCAAAGATGGATTAATGGGAAAATTAAAGTTTAAGACCTTTTTTCTATATTATTATTCCCATCTTTTCCTATACATCTCATCCTAACAGAAAAAATCTGCTGTAACTAAATTCAACGTAAGGCTATGTCACAGTAACAATACACTGCTTATGACGTAACTGGTTTATTTGCAACCCAAAAAAAAACATTCAATTGGGCTTGCTGCTTTCAATATTTGCATTTCAGAGGTATAAAAAGTGCCAAGGCAGAAAGACAGATCCTCCATATATTTTCGTGGCTGACCTGAGCTTCAATGCCAACACCACAACCTGTTTGATTTGTGGCCTTCAAGTTATTCTTTTTCCTGCTCAACCTCTTTATCGCCTTTAAAGTTCCTTATGCGTAATTTTGGATTTATATACTATTTCGTACCAGTGGTACCTATGTTCTGGACTGAACAGGACTTTTATGTTACTTTTGCACTTTTTTTCTATGGGTTCATGCATGTGTGGTGTTTAAAGTGAAACCTATCGGCAGAAATTTCAGATCTCTTTGTATCTAGTTTTTAAGGCATTTCGCGATATTAATCCCCTCCTCATATAAGGCCTTAGCTGTTTTTAAAAAGAAATGTGCATCAAAATCAAGCATGATAACCAGGGACACTTCCTCATATATCCAGCTCCGATGAATTTTGTAATATTCTTATATCTGTTCTCTCCTTCTCTTTTAATCATTGTTCCCAAGCCCCTCTTGCTGCCGATGCACAGGTGTTTAAACTGTGCATGCGCATTTCCCCTTCCCCTGTGGTGCTGAAACTTCCTCTTCTTCCTGGATTACATGATAAGGCACGGGGCCGGGGAAGGGAGGCTGATGGAGTAGAGGGGGAAGATGGTGAAACAGCCTTAAAGGCTCAGACAATGTCCTGGTTTATCATGACTAATGTTGAATCTGAACTGGTAGAATATCATCAACCTCCAGATCATGTTCCTTTTTATGGCCATCGCGTCCTTTCGTGCAATCGTTCTTGAGAACAACTTTGAAGAGAAAATAATTGGGTTTTAGGAGGAGAGCTCACTTCTCTGTTGTCAAGCTCTCCCATCTGAGTTCCCTCTCAGTGGAGCAGGTCTTGTATCTTCCTGGCTTCAAGGATGACCATCACAGTACAAGGTGCATTTTGAAATGTGGAGAGCTTGACGTTAATTCCGGCCTGAGACTCAGTGGCTCTATACTTTTTATTTGTTTATTCCTTCCGCTTTTAATATCTTGATGATGCCACGTTTTTTTGTCAGTTCTTCTTCCAATACTTATCAAAAGCTTTCATTGAGATACAATAGAAAGAATGGCATGTAGAGAATGATGAGCCTTGCATTTTTCTATTTATATAGCTGATCTAGCTTTAGTATGTCCAAAATATTCCAGGAATCTGAATAATCTATCTTTTGTATATACATCATACAGTTCCCTGGGTGTTGGCTTTTTTCGACAAGGAGTAACAATAACTTCCCAGTGACTGAACTCCAACTGAGAAATAGATCTTAAAACCCTGACTGCTGCACACTCGCATGATGTGTATTTAATGTGCTGATACGGCAATATTAGATGTAGGCATTTAATGTGTTTTATATTTGTTTTTTTTTTTCCTCATTTCAGTCACTACACTGCTCAGATCCTAGACTCGGCGCTCTGTCACGTAATAATATAATTACGAGATTGTAAAGTACGATAATTTTTATATATCTACCATTTGTGACTGTGTAGCGGTCCATTAGTAAAAAAAGATTTTAAGCAGTCTCATTTATTTTTCACTTGGAGAAGTCCTGGCCATGACTGAATTATGCAGTTCATTTCAATAGCTCTGTGTATTAAATGGTCCCTGGTAAAAAGCACCCCTAAAAGTTTGAATTGGCACAAATTAGTCGAGGGGTTGGGGACCTTTTATACAGTGCTATAGAACAAGGCTCTAGAGAAAGTACTGGTTACACACAGCCCCATGGCTTGGAACTTTTGGAATGCTGTAACTATATCAGATGCAGGTTTCCTCTGACTTAAATATTTATCAGCAGTGTTTAGAAATGTGGGGGACAAACAAAAAATAAAAATTCATATTTTTTATTTTCTTAGTTCTTCTAGGAGAAAGACTTAAATTACAATAGCGGAATCCTTTTACAGCACAATGCATAAACTTTTGCTTATATGATAGATCATTCCGGTTCTCGCTATACTATACATACGGCTCCAGATTATACGAGAACTGTCTGGTGACCGGTTCAGTTCAAGTCACAAGGCTGCTGGCCCTTTAGTGTGTGGGTGGTGCCTACGCTTTAGTGGTCAGGAGCGGTGGTTGACATGGAAATCGCTTCATCAATGGGATTCAATACTCGAATGTCTCCCTGATCACTGATACCCTGGTGGTTTTACAAGATCTATGAATAGGAGCTCTGCTGTTTTGGGGGTAAGTTGACCTTTAAAAAATCACTGATTGATTTGTTCATATAGCATGAAAAAAATGCCCACTCAAAAATTGTTGATGTCTGTTAATGTTACAATGGAGGTTCCCATTCCCTATTTGCTATATACCGGCCCCTAAGGCATCTTTCACACTATTGTCCCATTTCTCACTTGATTTTGTCATGTTTTGGTAATATCATACATCTTAAAGTCTTTACCGTTTCAACGTCTGTCACGTTTCCCTCCCAAATGTTCTTGTGTTAAAGAAGCGAAGATCATTCTAGTCAGTTTGCGGAGCCCCTGATCTCCTGACATGGCAATGTTTAATTTTTCATGAGACTGTGTGTCGGTAGTCTTGCCTAGTCCGGCTGCTTTCTGCTGGATGGATTCCTTTGTATGTGCAGAAGGCCTTCTCTTTATGATCAGCATGTTACGTTCCATAGAAAGTCTCTGGACGTTTATAAATTTGCAATTGTGAATGACCCAAGCTCTATCACTTAGTAGTCCGTCAGGCACTCTAGTCATGTAACACATTTCTCGCGTATCCTCCCTGATACATCGCTGTTTGTGTATTAGTCGACTGGTTGTTCGTCAGTTGTGAACTGTCCTCTCATCTGGGGAGCAATTCTTATCGAAAGTAGAAAGTTCTTTTTTAAAGGTTTTATCCAGCACAGATAAACATGGGGTCTGTGGCAACCCTGAACTCCGCAAGACACAAGCACAATTTTTTAACTTCAAGCATGCCCTTAGCGTTGGAACATCATGAGAAGAGTCATTTCCTATATCAGGAGATACTTGGGGGTGAGGTGATAAGGCATGAAGCGAGCATTAGTATAGTCACATGATGAATACGTTGTTTTTTTACCTTTCCTGTATACTAGATGCTTTTCCTCCAATGCGCTGTTGGCCTGAATGTTTTGTATGTTGCTTATAAAAAGTAGTAGAAAAATCAATACAACCATAAAGAATATGAAAAGCAGTTGACTCTATAAACTGAGAGTACTTTATCCATCTGTGAACAATTTCCAATTCCTTATCAAAAACACATTTTATCTGGCGTCAACCTCCTGGTTTACGAGAAAACCTGATATGTTTAGGCAAATAAAAAACAGCCAGACGCCAACACACGGAAAAGGCCAAAATTTGGGGTTTCGGAGGTTTGTTAATATTTTGCCCAAAATAATTTTTTCATATGCGTTTTTGGTTTGGCCTGCCATCCGTTCTTGTGTCCTTAATAGTGGAGCATAGCGACTGACGCAACCCAGCAGAAAATGTGAATCTCACCCAACATACTGCAGTGGCGTGAGAGGCTAGCCCCCCTGTAAACTATGGGCATAGCAAGCACCGCGGTCGGAGGGCCATACTCTCCCTCCTCGGGAGTAGTAACATCTGGAATGGCATGCTTGTTGAGACTATCACATTGGAAATGGCAAGATTATAAGATAGATGTGGTGGTAGATGTCTTTCGACTCAGTCTTTTGAATGTCATGAAGACATAAGGTTTCCAAAATGCTCCGGTAGAAACATAAAGCCATAACGCAGGGAGACCGGTGGTAGTAATTTCCACTAATTGAAGCATTTTGTATCTTGGCCATGTTCTCGGTAAGGCTCTACAAACACAAAGTAAACAATTACATAGAATCAGCTGGTAAACGCTACTACATACGTACGTGCGTGTCATATTAGGGGAATGCTCCTGGACCTTCCCTGGCAGGCTTGAGCTACGACAAAGCAGCAAAAAAACCTATTTAGAAGTCCATTGACAATAGGATAAAACTAGAGCCAAGGTCAATAAGGCCTTCCAATCCGATAATTACTTTGGAACACACAATAGGGAGAATCCTTTTTGAATTAGAATCAAGGTCTTTCCCTTGATCAGTGCTTGCTGTAGTTGCTATCCGCACTCCCCGTAACCTACAATGTTCTCGCAGCATACACTACTGAAAATCGCTAGGAAAACGTTTTCATGGCAATAAGTTACACACATAGCAGATGTCGGTTTTTGTGGATCGTTGTGGGGTGCTGTTCTGAACAGAAGCAATGGGAAATGAATATTCCTTGTTAAATGGCAGACCCTAAAGATGCGTAGACATAACTTTGACTTTGTGGTCTCGGACTTTGTTTAGTGTGGTAAGTAAAAGGTAACTGTAAATAAATAGGTCTACGTATGGACTTACAAAAGATGTGCATGATGTAATACGAGCAGTAAGTTTGATATGATATTCGGAATGACATGTCAATGAACAGAAAAACCAAACAATGTAGTGTAAAAAACTTGACTATCAGATGTTTCACATCCCAAGCTGACAGGGAACTGAGGTAGTGGGAGTCAGCAGCATTTACTGTACTTTCTCTCTAAAACCACTCCTTCCTTAGCTTACATTATCACTTGTGTGGGTGGTCATGGTGTATTTTGCACACACACACCAATGTAGTTTGGCAGGAATCTGACCGACAAGCAACATAAAATGTATAGGAAAATGGCAGTCACGTAGCACCAGAGTCCTATATATTCTGGTAACGTGCGGATTCATTTTCGACCAACTTCCAACTTTTTGATACAGCATAAGAAAATTCAAGAAGCTCTTTATGAGAAAATAAGTTGTTAGATTAACATATATAGTATTCCATTTACTGTATGTATACCAGTCCCTGTACTGTTGGGTTAAGAAAAAAACCCTTGGTATTGTCATACAAGATCAGTCTTGCTATACATGATCATGCACACAACTGTTTTGGACTTGTACTAGCACTGGGACTTCACTCCAGTTACTTTACTTCTATCTTCTGGGCCTGCGGCCCCATACAATGAGCCTACTGCTTGGGCCTAGACAGTATTTTTCTTTTGGTAAGTAACGACTTAAGAGCGGGCTTACACTGATGATGTAAAGCCAGGGTGCACGGGTCGGTTTTGCAGACAGCGCACGCGTTCAATGCATATTCATCTCACACTGTTTCTTTACTGCCCCACCATTGATATTGTGAAAAGAGGAATAGGCGTGTAAGACATTGCTAACTGCTCTTCTCCCAGAAAACAAATGGAACTGCCGTGTTGTAATTGTACAGACCAATTTTTCTGTCAGTATCTGGCATTGGGAGTAAGCCACTTGGAAATAAACACTTTATTTCGCTACTAGGTATCATTGTCGGATGCTGGTTGAGGTATTTTGTTGTATACATTTTACCACGATGTTGCATAACTTGGGCCACATCCCTTACACGATCCACATCCTGTTCTTGTGGAGCCACTCTTCCTTTTTTATTCATACAGTGTTGAAGCTGCTTTTTTTACTTTTAAATGAGAAGTTAAGTTTTTTTTTTTTTTTTAATACAAAGGCAACATGCTCCACCCCCTTCTTTCCTGGTCCATGGAAGACACAATATA
Organism: Engystomops pustulosus; assembly: GCA_019512145.1. Taxonomy (NCBI): domain Eukaryota; kingdom Metazoa; phylum Chordata; class Amphibia; order Anura; family Leptodactylidae; genus Engystomops; species Engystomops pustulosus. The sequence goes on from CM033642.1 coordinate 208,222,654, forward strand.
TAGGTCATAGGTCACGAATATATAGGGTCACCATTAAGCACGAATGTAATGACTGGTGTGTCGTCTTTCCTCGCACTCCCTTCTCCCAGTTTTCTCCTCCCCTCTGGCACTATGAGCTGAATATGAATATAGAGATATGTGGATAAAAGGTGTTTGGATTGATCTTTGAGAAAAAAGGTAAACTTATTTGTACAATATTATTATTTTTTTTTTTAACCCCGACACCGCTGTGACAGATGTAATCCGCCGCAGAGGATGAAGGTGTATGAAAAGGGCTCACGGCTGATCCCTCTTCAATACATGGATGGGCTATGCTTTAAGCTAAACCGCGAGTCGCTGCTTGCAGGTGTTAACCTTTTTCTGCTCCGGCACTTAAAATCATGGCACATTTGGCCTTTGAGACGCGGCGATACCTAATCTATCAAAATATAAGACTGTTATTCCGGCGGTGACCTCCATAACGGACAATGCACCCAAATGTCCAAAACGAGACTTTTACACTATTTTACATGATCTACAAAAGTTATCAAAATGTCGCACAGCCCTCAACTGTAGCCTGAAAATGTCGGTTTCATTTTCGCAAAAAATGGACATCTTGCACATTATTTTATTTTGAAATGTATTAAACGTCAATAAAACCAATAAAAACTGGTATCACCGTGGTCACAGACTCGATGAAAGAATAAGCAGAAGGTGTTATTTGGGGCTCAAATTAAAAGTCTAAAACCTGAGCCCACCAGAAGAACGTTCGCTCATGTGTTTTTGGTTTTTTTTCCCCTCAATTTTTCCACATTTGGATTTTTTTTCAGCTTCACTGTCACAACCGGCATAATAAATAATCGACCGAGAAGTTTTAAAGGATTTGTTTACGACGGACAAAATAAGCCTCACTGGGCTCTGTACCACGGAAAAATGAAAAGCTTATTGATTTTTTGAAGGTAGATTGAGAAATGAGCGAAAAAAAAAAACCCTGCGTTCTTAAGGGGTTAAACTATTAACTCAAATACCAAGTTTCAGTCACATAATTGCCAACCACTTTTACACCTTGGTTGGAATCGTATTTTGAAAGGCAGCTTCTCTGTATCGAAGACCATGTGAGTTTCATTTTCTTTCTTTTTCACTTGTATCCATTTCTCTGGGTGTTTCTTGTCTCTGCTTACACCATTCAATTGGAATGCTTCATTTCTAATTCCAGTGGATAAAAAGCGGTCAAGGATGTCAACACAGGTACACTGAATACACGCTGTGCACCTGCGGGACATCACATGATTTGGTCACATTTTTATTCACTGGAGTAACTTTTATCTTTCAATGGAGTAACGAGCAGAAATCTAGAAAACTGATTAACTGCTACAGAAGTAGGGTATATTGAAGCATATACTTTCATTTTCCTGAACCGACTTTCTTCTTAAATAAGAAGGGGGCGTGAAGCTGGCCAAATCCCTAAAAGCAGGATTTGTAAAATGTAATGAACCCCAGTATTAGAAATGTGTTTATCAAGTGCAATGTTGGTTTTATAAGATTCTCATCACTCTGTCAAGTCCCTTGGTCACCTGTACACACAAGTAATTTGTGGCCGTTCTAACAGGGGCTCTTTTGCCAAGAGGATCCTTAAAGCACAACTCTGATTAATACATTTTTGTTTCACAAATAAATAGCTGTTATGTAATGGAACTACTTTGAGAAGTAGAAACACTTTATCCAGCATTGTTTTGCTATCCTCCCCATTTTGCTCTGTACCTCAGTAGTGTTCTCCCCTGACTCTCTGCTGTTTATGGGCTGTGAGACCTGTTTTTACAAAAGGAACCGACCAGATTCTGAAATGGTGGAGGGACGGGCTGAAGCTCCCTCTGGAGGAAGGGGAGTAATGTGATGCTGTGGTGTATGTCTTAGCAGGAGATCTTCTGCCTGTGCAATATCTGTGGATGAGGAACTTCTCTGATAATAGTGAAGCCATGGGCTCTACGGTTTCCTTATCGGTCCTTCCATCTCCATCTGATAATGCAATAGATTTTCCTTTTCTCGTAACACCTGCATCTCAATAATGTGCATAGACTCTTCTGGAGCTACCCACCACCAACATTTCTACACAGCCAGCAAGTCAACACTTTGTGCTCACACACAATACTATCACCGTAAATGACATCTAGCATCTAGCATGTTCCTTATAAGAATTTCCTGTTGAACAATGTCCCTCAAACTTTTTTCATTACAACTCTATATGCGCGACACGTTATAAAAAATATGCTATATTGCTTGGCCGCTCCGTCTACATCACTGAAGAGCCCAGGCTTATAAGCATAATTTTTTTTAAACTCTTATTGCCAAAATTATAGCAATATAGGGTTATTCTAAAAGAATCCTCACTTACATTGTTCCTCAGGAACTTCTTATTAGGAGGCATGAATCATCAATAAACTTATGCAGATGTCATTAAATGTAATTGTTTCACTGCTGGTTCCACTATTAGTGTGTTGGTCGATAAGTTAAAAAAAAAAAATAATAATAATTTTGTCCCTTCACCCATGTTTATAAGTTTTCATTCACTTAAAGTCATTCTGATTCTTCTGGTATTTAAGGAGTAGGTTCTGAGAATACTACGCATTTGTTAATACTTTTCCGGTAGAGTATGTCCTGGATTAAGATTGATGTGTTGCTTCATCACTCCTGCTGCATCTCTGCTGGGTTCTACAAAGAAGTCGAGTCCACTGTATTACGGACACTGTTAGACAAAAAGAAGTACATAATGGGTCCAGACAGCGTTAAAGGCAGAAAACATCAGCGTGAGTTCCTTTGTTTTGTAACCTTAATCCACCCAGTAACAAGGAGAGACTGGCAGTTGAATTTGGCTATATAGGCCAACCTAAAAAACGTGTGATAAGGCACAAAGCAGACGGTGAGAGATGAAGAAGGCAACAAGAATGAATTTTATGCAGTAGTGTTGGTACTTCCCACATTTGAGAATAGGCTCGCTCCCAAGGATCCTCTGAAATTTTTCCTATTTTTTACATAGGATAATATCACACAACAAAAACATCCAAAGATGAGGCCCACAAGTATTACATGCAGCGTGCCAGATCTTTGTCCTTTTCGGTTGTATATTGAAAACACTGGTTTTGAAAAAAAATCAGATTGTTTCAGTCATTGATTGTTTAGTATAAGAAACATCCCAAGAAAATTGCTGCCCCCACGGCAGCAGCAATCTGGTACTACATTCCTATTGGAACACTTTGCGGCGACGCTGATATTTCTGCACTTTAACGTAACGGTCAATACGGATGAGCCCAAAATGAAATGCTTATATACATGTTCAGTAAAACAGGTTGCCAATAACTTTGGCAGAAAATAACACCCATTTTCCCCCACTCTCTGAAGGTGATCAATTATCCGAAATGAAGGCAAACAATCAGGAGAAGGTCTGCAATGGCTGCATTTAGTAGATAGACTTGCACAGAGTTGTCTTTTGTTGTGAATGCATAAAATAAAACACATACACCCAAACCATTGCCAACAGTCCGGTAATAAAAATGATGGCGTAGAAAAAAAAACGCAAAAAAATATTTAGTGATGATTCATCCACAGGTCTGGGTGGGAATAGCTATGATGTGCTGTTTGTAGATCTGCTGTAATATTGGCCACTCTTGTCGTGAACTGTATAGTCCACTTGATGGGGGAATTTGTTGGGGTTCCATTTCCTTGTTCCTGTAGGGGAAACAATTTTTTTTTTTACTGCAATTTGGTCCAAAAGATTTTTTAAGAACCTTTGCCTCTAATAATAAAAATCTAATTATAATACTTGGCATTCCCCTAAAAGATAAACATGGGTAACCTTTTATTGCATCTTTCGTTGTTTCCCTTCCTGATTTTTTTTTTCTATCGAACTTTGATGATACTTTTAAGAGCAGGGTAGTAACATTTTTGGATGTTGCCCTAGTGTGGGATACTACTTTGATGATTAATCGCTTTGACTACGGGTGTTAAAAAAGAAAAATGTTATTTACCAATTTACCAAAAGGACACCTCCCGGTGGGTTATGATCTTCTTTCACCCCTTAAGGACGCACCATTTTGTACTTAAGGCTCATCCCGATTTTTTGATTCTGGGACCTACGTCCGCTTTATATGGTTATAACTTTTGAACACTGTTTACTTATCAAAGGCTATTCTGAGATGTTTTTCCTCACATTTGTCATCTTTCATTTTAGTTGGTAAATTCTGGCAGATAATTTTTGCGTTTATTACAAACAAAGAAATATGATACATTTTTTTGAAATTTGCACATTTTCGAATTCTAAATCATTGCGTTTCAGGCAGATAGATTTACCACCTAATAAGTTGCAGATAACATTTCCCATTTGTCTACTTTACCTTTTCATATTTTTCTTCTGAAATGTCTGGATAATTTATTTGAACGTCATGCGGCCTACAATAAAGATCGCTTTTCCGGGATTGTCAGAATTGACTATTTTGGGATAAATACAGTTTTGAATGAATTTTTACATATTTAGCATCAAACCCCCGGAAATATATCTCCCATTTCAAATCTGCACCCCTCAAGCTATCAGAAAACAGCTTTTACAAGATTGTTAACCCCCGTTGAGATCTTCATAGTAATTGCATCAAATGGAGGTAAATTTAGAATGGTCATATTGTTCCCTTATCGTTCATTTAGCCCTAAATTTATCCATTTCCAAATTAAAAGAGAAAACCCACCATACAATTTGTTCTGTCATTTCGTCCTGGAGTGTCAAGCGACCCCCCCCACAATGTGGCTGTTATTTTGTTTAATGGGGGGGGGCACAGCGAGGTGCAGAAGGTGAAGGAGGGCAACTGCCGCTGCCAGGATTTTAAGTTTCCTCATTGGCCCCTTTTTGAAGGCTATAAAATTTTCGCTTTTTTGTTATTGGGGCCATGTTGACGGCATTTGTTTTTGCGGGATGAGATGCTTTTTTTTCATTGGTTAACCATTTTGGGGTTGGTATCACCTTTGTTTGAAATTAGGAACTTTTTTTGAGGGCATGAGTAGAAAAGAATCAATTCTGTACTGGATTTTTTAACTTTTTTTTTTTTTGGGTGTTCACGCGTATAACTAATATCATGTTATCTTTATTCTATGGGTCATACGTTACGGGGATACCGACTTGAATATATTTATTACGTTTTACTTTACTTTAAACTAATTTTGTCAACAAAACCTAATGTGGGGGAAAAATCTATCATTTAATGTATTGCCATCTCCAAGTGGCATAACATTGTTACTTTTTTGTCTACGGAGCTGGTTGATGGCTTGTTTTTTGGGCGGGACAATGTTGTACTTTGCACCAGTACATGTCTGAGTACATATGGGTTTTTTGATCGCATTTTAATATCATTTTTTGTGTGGGAATTGAAAAGGTAAAAATCATAATTTTTGGAGGGTTTATCACAGTTTTTTGTTTTACCGCGGGGCGTTTATCGTGGGGGTTTCAATAATGAGTTACTTTTTTTTCTACGGGTTGTTACGACGCGGTGATACTATATAGTGGGTTTGTGTTATGATTTAACCTTTTTTTTGAGTTATATGTCTCTTACATGTTTTTGGGGGTTTGGGGATTTTTTGTGATTATGACTTTATTTTTTATTGAATAACGTTTTTTTTTTTACTTTTTCATTCACTTTTATACCATGGGACATGAAGCAGCAATCCTCTGATTGCTGCTTTTTCATTATAATATTCTGCATACTCATGTATTTCAGATATTATTCAGTGTCAGCCCTATAGACACTTGCATAGGCTGGCCCTGTGTCAGAAGATGACGTCACAGAACGCCATCTTACTGGCAATTCTTGCAGTAACTCCTGGGGTCCAGATCGGACCCCCAGAGTTGCTTGGCACATGGGGGGACGATCGGCTCCCCCTGAAAACGTTTCGGGTGGCCGATCGGGGGGAAAGACCCCCATATGCTTGTTAAATGCCGCGGGTCGTGCTGACCGCGGCATTAAAACGTTTAAGCCCCGCGATCGGAGACAACTCCGTTCGCGGGTGTTTACACTCCTGGGTGCCGGCTATTAGTTACAGCCGGCACCCCGTGTTTCCCGATGCCGTTTCGGCTCTTATCCAGAGCGAGCCGGCAATCGCACCGTGGCGGTATTCCGCCACTGAGCGCTCTTACTCTGCGCTCCGTGGCGGTATATCTCCACGGAGCGTGAAGGGTTAAAGGGCACCTGTCACCACATTTGCACATGTACAGCCAGTACAGGTTCCTATAGAGCTCTATTTACTGACTGACATCTCGCTTACATCTACATACCTCACCTGGCACTTTATTATTGTCACCAATGCTGTAAGAGGTTTGGACCCCCTTTTTGCCTTCAAACTGCCCCTCCATTCCTCAGAGATTTTGGGTCGCATATTGGAACATTATGGATCACATGCGTTGCCCGCAGATTTGTTGTCGGCTGGCACATCATATGCTAATCTCCCTTTCCCACCCACATCCCAAAGATGCTCTATTGGATTGAGATCTGGTGATTGTGAGGCCATTTGAGTACAGTGAACGCATTGTCATGTTCAAGAAACCAGTCTGAGATGATTCGCATCCAGCTTTATGACATGGAGCATATCCCTGCTGAAAGTAGCCCTCAGATGTTGGGTACATTGTGGTCATAAAGGGATGGACATGGTCAGCACAATACTCAGGTAGGCTGTGGCGTTGCAAACAACGATGCTCAATTGTTTCCAAGGGGCCCAAAGAAGTACCAAGAAAATATTCCCCACGCCATACACCACCACCACCACCCGCCTGAACCGTCAGCTGCTCTTCTGCTGCCTACCTTGTGTTGTAACGGGTGGCGATTTAAGTCCACTGTTGGCCTTTCTATCACTCAAACCGTCTGCCCATTCTCCTCTGCCTCTGGCATCAACAGGGCATTTCTTTCGCCCACAGAACTGCCGCTCCCACTGATGGATGTTTTTTCTTTTTCGGCGGATCATTCTCTGTAAACCCTAAAGATGGTTGTGCGTGAAAATCCCAGTAGATCAGCAGGTTCTGAATACTCAGACCAGCCCTTCTGGCACCAACAACATGGCCACTTCAAAGGCACTCAATCACCTTCCTTCCCCATACTGATGCTCGTTTGAACTGCAGGATATTGTCTTTTGACCATTCTAGCATCCTAAATCTAACTGCACTGAGTTGCCGCCATGTGATGGCCTGATTAGAAATTAAGTTTTAACTACAGTTGCCAGTGTACCTAATAAAGTGGCCGGTGAGTGTATATCACCCCTTATCTTGTATTCCCTGGCATCAGGGGGCTGGCCCATCCCATCTAATCCTCCCCATGACTTATGCCTCCTTACTGGTCACGGTTCATGTCATGTGGCTAGAGTACATTAAGAGTCTAAAGGACCTGAGATGATGTCAAAGTGTACCCCATGCATTTATCTGACTACATGAAGTCACAGCAGCCTCCATGGACTTCTACTCCTCTCCATCCTCCATGGATGTGATTCTGTGATTTCATGTAATTGCACACATGGTCTACAGTTTGCTATTATTGGAAGGCTGAAGGACCTGCAATGTTACTGGTCAAGTGTCATGAAGGCGTCGTGTAACGCAAGGCACTGTGTAAAAAAAAAATGTACACTATTTCCCATCTGTACATAGAGCTTTGTAAGTCTGTAGTTGAATATTAGCAGGCAGTCCCTAAGTACAAGGAGGCAGAGCAGTGATTTGAATTTGACGGAGAGCAGTCAGTAAGAATGGGTCACAGTTCACTGCCAGCCTGATTGAGGAGAAGAGTTACAGAAAAATGGCGGTAATTTAAGCTCTAGCTGCCTCACTGGCAGCTAATTTTAGGTGATCTAGGGAGGACTTGTAACCCTTTCAGTAGGCATTTAGTCAGGGGAGTTAAAATCTGGTGACCGGTCCTCTTACATGACCTGTTGTCTTACTGGTCTATTTGACTTTCCTTTTCCTTCTAGTTTCGAACACTGCCCCCTGTACTGTCTTTACTAAAACAACGTAGCAGTGATGTTAATATACAGTCACCGGCCTCATTGGTAGACATCTCAAGACCATTTTACAATTTCAGTTTTCTACCCTTGAAGGTTCAAGACATCTTTCAGTAGGGAAATTTCCTTTGTTTCCTTTTAGTGGCTCTTTTCAGTACAAATGTTGGAGCTTTGTCCTATAACATACATACATGCATACATACATGCATACATACATACATACATACGAAAATCATTAAAAGGGTTGACCACTTTCAGCAAAAAATTTTAGGTTTTGTGTAAGGAAAAGTTATGCAATTTTCCAATATACTGTACTTTGTATCAATTCCTCAGTTTTTTTTCTAGATCTCAGCTTTCTGTCCTATAGAAAGCTTTTACTTCCACTTGATAGAAATCTGTCCATGGTCATGTGATGTCACACAGGTGCACGGCTCGTTAGTGTCATGCAGAGTAATCAGAGCTGTGTGTTATAACGAGCCGTGCACCTGTGTGATCAGGGACAGATTTTTATCTACTGGAAGGAAACATAGAAGCTTCCTATAAAACTACAGCCAGCCGAGATCTAGGATACTATGGGGAGTGGATACAGAAAGTGTATTGGAAAATTGTGTAATTGTGTTACAGGCGGTCCCCTACTTAAGAACACCCGACTTGCATACGACCCCTAGTTACAAACGGACCTCTGGATATTGGTAATTTCTTGTACTTTAGTCCTAGGCTACAATGATCAGCTGTAACAGTTATCACAGGTGTCTGTAATGAAGCTTTAGTGTTAATCCTGGTTCTTATGACAACCCAACATTTTTAAAATCCAATTGTCCCAGAGACCAAAAAAGTTCTGGCTGGGATTACAATGATAAAATATACAGTTCCGACTTACATTTGTATCAATTCCTCAGTTTTTTTTCTAGATCTCAGCTTTCTGTCCTTCTATAGAAAGCTTTTACTTCCACTTGATAGAAATCTGTCCATGGTCATGTGATGTCACACAGGTGCACGGCTCGTTAGTGTCATGCAGAGTAATCAGAGCTGTGTGTTATAACGAGCCGTGCACCTGTGTGCTCAGGGACAGATTTTTATCTACTGGAAGTAAACCTAGAAGCTTCCTATAAAACTACAGCCAGCAGAGATCTAGGATACTATGGGGAGTTGATACAGAAAGTGTATTGGAAAGTTGTGTAATTGTGTTGTTTAGGTTTCTATTGAATTACGGCAAGAAAAGATCTTTCAAAATATGTCAGATCTCGAAACGAAGGCATTTACATGCATTAAGAGGGCTGGCTTAACCCGTTCACAACCCGTGACGTAATAGCACATCACGGGTCGGGCGCGGGTGCATGGAGGGCTCACGCGCTGAGCCCTCTCCATAGCCGGTAAGTCTTTGCTGCCGGGTGTTTTCACCTCGATCGCCGCCGGCAATGCTGCCAGCGGCTTCAAAAGGATGGCGGCATCTTTTCGAGGATCGCAGCTCTCTGTGACGTCATCGGGGAGCAGCGATCCGTCGTCATGGTAACCTCGGGTCTCACGAAGACCCGAGGCTACTTCGGGTTAACACAGTGAAATCCGTAAGATCCAAGCCCACAAGAAGACGGCACAAATGCGTTTTTTTACCAATTTCACTGCATTTGGAATTTTTTTCCCGCCTAGTACACGGCATGGAATATTCAATACCATCACTATGAAGTGCAATTTGTTACGCAGAAAATAAGCCGTCACACAGCTCTGTACATGGAAAAATTAGTTATGGATTTTTGATCATGGGGAGTAAAAAATGAAAATGAAAAAACCCAGGGCCAGGTCCTGAAAGGGTTAAGTACCATTTATACAGAAGTTATTTACTACGCGAATGTAAGGTTTACAACCTAAATTCTTTAGAAATCAAACAGTCTTCGTGAACAGTAAAGACTGACTTTATGCTTAAAAATGATATTACCAAATTATATTATTTTGCCATTTGTGTACTACCACTTGAATACTTAAGGGGGCATACTAGCTATATTTCTGCGTATACCAGTGTAGGTATTTTAAATCTTTCACTTTTGTTATGTTGGCAAGATCACTTGTTGATGGAGAACTTTAAAAAAACAACTATATCTATCATATCTATCTTACAGTTTAATCTTGAATTTTGTTCTTTCAACATCATAAAACTAAATATAAATATGGTACCACTTTTACATAACTAAGTTTAGACTACCGTAGTTTAGAATTGTTCTATGTATATGCTGCATTCACTCTCAACTCCCCGAGGTGCGTTGTCCGACAAGGATGAAGTCCGGCACGATTCACCAAGATCGTGCGCCCGATATCCTGCATGTGTCGCTTCCCCGTTCAGGTCCGCCGGAGTTCACCTTCTTCTTCCCGGTGTATGTGAGTGCATATCTTGCGACACAATTTGAATTTTAAATCCCGAGCTTAGTCCGAATCAGTCGGGTGTCAGACGGCCACGCCCACCAATTTGTGCCGCATGAAAGTCGGCACGATTTCGCCAAAATCCGATCGCGTGCGCCAAAACCCCCTGTTAAATGCACCGCAAATCAGAAAGAGTCGGGGAAACCTGGCGAGAATGCGGAGCGTGGACCCTTAGTAAATGTGCCCCATAGTCTAAACAACTAGACTCCAAAAGGAAATACGCATTACTCAAGAAATAAGCAAAATATGAAATTAATATTTCTAAGTATTACAAATGTGTTTCTGCACATTGCCATTACTGGAAGGTCTGAACCACTAACACAGCCAGGAATAGGAAATGCTCTGTTTTCTACAGCTTCTACACTGATCCATGGAATATTGGTCTTGTGAGGGGAAAATAAAGAATCTGAGGACTTATGAAAAGGAAGTGTCTGTACATGGGAGTTTCTGCACTGTTAACAATGTAGTAACACGGTACCAGCTTCTGACAACCCATTTATACATTACTAGAGCATTAAGAAAACCTTTTCATTGGCTTGGCCAGAGTATTGTATTCCTTCACTGTGACTACAGCGGAGACTGGTGGTGCTTACTATCTAAGATCTGACACCACCCTCCTTCCTGGTCAAGAAAATGGATTTGGGATCTTGTCTTGACTATAATAATGTCATGTATTTGTATCTACTGTATATTTTATTCCATTATAACTACATCAGTCGGCAGGTTCCCATAAAATGTGTGGCTAGTATACTGTAATCTGACCATGTCTGACTGTTTTGTATGTTACTTAATTTTTAACTGTGTGTGTTATATTTATATATTATATCTACGGTCCCAGGGTTACGTACAGGATAGGTTCTGTAGGTTTGTTCTTAAGTTGAATTTGTATGTAACTCAGAACTCTATATTTTATAATTGTAGCCCAGACAGAATTTTGTGACAATTGGATTTTTAAAACGTTGGATTGTCATAAGAAACAGGATTAACAATTGGGCTTAATTACAGACACCTTTGATAACTTACATAGCCTAAGGCTAAAGTACAGTAAATTACCAACATCCAGTGACCCCTTTGTAACTAGGGGTTGTCTGTTAATCCAGTGTTCTTAAGTCTGTATATGTTTTACAAGTACAAAAATTAGTGTTTCCTCTTTGCGCTCTTAATGGTTCTCCAAAAAATATAGTTATGCTGATTTAAACAAATATATATATATATATATATATATTTGGCAAATTCCCTTTTTTCTATATGTAAATAGGCAAGGAGATGAAATTAATGTGTATTTGCTTTTGAGAGTTTTCTTGGGACACCTCATGTACAGTTAATAAGATTGATATGTTGTAAAGCTGCCATTATTGGATATCCACGTATTGAAGGTCACATATATTCAGATACAGTATTCTTTATCATATGTGAATGTATGGTCTTTACCCTCCATAGGAATGCACCTGTTCAATACATATCAAAATGTGAGGTAATCCTTGGTTACTAACCTTTTTTTTTTTTTTTGGTCCGACTCTTTCAATGTCCTTTCTTCAGATCTTCTATAGACTAGCTAGATCCTTTTGTGATGGTCTGCTTCCTTGTGGCTTCTGAAACGCTGTGCAAGTAAAATGTGTGACCTCTGATGAAATATTTGTACCGTGATAGACAAACCAAATGAATACGTCTGCATATTAATTCCTTTAGTTTGCTATAAAGTGCACCTGCCTCTTAAATCTAACGTTTGTCATATTTAGGGTGGATTTTGCAGGTTTTGAAGCCACAGTATAATTTTTATATTATAGGAAATTTGTGATATCAGTGTGGTGGGTTTTTTTTTTTTTTTGGTTTTGTTTTTTTTTTTTTTTTCAGTTAATTAGATTGAAATAGACTTGTATACAGAGTAATGTCACTTGCCAAAGTAATGTAGACAAATGCAAACTGGCTGTGCTCTGTCAAGGTTGTAACCAAATGCACACTTACTAGAAAGGCAACATAAGCCTTTGAGTCACCAGTTGGTAATATTTCTATTTGTAGTGGTCGTATTACCCACCCACCCCAAACTTGAAAAACGGATACTGAAAACGGCATTTATTTAAAAGTCCATTTGAAAAGCTGGTCATGTGATGTCTGAGCCTTGTACTTTGTGTAGCTGTTTGGTACACGGTTCCCTTGCTTTCTATATTCAATTGCCCAATCAGAAGTCATCAATTGGGATGCTAACTCCACCTACCTTGATACCGGGTTACTGATACTGTGTATTTTCATGTATGCTCAGTAGCCAGTAATGCTCCTCTAATTGAGAAAAAGAAGATGGGAGAAGTAGGAGGAGGAGTTTAGAAAGTGGACCGGCTCCATTGTGTGTGGAGGAATCAAGCAAAATATAGGTTTAATTTTTAATCCAGTAGCTTAATAGGTATTTTACGTAGTTGCACTACTTGGGATGTGTTTTCCATGTTTGCTTTACTCCTGGTTTTGGCTTATAAATACAGAGCAGGATACAGTCATTCTGACACTTTCTGTTCGGTGCTGCAGTTTCTCATGTAGGGACTCCTTGCATCATATGTCGCTAGTATGCAAGGAGTTCCTTCCACTACACTGTAGTGTAGAAAATAAAATATTTTCAATTGCCTTTTTTTGCTGTTCTGTGTATACAGGGTCAGAATGAGGAAACTTTTAGGGTGGTTGTTAGTGTTTTAGTTTTGATGGTGTGGCCGGGGGGCGTGGCCGAACGAAAACCCGACGGATTCGGAAAAACCGCCGCATTTTTAAAAAAAAAATGTCACAAGACTCGCGCTTACCTTCACCAGGAATAGGCCGGTGAACTCGAGTGCATTTCGGCGGGCCTCGGGGAACTTCAGTGCAGCAGCCCACCTGGTGGACGGTGGAGGAACTACCTTAGTGAATCCCGGCCGGACCCGAATCCACCGCAGAGAACGCGCCGCTGGATCGCGAATGGACCGGGTAAGTAAATCTGCCCCATTGAGTGCAATTTATTTGATATACCGTATGTGGTTGACATTTAACAATGAGCTTTTGCATACATCCGTAGAAAATGCTAGTGCATCTGCCCAGTGTCTGCTCTGTCACCTATTTTGTAGCTGGGGAACACTTTTGCAGAAGTGGTTGGGTATTTTGCGAAATACCAAGTTCTTTGTTTAAAAAGAGAACTACAGTTTATTTCCTTCTCTTAATCCAGCAGCTGCGGGTTAATGTAGTGCACTTTTATTCCCGCATGCTGCTGGTTTTCCCATACTTATAAATGCATGCCGAAAGCTTATTGCTGTGGGTAATGTCCAGGCTAGGGTGTAGCTGTGCACCTGGACTTGATCGAGTAAGTGGGGAATAGTGGGAGAATTCCCAGTACTAATATAGTTATGATACATGTTTATGGTTAAAATATTGAACTTACAGACCCTACATTATATTTTGGGGTGCTCTATATTATGTTGCTGTATGGTTAGCTTTAAAAAAAAAAAAAAAAAGAATTCTTCTCTAGATGTCCCTGGGAATCCTTCCTCAAAGTATTTTGCCTCTGTCCCCATTAAGTACCTTTTTGACGCACACCAACCATGGTTTCCAGTGATTAAAAGAAACTACAGTCCGCAAGATGCAGGGGCTGAACCTGCGCCCTGTGACATCATCACAAACACGTGCTGCTGACCAATGAGACCATAGCTTGTGCATCTTACACACCCAAACTGGTGAATGTGGGGCTTGTAGGGAAGGGTATGGTCACATGTTGCATTTTGTTTGCGTTTTCATTTAGTCTTGAAACGCATTACAACAGCTAAGGAGTGGTGATTTGCCTAATTACATTGTTAACATTTGCATTTATAAAATGAGATGTTAATGCACAACACAAATGTTAAGGCTAAATTCACACACATGTATGGGGGACGTATATACGGCCGACATATGTCCCCCATACACTTCTATGGGCTTACGGCCCTGTACAGGAGTGGTACGGTGCGGCACACGTGCGGCACCTTACCTCTCTGTAGCCCGGGAAAACATAGGACATGTCCTATCTTTTCCCGTGATACGGCGCTGTGCGCTGTATCTTCCTATGGAGAGGGGCGGGGGTGAGCAGCGCTCATCCCCTGCTCCTCTCCGCAGCGCCTATGTATGTCCGCCGTACTACGGTACGACGGGCATACATCGTGTGAATGTAGCCTAACATTGCATTTAAATTGCGTTTTGTAAACACACGTTAACAGTAATGTAATTAGGCAAATCCCCTCTCCTCAGCTGTAATGCGTTTCAAAACGCAATGAAAATGCAACCAAATCGCAATGTGTGATGGCACCCTAAGAGGCTGAATAATTTACATATAAAACGTGAAGGTTTATTCAATGACGAGAAAAGTTTCAGTATTATAACTTCTGCAACTAGAGAAGAGTGAACACTGATACAAGTAATAGGTGGCACAGGCACCAAGTACACCCCCACTCCACAAAAAACAAAATATAGAAAGCATAATATAACACTTTATCAGATCAATTTAAACATATCTATCTCTATCTATCATTTTGGAACAGATTGAAGACTTTCATGGGCACAGTTTTCTCTCTTTCCTGCCTGTTATTTCCTGCTGCCAAGGTGAAGGGAGGGGAGACTGTCCATGTATTTATATACAAGTGTAGGGAAAGCTGAGGGTGTTCAGGGAGAGATATTTACTATGGCGTTTTGAACCAGTTTTTAAGCTGTCCGTTAAAAAACGCATGCCTTTTTGACTGCTTTTACCAATATTCTTAATTAAAACGGGTCAAAAAGGCATGCGTTTTTTTGGGGGTTTTTTTACGGACTGCTTAAAAAGGCCCAAAAATGGGTTCAAAACACCATGTGTGCTGCCAGCCTAAGGGAGAGACAGGGAGTGTACATAGAGATTTTGAATATCGATGGGGGAAGCCATAGCACCCAGAGGATTCAATTCCAAAAGACTTTATTTGAGTTTCATTGAGGCATAAAAAACACAACTTTACAATTCTTAATGAATCTTTATCAAAACGCCTAATTGAAACGCAAATAAAGTCTTTTTAATCCTCTGGGTGCTGTGGCTCCCTCCATCGATATGGAGGAATTGGTTTGTGCATTGTTTTTTTTTGAGATGTTACCACCCAGCCTGCAGTTGAATTGCTCCATGCCCATCTGCAGGTAGGCGAGTAAGCCTGGACAACTGCTTTACGGCAGCCATATATATATGCAGCATTCCTCTGTCCAATTACAATTTATTTTCTTACATGCATAATTTTACTTTATCATATAAACCTATAAATTGCTTGACTGCTAACCAGTTGTCATATTCTTTTGTCTATTTCTAGCCACACTGTGTTCTCCTTGCTTCAAAGGAAAATTCTGCCCCTGTCAAGCTTGGAGGTTTTGGAGTTGCAATACAATTAGGCGAGTCTGGTTTAGTAGCTGGAGGTAAGTTTCTTTCACATTTAGGAATGTTTTTTGTATAAAGGGAACCTGTCGGGCACATCTCGACAGGAAGGGGTTAAACCCCTCCTAGTGACCTGGCCCAGCATTTATCTATGTATAGATTAGAAATGCTTCTGACCAGAGCTGCCTTCCATGGGTAACAAACTTTGAAGTGTTCTGATGTGGAGTGATTGGATTGAAGACTACAATATAAAGTAGTTAAAAAAAAAAAGGTTAAACGCTGCAGGTTTAAATTTTTTAAATGCAAAATGTAAACAAGTTGCAATCCAAAAAGGGATTCATCAAATTTGGTCATTCTGTTTCTGCTACAGTTGCTCGCAGGGATCATTCTGCAGCACTTTCACAGTGTCTGACCTTGACAGCTACACTTTAATCTTAAAGTAATTAACATATTTTATTTCCATCCGACCACAACATTCTTACATGAGTTGGTAAATGGTCTGGCCTCCTTAGGTTGATACCACACATGATGTTTTGAAACCGTTTTGGTCCGTTTTTAAGAAGTCCGTTAAAAAACGCATGCATTAAAAAACACATCCGTTTTTAAAAACTGGTTCAAGACGTCATGTGTGGCATCACCCTCAGTTCTTTTCCCATAATCTGTGTAACCATAGCCCTCCAACCCGCGGAATCTTAACAGTTCTCAGCTGTTTTATTCTAGCATTTATGCAAAATGCCCCTCCTCTAATTTTCTCTTCAATGTTAATTTTCTGGATGATGCCACCGCACAGTGACCATAAAAGCATGATTTGTGATGTGTTAAAGGGAACTTGTCATTAGCCATTGGCCATAATAAACCACTACCAGAATATTGACAAGCGGCATGACATCATCCAGAAATTCAACTTTGAAGTGAGATGTAAATGTGTTGTGTTAAGTCAAGGGGAGATAAAAACTGAAGTAATGGTGTTGGAGGTCTGAACACCACCTCCTCTGTGATGACATCAGCACTTGGACTTCAGGAGATCTGGTTAGTGATTTTTCTGGATGCAGGACCCTCAATTCCAGTGAATGGGGATCTCAGAGGAAGAGTGAGCTTTTACCTCAGTGTTAAAATCCGCCTCCTTGACTTTATACAACCAGTTTACATCTCACTTCAAAGTAGATTTTCTTAATGATGCCACCACAGTGAGCTATGAAAGTAACAAAATCTGGAATGTGTCAGCTGCTAGACAATATACTGGTAGTGGTTTATTGGGTCGTTTTCTGCTGACAGGTTACCTTTTCAGTGAATTTTTCACAAAACAAAGCATCTACATTTTTATTCCTTGATAAAAAAAACAAAAAAAAAATAATGTGGAGATGAAATCTGTGGAGTACTCTGCATAAAAATAAGATGAATAAACAAATGTAACAAAAGTGGACCGGTCATCACTCACATATACACATACATATATTGAAGGATATGATGCTGCTGCATTTATGGCTAGAGGCAAGAGGTCCTCTTTAACTTGTATTCTTTAGAGTATAACGTTAGTTTATGAACTTTCTATATTACTTTCTTGTTTTAGTGTTACTCAACTGATGCACATTTTTACTATCTGTTCCATTAGGTCGAGTAGGAACACCGCACTTTATGGCTCCAGAAGTGGTAAAAAGAGAGCCTTATGGAAAACCTGTAGATGTCTGGGGATGTGGTGTAATTCTTTTTATCCTTTTAAGCGGGTGTTTGCCTTTTTATGGCACAAAGGAAAGATTATTTGAGGGAATTATCAAAGGAAAATACAAGGTAAGTTTTCTTTCAGACTGGAGCATTCACACTTGTTTCCATAGTGCATCCCATGGGATAACATCTAATCGGCTATCAGTGCAGGTTCTGGCGTTTGCTGGTGACCTGTGAACTCAATGCGTTTTACTATTAGTACATGTGAGGTGCCACAGGTCAAGGCTAGGTTCTCATTCATTGCCTATTTATCAGGCTAAAAATTCATTTACGAATACGTATGAATTTTTTTTATATTGATAAATTTTGGTTTCCTTTTTTAATATTTTATTTTATGATAAACACTTGTTCCTCTTTACAAATGAAACCTATTTTGGTGTAAAAGTGGAATGCAAAAGCCTAGTGGGAGTCTAGCCTTAGGCATCTGTGAAACTATGTTCTGCTAAGATCACATGAGATAGTAAAGCGAATCTGTCACCAGAGATGCAATTTTTAGCTGGTGACAGGTTCCAATAGCCCAAGCCAGTGGTGGTATATCTATGGCACAGGTGCCAGAGGTAGCACTGAAAGCCCTCTCTGTGGACACAGTGTCTTCCTGCTGTCCTGAGAAACTCAAGAGATGCTGCTCTCATTGTTATTTTCAAGCGACACGTCCTTGGCTGCTTTGGACTGCAGGAAGAGCGTGTTTAAAGGGCCAAATGATCTTTTGGAGGTCCTCCTGCTGGCCCCATGATTATTCCTGTCCAGGGGGACCTTGTAGAGAAGCTATAATGATAGTTTGAATTTGCCCTCCTTCTTTCAATTGTGTTGTTGTCCTCAAGAGGTTGATACGATTGAAAATTGTGGTAGTACAGGGAGCAGTGACTTACTACTTAAATTGTTAATTGGCACTTTGCGATAAAAAGCGGATTTCGGTTGTAATTTGGGCACTCAGTCTCTAAAAGGTCTGCCATCACTGGCCAAAGCTCTTCTGATTTTAACAATGCCTCTGTATGAATCATATCAATAGTTTATATAAGCCTAATTCATGTTGCCTGATTCCCTGCCAGCAGCATGTGGTGAAAGGTGAAGGTGGTAGCTGCAGCCTGTGTCTCCTCATGTATTCTTCCTCTACTGCACACCATCCCTGCTGACAGGGAGCCAAGTAATGTGACTTAAATGTATATAAGCTACTGAAATGATTCAGAATGCTGACAGAGGCATTGTTAAAATCGGAAGAGCTTAGGCCAGTGATGGCGGAACCTTTTTAGAGACTGAGTGCCCAAACTACAACCGAAATCCGCTTTTGCTTATCGCAAAGTGCCAATTAACAATTTAAGTAGTAAGTCACTGCTCCCTGTACTACCACAATTTTCAATCATATCAACGTCTTGAGAACAACAACACAATTGAAAGGAGGGCAAATTTAAACTATCATTATAGCTTATAGTATTATGTTATGTTAATCTTGTCATTGCAATAACCAGCAACATAAAAGTCTTAGCTGGACAAGCTTCCGTCACTGGAATGATGACATTTTGGTATCTTTTTTTTCTCATTCCTCCAGCCTTGTCTTTCTGTCAACTGCAACAAGATACTTGCATAATTCGGAAACAGATGGGTGTCCTAGGTCTTGTGCAATGAACACAATTTTTTTACTAAATATTCACCTCAATGGTTTAGTGGTTACCCATGGAGATTAAACTCTGTCAACTCCTGATGCAACATGACTTTAAAGGGGTTTGCCACTTCAAGGTTTTTGTAAGGGGGAGGGTGGCAGGATATTAGATAATTTTTCAATTTACATCTATAAATAGTTCTCTGCTGCTTATTTAAAATGTAAAATGAATCCTCCTGCCTTTTATCTCATCAGCTGCCACTACTGTCCATAGAGCCTCAGATGGAGGGTCATGTGATCTCTACCTGCCAGAACCTTATGATGGTATTCATGAATGTAAGCTTAAGGTCCTGGAAAGGCGATTGGTCATGGACAGTCAGGATCACATGACTTAATATGTCTGAAAAAGCCGTTTAGAACTATTAATAGATGTATGTTGGTAAATTGCCTAGTATCCTGCCCCCACACTTGTACACACACTACAAAAAACATGAGGTTAAGTGACCAACCCCTTTTGGCTCTTTTTACATTTTTAGATGAATCCCCGACAATGGAGCCATATATCTGAAAGCGCTAAAGACTTGGTGCGCCGCATGCTTATGTTGGACCCTGCAGAAAGAATAACAGTCTATGAGGCACTTAATCACCCATGGCTTAAGGTAAAGTGACCAGAAATATTCTGACACCAGCCCTTACTATTCTAAACAGTTGAAACATTTTTTTGGGCCTACCTGAATATTGTATAATAATAATTCTTGTATTGCATAAAATTATTGTGTGATAATACAGTGTTCCTTTTTTTTTTACAGGAAAGAGATCGCTATGCATACAAGATCCACTTGCCAGAAACCGTAGAACAGCTAAGGAAATTTAATGCTAGGAGGAAATTAAAGGTAAGATTATAAGTTTGATAAGAAAGCTGATCTATACTACAGTTTCCTGTGTTGGATACATCATATATGCCAGCAGCCATAGAGACCACATCTTCTCAGTGTATGTAGCGAGAATCGTGTAGTTGCATTGTGGAGCACCAAATGAAAGTACATGCCTATTATTCCTTGATGGTTTCTTTTAGGTTGGTCAGATTAGTCGTTAGGACAGCAGTGTGCCTTTTCTCTGGGTTAACCCAATTTTAAGTATTTTGCACTTAGCTAGTCCAAAGAGCAAACTTTTTTTTCAGTAAGGTTTCAGGAGTCCGGGCTTGTAAATTGAATGCCTGAAGCCATATATTTGGGCTGGGGCCATACAATCTTGTGGAGGAGAAATCAATGCATCAAAAATAAATATAATATAAATATTTTGTATTCCATGAGAGACATTTGGGGGAGATTTCACACAAGGGTCTGAGAGTAAAACTGTTCCACTTGCTCATGGTAACCGATCAGAGCTCAGGTTATTTTTTCCCCACAGCCATTTCTAAAATGAAAAACTGAGCTCTGCTTGGTTGTAATGAGCAACTAGGAAAGTTTTGGTTTCAGACATTTCTGATACATCTTCTGTCTATTTTCAGTCATGTTCTTGGTTCCATCTGTATAGTCCTCTCCTCCACAAAGTCAAATGAGACCTTTCTATTTGAGCTTTCTGGTAATCTCAGTTGTGCTTGATTTGGGATTGGTAAAGACAAGCCCATGATATCTGAATTGGGAAACGATTTGTTAGCTCTTTTGGTTATGCAATAAATCACGACTTGCTGTGGAAGTAATTTTACATACAGTACATAATTTACTGCCTGCTGGCCGCCTCGTGTTGTGTAATGTGACTGGCTTTATCATACATTCACACCATCTTATGTTTTTACCAGTCATTTCCTCCTCCTGTTTGTTAGCAATCCCTTTCTTTTGCTTACTTTTTTTTAGTTGAGTGTAAAAATGTTGAGGTTGTTTAAACAACTTAAAATGCTGGACTATCTCCCCAAATCAGTTGTGGTGATGCTCCTCGGATAGGCTGTTTGGAGTGGAAATGCTTGATCCATGTTTTCAGGGAAAATGAGCCATATCTGAGTTGTGCGACAGTGGTTTACGTCTCACTTCCTACTTTGACATCCATACATGCTTGGCCAAGCAAAGGGGATGGGAGGAATTGCTACTATTGATGGTATATATTCAACCCTGTAGTTTCTCCATTTATTTATGTAGCTATAAATGCATAAAATATATGCATGTGCACTGATATCCCTAATATGTTTATTTCTTTTCCTTACATAGGGGGCAGTCTTAGCTGCTGTTTCTAGCCACAAATTCAACTCTTTTTATGGGGATCCTCCTGAGGAATTACCTGACTTTTCAGAAGACCCAACATCATCAGGTATTCCCCCACTAGTGCAATTTCCAGCTTGCAGTCACTGCTAATTATTTACAGGGAACCCATCACCACAATAACCAAGCCAACAAACTGTACCTTCTCCTTTTAATATGTAAGTCCCCAGGAGATATTTTTAGTATTTCTAGGTTGCGGAATGAATTAGAAATGTGCTTTTATTCTTTTGTACCCTGCAGTCAGGTAACCCCAGCTCCTGCAATCAGTTTGCTCTGCCTACTCCATGCATTTGGCGTCCCAGCCTCGTAATTGCGACTTTGTTCTCCGGCCATCCAGAGATCTTGAGCAACGCCTAGCATATGCATGGGGCACCTGTGAAGCCGGCACCGTACACTCGTTGATGGTAGCGGGATCACAGTCTCACTGCATGATTAGGATGCAGGGCTAGGACGCCAGATGCATGTAGTGGGTGGGGTTGCCCGACTGCAGGGCACAAAAGAATAAAATCTGATCATTCATACTGCAACCTAGAAATATGACAAAATGACCTCCAGGGTAGGGACATGTAACAGAAGATGGTCTTTGTGGGCTCGAGGGGGTATTGGTGTGGAGACAGGTTCTTTTCTATTTTGTTCTGCAATTGTTGCTGTGAAGAAGACCTTAGTGGGGCTCTGCAGCTTCTAATGGTAAATATCTAATGGTTTGAAACCCCATTAGAAAAATGAAGTGGTCCACTTCTCACAGGGATTCGATGCTGCCTTCTGTCCTTCTGTACTTGCATTCAGTCACCTGCCTTATACTACTTCTGTAGATTTATAGGAGGCTATAATCCCAGTAATATGACACATGACAGCCATGTCCCTGACTGAATGTGGTATGCATGTATCCACAGATCAGGATACCTTTTGGAAGGCAGCACAAGACCCCTTTTTAATATTTGATGCTTTGGTAAGGCTGGATGTGCTTTAATCTAGGTTGTGTCTTTGAAGATATTTAGATTTTTGTGATTATCTTTTTGGGCAAAGGAGTGGTTTCAGTTGAGCAAAATTCCTTCTTTATAATTCATATTCCAAATTCAACATCCCAGAATATGGCTCAAAAAAGCTGCAAATTAAATGTTGTGCTTGATCACTGGCTTTTTAACCCTATTCTCCGGTGACTTTATCTTAAGGAAATCAATGGTAGAAAGATTTGGCAAACGAAACTACCCACAGGTCCTGGTGCTCTTGTGGGTTTGTGCCTTAAATCATGAACGGTCATGTGCATGAGGCCAAATATAAATTATATATATGTTGTATAACAGCACATAAATTACTATAATTCACATTGTTGGTATGTATCTCCAGTGAATACTTCCTCGGATTTATCCATTTTATAGTCCGAAATTGGAGTTGGCGACGTCCACTCCTCCCCATGTTTCCACAGAGACGTGCTTTGATTTCATGTGATCAGATTCATACATGAGGTAGATTTTTGCAAATGTTAGGTGCTAAAGGCCATTAGATGACAGCAGGCTGCTCCCATAACATGAAGTGCTGATGGGTGGAATAGTAGTGAGCGAGGACAGGTTGACGCACCCCCTCTGACCTGCTGCAGGATGTGGCTGTATGCCAGGTTAGATGATTTTAAGGTGATGTGAGGGAAACCATTTTTAGCTAAAAAGCATTTAATTGATGGGGTTCTATACCTGTCTATATCTGTATTTATGGAACATGTGGTAAACTGATCCCTTTAATCAACTTCTAGCCATTTTTTCTTTTAGCCAGATGGTCAAAATGACCTTAAAGGAGTTGGCCACTTTACCTCATGTTTTTTGTAATGTGTGTAATTGTGGGGGGAAGGATATTGGGTAATTTACTAATATATTAATAGTTCTATTCTGCTTTCTTGATTAATAAAAGTTATATTTTAGTTTACACACACAACTTTTCCCTTCCCTCATCTTTCTTTTCCATAGCAAAGTAACTAAATTACCTAATATCCTACTCCCCACAGTTACACACATTACAAAAACATAAGGTAAAGTGGCCAACCCCTTTAAATGGAACCTGTCTCCACACTTACCCCACAGCCCTCAAACCGTACCTTCTGTAATATGTACGTACGTTTTTAATATCCTTCTAGCTTGCAGCATTAATGAAAAATCATCTTTTATTTTTGTTTGTACAATGCAGCCCCTGCCTCCGGTGGGCAGTCTTCTCTGCCCACTCCATGCATCTGGTGTCCCAGCCCTGCCGATGTATGGAGGGGACGGGGTTAACTGACTGTATCATACAAAAGAATAAAAGCCGATTTTCTTTTCTTTTTTTTTTTCCCCTGTTCATGCTGTAACTTAGAAATATGCTAAAAAGACCTCCAGGAGACATAAATATTACAGAAGAAGCTAGTGATTGTGGGCTTTGGGGTGGGGGGTAGTGTGGTGACGGGTTCCCTTTAAAATTATAAATCATACAGTGTGTTTTCTTGTTTTTTTGTTTTTTTTTGTTAGATGCTAAAAAAAAATCTAGTGCGGTTTAAATTTTTGGTTGAGATCTTCTTTAGCAATTTCTGCCCCTGCAGTTATGTCTTCCTGGTGTTAGAAAGAAGAAGAAACCACACGGTTTTTCTGATTATCTTTTGAGATAACACGTAGGTTTTAGATAATGCTTCAGCTTGAGAAATCCTGCAGTTAGATTACTTCTCAGTAATCCACCTACAGTGGCCAATAATGTGTTTGTGTGAACCATTATTTATTTTTATTAAAGTTTTATGGTCTTTGAAATAATCTTATCCGCAGCAGGATATTATGACTTTGCACCTACAACCTAAGCTCAGGATGCCTCAACAGACTGTGGCTTTGCCGAATTAGAGGTTATAATGAGTGGTTGTTCCTATATGACTGAAATGCTGCAGCAAATGGAAACCCAAATTCTGCAGGAAAAAAACCCAACAATCTGAGCAGAATATACACCCGTAGTGTGTTATTCTTTGCAACGCAAAGGTTGAGAACTTTGGCAAATGATTTGCTGTCTTTTTGAGGAATTAAAGCTTTTTTGTGAAATCACTGATTTTGTCTTCCACACTAAACACAATAAAACTCACAAAACGCCAATTTTTCATCACACTTTTTTACTATATCAGGATCCATTGGTTATTGAAATTCTCTTCTAGGCTAGGGACAGGGTTGGATAAGGAAAACATTACCTTTTGGCTACCTGGTTAGGCAGCCCCCTTTGGCACCAAGCATACCTTACACAGGAAGCCTCAGGGGTGTGTAGTCATAATAAATGTACTGACAGAGACTACAGATAAATAGTTGAAAAAAGTATTACATTTAATATTAAATGTCTGTTCTATTACCGATCTATGTAGGGTTGTGCAGTCGGCAAGCCAAACCTCCATACATTGGGCATGTTTGTGATACATTTACAGTAATAACAAGCTTTATCACCATAATGATAAAATAACCAAGTTATTTAGGTAGAAAATAAAAAATATTTATTGGAATGCAACCTTAGAAGCAGAACACTATGTGGATACAGATTTTTACAGTATTGATTTGATGATCAATATTTGTTTAATGAGTCTATGAAGTTCTTCGAAGCAGCATCACCTTCATCACATCCTCCTTCATAGATGACCTCAAGTCTTACCTTCTTATTTTAAGGCTAGCCTCTCTACACTGACATGGGTTGGGGGCAATGCAGTAACTTCATGGTCCACATCTGTAATAATTTCAGTTTTGATGAATGCTTAAACTTTCAATATCCGCCTTTTCTCTAGGAACAGCTCATAAAGTGTTCTACACCATAATGCTGCATAGTCTAGTAATGCTACATAACATGCAGGCTTAGCTTCTAGAACTATAGTACTTTCTGAAATGTAGGTGTTAGAAAACTCCCTCTATTCTATGTATAATATATACAATCCATAAGAGCAGCTAACCTCTAAAAAATGAACTTGAAGGAAAAAGCAAACTAAAAGGTAAAATCAGGATTGTCCATATATTCTCTCTGTATACCACTTTAAGTTTTCAAGTTTTCCTGATCACACTAGCAGTTCTAAGATAAGTGTAGACATTTCTGCCCCTCTGATCTTTAGGGGAGGAGCTTCCCTACTGAGCATGAGCAAAATGTGCATCCACATTCATCTCAACTAAAAGCCTACATCCTTAGATCAGGAATAGAACAGACGTTTATAGGACTTTCCATTATTTCCCCATCATTTTCTGATGAAATATTCAGCTTATGCTGCAGAGAAATAATTGTAACTATTTATTATAATGGTTCAATGGGCGCATTCTCATACCACTTAACTTTAAGGGGCCACACTAGTAACCAGGAAGATGAATGCACCAACAACAGTGCAGCGCAAAATGCCACCACAGAAATTATAAATCAGAAACCAAATACTGCATTCAGAGCAGGCGCCTGATAAATGCCAGAGACACCAGGCTCTCCCTGACTTTGAACACCTCCTCCCATGTGATTGACATCAAGCACTGGACTTCAGGAGATCTGATCAATGATGTTCCTTGGTGCAGAACAATCAATTTTAGGGGCATTTTAGGGCAGGGAAAGCTTGACTTCCGTGTTAAACTCGCTGCCTCCTTGACTTCATAAAACCAATTTACATCCCTCTTCAAATTTTCTGCATAATGCCACCACACTAGGCCATAAAAGAAACCTCATATAGAAGCTTCTATGCTTAATTGCAGACATTGTACAGCTAATCATTACAGCCTGAGGCTAAGGTACAGTAAATTAGCATCCAGAGAGCATTATCAGAGGCAGTTGTGTCTGTTTGTAACTATGACTCGTCTTTAAGTCGGGTGTTCTGAAAAGGAACCTGTCACCACATTTTTTCACAAATAAAGCTAGTGACTGGCTCCCATAGATAGTTATTAACCCTATTACGACTTGACCCTTTTTTGTTTTTCCATTTTTCACTCCCCGCTAAAAATCTAACTTAAAAAAAAAAAAAAAAATTTACAGAGCTGTGTATAAGCTTGTTTTCTGCGTAACAGATTGTAATTCCCAGTAAAAACATGGCATACTAAATGTCACTATGAAGAGGGGGGGGGGGGGGGGGATTCTAGATGGGTTGAAATTGGTGAAAAAAAGCCACATTTTGTTGTGAGTTTTAGCCCCTTGCCTACATGTTATGTAGTATAATGTCACATGCCGGTTACAAGGGATGGAGAGGGCTCACAAGCTGCCATGTACTACATATGAAATGCCATACAGTAGTATTGCAGTATATGGCAGGAACAATCACACCATTTAGGGTTAAAGTACCCTAGAGTGTCTAAGAAATTGCAAAAATTTAAAATAATTTTTAAAAAACCCTCAAAATTCAAATCGCCCCCTTTTCCCTCTAACTAAGTAAATGGTAAAAAAACATAAACCTGTTAGGTAACGCCGTGTCCCAAAATGTCTGATCTATCAAAATACCCTGCAGTGGAAAATGGTGCCCAAAGTCGAAAATACCACTTTTTTGCCATTTTTGAAAAATTTTTTCCTGCTTCCCAGTACACGCCATGGAATATTAAATACAGTCAATATGAAGTGCAGTTAGTTGCATAGAAAACAAGCCCTCACACAGCTTTTCACATATAAAAATAAAAAATTTATAGATTTTTGTGAGTGGGGAGTGAAAAATTAAAACTCAAAACCTTCTATATAAAAAAATTATTTGTTTTGCCATCTTATAACTCTAATAACTTTTTCATACTTCTATGTATTGAGCTGTGTGAGGAGTGATGAGCTGACATGGAAAACTAACATCTGTCCTTTTGACTGCTGGTAGCAGCTTTGGCGGCAATCAAAGGGTTAACACCTGCTTTTAGTGTTAGAACTGATACTAGGTGTTACTGTTGGGTGTTTGCTGTAGTATGGAGTGATAATAGGATGTCATATGTCGTTAAGGGGTTAGCGTAATGTCACCCTTTTAGCTAAAAATGGTTTCCCTCACATCCCCATAATATCAACTTGATTATGTTAGCAGGCGTGCATTCAGCTAGAGCTTGAATCAAAGGGGGTGAGGCCTGCTTGGCTTGGTGAATGCCTTCTCACCATTCATCACTTCATATCATGTGACCAGGGTGATGACATCCATTAACATTTGCCAAATCTACCCCATTTATGTATCTGATCACATGAAATTACAACAGGTCTATGGAGTTTGTGTGAATATAAAATATAGTGCTAAAGGTGAGTTGCTGGCAGTTTAGCAACAGCTAAACTGAGCAGAGCTTTTCATGAGCGCACCGCCCACCATGTTACCTCATTTTTGGTTTTGTACTGTGCTCTGTGTTCCTATTTTTAAATTGCAACATTTTTAATCTCGTATACAAAGGGCAGATTTCAGAAACCTGTACAACGGTTTATCATGATCAGATTAGAACAACAAGATAAACCTAACAAGCTGTTAACAGCTGTCACTGAGCCATCAAGATGATGTTTTTTACATATTACTTATACCAAGCTAAAAATATCAGCAGCCAATTTTAGGGCGTAACTAAACCAAAAAGGTTTAATCTTTCTAAATGTTTTCAGAATGTTTCCCAGATTTGAGTTTTCACTGTTGTGCAGTTGTAATTGAATACCATATGGGCTCATACGGCAGATGTCTAATCATTTTCTCTAAACTTTTACTGTCAACTTGATTACACAATATTCTCAGTGTTTATTGCCACTTTCCCAAAATAGTCTTTTTTACATAAGAATTTACACCACTAAATCAAATGTAACTGTCTGTAGAAGCTGCATCACTACGCATACTGTATGAATGGTCTCCTTGTGTAAGGTCAGGTATCTCATGATTACTGGGGGATAGAAGAAGCCTAAAAGTAGAAATTTAGCCTCATTTAAATTTCACATATGTTCATCTATTTCAGAGCTAAAGGGTTTTGAGCCTTTGGTTTTTCACACAGTTACCAAAAACATTTAATAATGTTCAAATTGTAAAAGTTGCGACACTGTGACTGGTGATATTCTTATTTTATCTTTAAAATGGTAATAAAGTTGGCTGATCACAAAATTTAAGAAACGATTACCATTATTAAGCCACTTCCTCGGGGGCGTTTTTCATCCACCATTTGTGCCTATGGGGTGACAGGAGCATAAGAGTCTTATATTGCTACATACGTGCGATGATATTTTCCTAGGAATTTTCCAGTCTGGTAAGTCTTTTATGCTGCAGTCGATTTATTGTGTTAACATGGAATATGTGTTTGCATTCAATGAGTCATGAGTAGAAATTATGTTATCCTCCTAAGCTATCAGTCTGTCTGAGAAGTGATTTATAGTATTACTTCTGCATCAGTCGCTTTCAGTTTTTACGTGAAACAGTCTCATCTTTTTTTATTGTATTTCACAGCGGTTATGTAAATGTTGCTAGCTCTACTATTTCGTATTTTTGTCTACTTACTGTAACTTGCTTGGCTTACGCTTGCAACTAACATGCGGTTTCTAAAAATCTCCTCACTTTTGTCTGCCCCTATGCTGCCCCCTAGGACTTCTAGCTGCAGAAAGTAGGTATTCCTTTTGTTCTCCTATTGACTGCAATATCCTTTATCCTAGTGCCTTTCGCATGCTTTTAATAAATGTAATGCAATTTGTTTAACCAAATATTTCTTTTCTAGATGAAATACATGAGATGATATTCACCTGTATGATCATATATTTAATTGTGGCTCTGTTTTGGCTCTGCAAATTATCCCCCACCGCTTCTGTGGGCTCATGTGTAGTGGGTGACCATCCATGCCAAAAAAAGGACCATGGCTTAGTTGTAGTATCGCCATTATATGGGGTTATACCTGCTATAGCCCAGAAGAGAGCCTCCCCTTCCACTCTCTATTAGAGAATTTGCAATTTAAACCACATTGAGATGGTCATAATTGTTCCATACCATATGGGCTATGTTAGACATTTATCCAATTCTGGAAAATTGGGGTGGGAGGTCCAGATAATGCTCACAAATTACACCAGGCCCACAAAATGCAAAATTGAAATACACCAACAAAATAGAGTGTGTAAGACAGAGGCCAAAAAATAAACAATAAATCGCATGATAAAAAATGACAACCGACGCAGCATGTACAAATAAACCAGAAACCCTCACCTCCCCACCGGGTGTCAGATAAGCAAGCCACGGTTAGTGGTCTCCCCCACACATGCTCTGGTGGTATTCTGTTACCCTTTCTCAACATCCCCTTTTTTTTTTTGCACCCCAGCACCTTTTCTTTATGCTGTTTTTTGGCTATTCCCCTTTTATATCAGCATATAGGACTGGCAATCAAGTATTCTGACTATTCATAGAGGTTCCTCTTTGACTGGTCTTAATATACATGTTGTGCCATCTGTGTGAATAGTGTACTGTCTGGGAGGGTTGGCACTCTGGGGAGATGGGGTTTCTGGCTTACCAGCTGTGTCATGTGATTATTATTATTTTTTTAATTGGTATTCATAATAAAGATGTAACTTTTTATCAAATGATATATTGTTTTATTTCAGTCCCTTTGTCTTGCACACCAGTCTTTCTTGCCAGTGTACTTATCCAGTTCTGATCACTAGATTGGTGCTATGGTAGTGTGTGTTGTCTTAGCTGCAGTCAAAATTGAATTTACAGTGATAGAGCAGCCATTTTGTATTCAACCTAATACTCATGATAAACCTTATGTGCTCCTATCCAGGACTGTCGGCAGTCTCTAAACTGATGGCAAACTCCCTTTAAAGTTGAGAATATGATGTATATAAAAATGTTAGTTTACTTATTCAAATGGAAAGGTTGCAACTCCATGTTACTGTGAACTACTTAAAGGACATCTGCCACCAGGATGAAGGATTGTAAACCAGGCACACTGACATACTGGTGTGTGTGTGCCCCCTCTGGCAGGATCAGCTCTTATTTGCGCTTTCTATGCCCTTTATTTTTATTTTTTTTTAGAAAAAAAAAGGCTTTAAAATTGTTCAAATGAGCCTGAGGGGCTCCAGGTTCCATTAACACCTATAGAGCCTTGAGCTCCTCTGGCTCTTTTGAATAATTTTGAAAGCCCTTCTTTAAACCAGGGCATAAGAAGCAGAAAGCGCAGATCCTGCTAGAGGGGATACACGCCAGTATGTCAGTGTGCTTGGTTTATAATCCATCATCCTGGTGGTAGATGTCCTTTAAACCATTTTATAAAGATGTTATGTAATTTTTTTTTGTTCACTGATAATTTCAAGATCTCTGCATGCTGGCTGACTTGTCCATCATAACATTCACCTGTTACTGATATGCTTCTTAAAACTCATTGATGAAGATAAAACCTCTAGATAGAAATATTAATATGATGCATGTTATGCCTCAGATGCATATAATCTGGATAGACTACACTGGGTCTCTCCACTAGAGGGTGTACAAGTGCCCTATGAAACATTTTGTGTAGTTGACACTCCCACTAAAGACGCCCACTGACACTAGGGGAGAGCTCAAACAGCGTATTTCTGCTGGAAAATCTCTTCCCCATTGAAATCTGTGTCCGAAATCCTGACAGCGCATAGTGACTGAGATTTTCAGGCAGAATGTACAGGTTAACAATCTTTTGCAATGGTATTTTAACAGAGCACTAGACACTGCGTTCAGTGTTCCCCACTAAACACATCCTTTTGTTCTAATATTATCAATAACCTATACACTCATTAACAAAAAAATGCAGGAGTATGATTAATGTAGATCAGAATAGACAAGTCTTGTAAAACTGCCATGCACACACTGATGAAACAAATTGCACTATTGCACAGTACAGCTCCTGCATGGCATCGCAACAGCTCAGCATCCATAATACCAACTGACCCTAGTTGTAAAATCAACTGTATGGCTAATAGTAACCATAGAAATATAAACCATATAAATTTGAGCAATTTCTCCTGCTAACGTGTCTACAGTATGATCTCACAGCATACTTATCCCTGTGGCTATTGTACTTTTTTATTAGCCATGTTCCGGTCTTTGTACTATTATGGAGACTTTCATTAATTAATCTTCCATTTTTCATGGTTTCAGATCATAGAAGTCCTCTTTT
This sequence comes from Engystomops pustulosus, assembly GCA_019512145.1. Taxonomy (NCBI): domain Eukaryota; kingdom Metazoa; phylum Chordata; class Amphibia; order Anura; family Leptodactylidae; genus Engystomops; species Engystomops pustulosus. Next base: position 208,254,046 of record CM033642.1, read on the forward strand.
AAATTCATGTCTTTTGTTAAATTCTCTGATTCATTCTTGTTCCTGAATGTTTTTGCCTTTTCAGGTAATGGCCTTCATTAATCACTGTTGGTCATTTAGCTTTTATTGTTCTATGGTCATTTTGCCATAAAATGGGTCTCATTGTTATTGTCCCTTCTTGTTTGCTTGTAGGAGCCGTGTCTCAAGTACTGGATAGTCTGGAGGAGATCCATGCACTTACAGACTGCAGCGAGAAAGACCTTGATTTCCTGCATAGTGTTTTCCAAGATCAGCACTTGCACACACTTCTAGATGTAAGTCTTCTGTTCTCGAAGATCTCTCTGGCTACTATCTTAACTTGCTGATGTTAAAAGGTCTCTGTATTAGTTTTTTTTCCCTTCATAACTAAAGGTTTGTCTAAAAGGAAGTTTACCATCAAAGTAAAGCTTGATAAACGAGCAGCACTTAAGCCTCATGCGTACATCTGTCATTGGGGCTGTAACGTGGCTGCCCAATTTGTAGTCAGATCATGGTCTCCAAAAAGGTCTATGGCACCTGATCACTGTGTGGTGAGCATAGTCTTATCGCACCGTGACCTGACCGGTCAGCCTTTTATGGAGAATGGAGGGGTGAGGAGGGCACCCGACCGTGTGTTGTGCCCGGTTTATGGCCTGGGTTAACACATAGCCAGGGAGCCTTGCCCATAGAACCGGGCACGGTGACTGTGGTAATCTATTTGTTATCCATGTCCTTCTAAAAGGCTGAGGTACTACCGTAGCACCTCTGTAGTTTGGCTTTACAGACTCCATCTTGCTTCCGCAGCACTTGTGCAATGAGCACTTCCTGTAAGGGGGAGGGTGAGACAGTGTAATAGTCTATAACAGTGGTGGCGAACCTATGGCACTGGTGCCAGAGGCGGCACTCAGAGCCCTTTTGGTGGGCACCCGGGCGATCACCCCAGGACACCAGACAGGACTCGAATAATCTTCCTGCAGTTCCAAGCAACTTAAAAGATGCTGCTTTCAGTCATATTTTGATGCTTACTTTTCTACTTGGGACTGTAGGAAGAGGGAGAATTAGACAGGGCCGCATTATTTTTGGAGGACCTCCTGCTGGCCCCACAATTCTCTGTGTACAAAGGGAAACTGGAAAGAAGCTAAAATGATGAACATTTCCCATCTTTTTACTATGTTGCTGTCCTCAGGAGACCAATATGATTGAAAGTTGTTGAACAGAGAGCAAAAGGTTACTGCTTTAATTTTTGGTTGGCACCTCGCGATAAATAAGGGGGGTTTTGGGTTGCAGTTTGGGCACTCGGCTGCTAAAAGGTTCGCCATCACTGGTCTATAAAGTCAAGTCCCTGAGAGGATAGGGTAGCCCCCTCAGGCTCCTGAGCATAATTTTAAAAGTTTGAATTTTTTTTAGAAGGAAAGAGACAATGGATAACAAATATATAAGAAAATTATCCCTGGCACCGTGCCTTAATCTATGATTTATGTTCTCTGGTTTCCCTTGATTTTGATGGTAGATTTCCTTTTAAGTTAACTTAAAAAGCGCTCCCCTCCCCCTCTGTACGCACAGGCGCTGTGTAAATACTTAGCAGCCTGCTAGTCAGCGCCCTGATGTTGTGGCTACTAGATGTATAGACCTATAGCTATAATATGCTGCATTTAAATAAAGGTTCATATTGAAGATAGACCTTCGGTGTAAAATATAGATCAACCCCTTTAAGATCTGCTTCAAACCTGGGTCACAACATTGAGGCCCACACTGCTTGCAGGAAACCAGTAAACATCAGACTCCATTCAATCATGAACACATTCATAAACTTAGAGATGGTAAAAGCCCTTAGCAAACATTGTGCTCTAAATCTTCTATTTTTATGTCTGATTGTTGGATATTGATCATTACCTAGAAGCAGGGTCCATATTTTTGTCCGGCACATTATAGTAGTTTGTGTTGGGCTCCTGTAATTTCTCTTGTTGAAGTTAGGCATGCGAGAGAAATCAGTATTTTGTACACCCCAGCATATTGGTCACATTCCTGGAAACGATTTCTGAATACAGATGTCAACCATTTTACTAGTTTAGATTTCCCTTGAGCAGAAGAACAATATCTTCTTTTGTTGACTGGGGGCCGGACCCGGGATACGAGGTTAGTCTGCTCTGGCTTAAGTCTCCCTCTAATTGTAAAGCATTTGTGCTGTGTGTTTAGTATGCGGCAATGGGCTGTTTTATAAGGATATGCTTCCAGCTCTCGGACTGGTGAGTGGCTGATTGACTTTAATTTCTGGTTGGAGTGAGAAGACACAGTACCTCAAATTCAGAGACTCCTAAAGGTTCCATAATTTTCTGTTCCAAAATGTCTTCATTGACCAACTTCCTCCCCCATCAGCTATATCATTTGTTCAGTATGCAGTCTTATTATATGTAGTCTGAAATACTTGTGGGTGACAAACATAAAACCGTTCACGATTTTAAGACATTGGTCTTAACTGGTTTAAGGCTAAAACCCTTTTGGTTAGGCTGGCAGAGGGATTGTTTATGGACTTAAAGACCTATCATTTTTATAGTAGGAATTGTATTAAGCCTATATTCTATACCTGCAGTATAGACTGTCCCTGGTTATGTACAAGATAGGTTCTTTAGGTTTGTTCTGAAGTTAAATTTGTATACTACAATTGTAGCTCCCGACAAATTTTTTTTAATTTTTGTTCCAGTAACAGTTGTATTTTCTAAATGTTTTGGTTTGTTTTTGTCATGAGAACAAGGACTATCAATAAAGCTTCATTACAGACACCTTACAGCTGATCATTGCAGTCTGGGACTAAAGTAAAGCATCCAGAAAGCTTCACCACAGTGGGCAGAGAGCTGTAACTAGGGGTCGTCTGTAGTTAATTTCATACTGCTCGGTGTCCCTGACTCTTGTGATGTCTTACAGAAGCCAGTCTGTTACGTACACAGAATGCAGCCTGTATCTTGGCACCTTTTTGGTAGAGCAATGGCAAGATGTTTGTGTATGCAACATCTTGTGGCTTTTACCTAAAGTTGTAGAATTGTGTTTGAAATTGACCCTATTGGACAATTTGTACATGAATAAGCTATTCCGAATACTCTCACTAGAAGGTCTGTTATATTGTTGATCCTCCTTTGCATTATCCTTTTAAACAGACTCATTAAATATGCTAATTTTAGCTGATCAGGAGCATATTTACATGGGTCAATAAATGGCAATCATCATTCCTATAAATTCTTGTTCCCCATAATCTAGACATGTAGGGCAGCCTGCAGGCAGGGGGCATTAAGTATTATGCAGTGCTCATTCATTCACATTAAGGGATGTTAGTAATGCATGACAGATCCAGACACTGTATAACTGTTGTCCACTCTGGCCAAGACATGAGGATCCAGAACCATAGTGCATATACAATGGGACATTTAATTTCCACAACTTCCCTAATAATTGTGATTTAATGATAATGTTCTGTTTCTTGGTTGCTGATGTGCATCTTCAGTAAATTGCACTTTTTTTTTCTTTTTTTTCTTTTTTTTCTTTTTTTTTGCTATATGAGGATGCTATAGAACCATGAAAAAGTTAATCTCTGATTTATTTTTTTAATTTCTTTGTGCGGAAAAAGTGAATACAATTCAAGTGTAGAAGTATTTCATCTCCCAGTGCAGAGGTAAAAAGAAAGTAATATTGGCTAAAAAAAATTAAAAAAAAAAAAGTATTCACTATTGGAAATAGATTATAATTGCGTAACACTAAATGGTTGGTAGGGCTTAAAAAAAAATGTAATTGTTTACAGTAGAAGGGAAGTTTCATTCTGCCATGGTTGGATGTTATGTGAATCACAGATTGCAGAGTTCTGTTTCACTGACTAACAATGCAAGGGATGGGACTCCATGCATCTTATTCTTAAATGATGCAAGGATGTTTGTTTCCCCGCTAAAGAGCAGCGCTAATGCTGTAATCTTGACACTGCCTGCTCTGTGAGTCACTGACCGACCTGTGAAATTGCTTTCAGTAAGTAACCTGATCAGATAAGTTATTAGTATTAAAAAGGCTCTGTGAACCTATTTTCAAATCTGCTATTATAATTTACATTATTGGTTCCACTCTCTTTTAGAAGGTGATAAAAGATTACTTGGCTCCCTGCCAGCAAACTCAATCAAGGCGCTCCAATGCCACTGTGGTTTGATGCAGTTTGCAGGCAAGGGGTCAGGTATAACTTTAAACATGTGTTGGAGCAGTAATAACTATAAAAAATTGGAAAATAGTTTTAAAAAAACTCTGGGAACCTGTAATTAGGTGAAAATATGTGATCCTGAAGAACAGGTTCCCTTTTTAAGATTATTTTGTCTACATGTCATCATAAATGGTGAAATGGGATGTTACAAAGTTATGTCTGGAGAAATCCAATGTATATTCTACAAAGACAAGGTCCACGTTCACACCAATTTACAAGCTACTCTGAATACCCACGGAATACTTCCACTCATTAACCAAAGGGGCTCAGCTTGTTATCTGATTTAAAATTAGGTGTGTACACATTGCAGATTACCTGAGGATATGTTCAAACAATTTAAATTTATTAAAAATTACTGGGGTTTTAAACATCTGCCTACAATATCATGTTTTGCCCGATTAAAGCTTCTTCCCGGGCACGTACTTGGCCACGTGTTTCCACTCATGTACGGCGCATATACAGTACAGACCAAAGTACAGAATTATATACTTGCCAGAAAAGTGTGAAACAACTTCCATGTTCTTTAAAGTAGCCACCGTTTGCTTTGATTACTGCTTTGCATACTCTTGGCATTCTCTTGATGAGCTTCAAGAGGTAGTCACCTGAAATGGTCTTCCAACAGTCTTGAAGGAGTTTCCTGAAACCATCTTGATTGGGTTCAGGTCTGGTGACTGTGGAGGCCAGGTCATCTGGCGTACCACCCCATCACTATGCATCTTGGTCAAATAGCCCTTACACAGCCTGGAGGTGTGTTTGGGGTCATTGTCCTGTTGAAAAATAAATGACGGCCCAACTAAAAGCAAACTAGATGGAAAAGCATGCCGCTGCAAGATGCTTTGGTAACCATGCTGGTTCAGCATACCTTCAATTTTGCATAAATTCCCAACAATGTAACCAGCGAAGCACCTCCACACCATCACACCTGCTCCTCCATGCTTCACTGTGGGAACCAGGCTTGTAGAGATATTCGTTCACCTTTTCTGCATCGCACAAAGACACCAAAGATCTCAAATTTGGACTTTTCAGACCAAAGCACAGATTTCCACTGGTCTAATGACCATTCCACAACAGAAGATAGACACAACTCCACTAAATGTGGAGCTTAGACATACTTGCAAAACTGTTCTGCAAATACATGTAACACCCCTACCATTTTTATGTTAAGTCTCTTCTTAGGGGTTGATCTTTGTATTGTTACCGTATATACTCGTGTATAAGCCAAGTTTTTCAGCACAAAAAATGTGCTGAAAAACGTCCCCTCGGCTTATACACGAGTCAATTTAGCTGATCAGGAGCATATTTACATGGGTCAATAAATGGCAATCAACATTCCTATAAATTCTTGTTCTCCATAATCTAGACATGTAGGGCAGCCTGCAGGCAGGGGGCATTAAGTATTATGCAGTGCTCATTCATTCACATTAAGGGATGTTAGTAATTAGAGATGAGCGAACATGCTCGTCCGAGCTTGATGCTCGGTCGAGCATTAGGGTACTCGAAACTGCTCGTTGCTCGGACGAATACTTTGCCCGCTCGAGAAAATGGCAGCTCCCGCCGTTTTGCTTTTTGGCGGCCAGAAACAGAGCCAATCACAAGCCAGGAGACTCTGCACTCCACCCAGCATGACGTGGTACCCTTACACGTCGATAGCAGTGGTTGGCTGGCCAGATCAGGTGACCCTGGGATAGACTAGCCGCTGGCCGCGCTGCTCGGATCATTCTGTCTCTGGATGCCGCTAGGGAGAGAGCTGCTGCTGAAGGAGTATGACAATGCATGAATAGCAGCAGGCCCTGGTGCACAAGCTGAAACAGTATTTCCCTTCTGACAGCGCTAGCAGCAGAGGGCGTACTTCTGCGGGACAAGTAGCAAAGGAGAGTAGGCGAGGAGGCAGCTTGTCCAGCACTGGCAGGGGTACGCTTTACAAGGCCTTTGCCAGTTTTATGTCACCCCAGCAAGACACTGTCACCTGTCCACAGTCTCGGCAGAGTAGGGCTGATCTTTACAGAAAGATGGTGAGGGAGTACGTAGCTGACCATACCATCGTACTGGGTTTCAAAGCTGTACATGTGGCCCAAAATGGCGCTGTACGCCTTGGAGGTTCTTGCCTGCCCTGCCGCTAGCGTGTGTCAGAGCGGGTTTTCAGTGCAGCTGGTGGCATCATCACCAATGATGCGTACACGCAAGCGTAAACGCCTGTCAACTGACAGCGCTGACAGGCTGGCGCTTATCAAGATGAATCAAGCCTGGATTTCTCATGATTTCCATTCTCCACCAGGTGAAAGCACCTCAACCTGAATAATTCTCATGTATGGACTCCTCCTCATCATTCTCCTCCTTCTCCTCCTTTTTGTACACTAAAGCAGAGGCAACTTGCTATTTTTTGCCAGGGCCAACTGGCTCTAGCTATAGTACTATATCTATTTAATTTTTCTGGAGGGCCACCTACCCGGTCCTCTGTTTTGAAAACTTTTTTGGACTGCCTCATACAGGCACTCTATCTATTTAATTTTTTTGGAGGGCCACCTACCCACTCCTCTGATTTGAAAACTTTTTTGGACTGCCACATTCAGGCACTCTATCTATTTAATTTTTCTGGAGGACCACCTACCTGCTCCTCTGATTTGAAAACTTTTTTGGACTGCCACATTCAGGCACTCTATCTATTTAATTTTTCTGGAGGACCACCTACCCGCTCCTCTGTTTTGAAAACTTTTTTGGACTGCCACATACAGGCACTATCCAAATTTAATTGTCTCCATAGCAGCCTCGACAAGTCGTCTTTATAGCAGCCTCCACACATCATCTTTATAGCACGTTGTCTCCTTTGCTGCCTCCACATATCGTCTCCATAGCTGCCTCCACACATCGTCCCCTTAGCAAGCGAGCTGTGTCCGGCAAAATGTTGGATTGTTTTAACAGCTTCCACATCAAACTTGTTAACTTTGTCGCCACCCTGCTGTGTTATACACAAAATATACTGCCAAACTTTTATCATTTACCGATATTATTTAAGGGCTACTTGTGCATCTGTTTATGTTCCCTTCCCCAGCCATAACCAGGCCAGTTACTTATAAGAACAGTACTACACTTGATCTTACAAAAAATGTTCTTAGAAATGCTGTTTGTTGCCCCTGCCTGCTTTGAAAATTATAATTTTTTCAAAATAAAAACGCTTCTGGCCCCCTGGCCCGTTTTGGGTGGGAAGGTTGGAGGAGCCGAGAGGAAGAGTGGCTTGGAGCGAAAGCTCGCCTGGCACGAGCCGCCCAGCTCCTCCCAAGATCCAACTACAGTTTTTAATTGCAGCACCTTATCTATACTACACTTAAACTGCCTCCATACATGTCCTCTACAAACGCGCTGTGTCAGGCAAATTGTGGTTGTTTTCATGCTTCCAGAACTTGTAACTTGTCGCCACCGCTGTCTGTGTTAATCCACAAATATAGCGCAACTTTTATTCTACCGATATTTTTAGCGCTATCTTGCACACTGCTTTGTAACTTCCCCTCGCTGCCATACCAGGCCATTAATAATAGGAAAGTAGTCCCATGAATCTTACACAAGAGTTCTTAACATCTGTTTTGTAGCCCCCGTCTGCTTTGAAATTATAATTTTTTCAAATAAAACACGCGTCTGTCCCCCAGGCCCAATGTGGGTGGGGGACACCGAGAGCGGGGCTTGTGACAGCGAAACCCTCGCCTGGCATCGCGGACCGGCCAGCTCCAATCCCAAGATCCACATAACATCATTTTAACTCTGCAGCACCGTTAAATTTTTCTACTACCTTACGCCTCCCTCATCGTCATGTCGTACTGCCGGCTGAGCACCGGAAACCATCCGGTGGCCCTAGTCCACAACTTCCATTCTAACGAGTGTCCGTGATCAGCATGAGCTGAGCCTGTCCGACATCATTTGTGCGTGCTGGCCACTGATGTGTATGCGCGTTACGAAGGCATCGGAACCTAGGAGTACGAGTCACAGCCTTTGTGAATGAGGGCCGGAGTCAGCAGCCTTTTATGAGATGTAGTGTAAAGCGCATTGTAATGTCATCTGCAGAAGCGGCCCCGTAATGGATTCTAAGGGGGGAGGGGCCCTGTAATTGATGCTGTGGGGAAAGGGGGCCCTAAGAACTAGCAGCTGTGGGGGGCATGTTATTGTTGGTTGTCACTGGGGGCCTGTATGGATGCTGTTGGGGAAGGGGGGAGGATGAGGGGGGGGGCCTATGGATGCTGTTGTGGGAGAGGAGAGGGGAATTTGGGGGGCTCTCTTGGACTGACTGCTGTGTGCCCTGTAAGGATCTTGTGTCGGGGTAGGGCGGAGGTATCGGGGGCCCTGTAATGTGATCCCCTGATGGTGACAGGGGGCTGTAATGGATGCTGTGAGGGGGGGCCCCCTAAACTTGGATGCTGTTGGGGTAGGGGAATAGGGGCCCTATAAATGTATGCGTGGGTCTGGTGGATAAGGCCCACGCCTTAGAAATGGATGCTGTGGGGGGAGAGGTGAAGGGTACGGTGCCCTGTCAAAATATGGATGCGTGGGGTTGGGGGCCTTTTAAAAAAAAAGAAGACATAATGGAATGTATGCGTTATCTAGGGAGGGGACCCAGAATGGTTTGCTCGTTGGACATACTGCAGAGCCTTACCAGTCCATACTGATCGACTTAGCAGTAAACATCCTACATGGCGCACTCAGAGTCCACAGCCATAGATTGAGCTCAACCGCAGTACACATTTAGACATTGAGCACAACACACCCCAGCACACGCCCTACATGCCTGGAGCTACGCTGCATACACCAGCCATACATGGCGCTACGCAAGCAGTACCAGTTAACATGGCGCTACAGCCTAGTACCAGCCTACATGTGGCTCCAACAGCCACGTCACAGCCATTCATGGAGCTACAACACAGCCCCATAACCACACGCCATTAACATGGAGCTACCACAGCGCACATGTAACACCACACTACGCCCTACATGAGCTACGAGCCCAGTACACACCATACCTGGAGCTACAACCGCCTCAGTACCAACCATCCACACATAACCATGGAGCCTACAGCCGCAGTACACAGGTCTTTCTCTCATCTGACAGGTTGGTGAAAAGTAAACCAGATCTAACTCCCTGCCTGAGGCTTAGCAGTACAGTAAATGTCACCCATGTCGTTGTTACTGACTAAGGTTGTCCGTTGGCCATGTAAACAAATATTGTAATTTACATGTTCTGTTCTGGTGATTGTTATACTGAGCTTTGCGATTGCGTTGACAGTTTTGCATCTAATACGATTAAAGGCGGCCTCAGCACAATTCAAAAGTGCCCAAAACCAGCTTATTTTTTGTGTGCAAATGTATATGAAAAGACTTTACTACACATATTTACATCCCAGATTTTATACCTCGCGAGGCTGGTTGATAACCCGGTTGCACGTATAAAGTCTGGCCGTTCCCTCTGTTTATGCTGTTTAATCGCTTCTGATAAAATGCTCCAACCGTGCTTGGGTTCTGTAGTATCTCATTTCTATTTACTGAAAGTGGGCCCAAAAAAATTTCTCTGGTTGGGTCCCAATGTACATCATTACGACCTGGCCCTTAGCAAATGAAGAGCTTTGTCCGGCAGAATTTTCGGGTCGTTTACACAATACTATTGAACTCTGCCCATCTGTCGCCGCCATTGTTGACCTGGAGCCCATGAATGTTATCAATCATACGGCGCAATATGGATGCCCCATACTAACAATAGGAATCGCTATTTCCTATCCCATTATCCCTAGAGGAAAGTCAACACGACCCCGCCTGCTTTGAAATTATATATTTCAAAGTAAACCGCTTCTGGCCACCCAGGCCGCTTGGGTGGCGAGGAAGCCAAGAAAGGCAGGGCTTGCACGCGAAAGCTCGTCCTGGACAGTGGATGCCCAGCTCCATCCCAAGATCAACACTCGTTTTACAACCGCCTGCACACCCCTTTAATCTATACTAACCCTGCCTTCCATACATCGTCCCCTTCAGCAAAATGACTGTGTCAGTCAGTTTTACAATAAAATAGTATTGTAGAGCAGTGTATTGAACTTAAACCAGTGATCAGAGCATCGCTGGTTTAAGTTCAAGTATGTATAAGTAAAAATATGCAAAAACACTTAACACTACACATTATAATAAATAAAAAATAAATACATAAAAATATAAGCCCCTAAAATGTCACTTTCCCATAAAAAACTTAATAAAGTATAAAAAACACAAAAAAAACCCTGCATATCTGGTATTGCCGCGTCCGTAACAATCTGCACAATAAAACAGAATTGTTACTGGACCCGCACGGTAAGGCGGCCATGGTTTCTTAGTGGCCGCGCATACTATGACGTCAGCAGCGGCCGCGTCATAGTATGCGCCTGCTAGAAGAAGGGATGGCCGCGTCCATGCCGGAAGAATGAAGAGGAGCCGCGGAGAAGAAAGAAGACGGGACACCCTGACATCGGGAACATCGGTAAGTCGCGCCGACATCGGGGAGCCGTGCTGACATCGGAGGGTGAGTATATAAGTTTATTTTTTAAGGGCCGTGGGGGCAGGCTGGCTTTATACTACTAGGGGCTTGCTGTATACTATTAGGGGCTTGCTGTATACTATTAGGGGTTTGCTGTATACTACTAGGGGCTGCTGTATACTACTAGGGGCTGCTGTATACTACTAGGGGGCTTGCTGTATACTACTAGGGGTACTAGGGGGCTGCTGTATACTACTAGGGGGCTGGCAGGCTGTATACTACTGGGGGGGTTTGACCAATGCATTTCCCACCCTCGGCTTATACTCAAGTCAGTAGTTTTTCCCAGTTTTTGGTGGTAAAATTAGGGGTCTCGGCTTATACTCGGGTCGGCTTATACTCGAGTATATACGGTATATATAAAAAAAATGGTAATTAAATAACTAGCGTTATACTTCCATTACCCATGAAGCAATATACATAAATTTACATTTACATTTATTTATATATTTCTTTATTTACAGATGTCCCTCTGATGCATACATATCATGATGGTGTGAAAATATGATGCATAACCATGTATGTATAATAAGCTAGCCAGATGGTATAAACATAAGGTGCTATTCGTGTATAAATAGTGAAATATAAAATGGATACAAGGATGTAAAGATAACTGTGATTGATGTTCTACTGCCTGTCAAAAGTGCTATTAGTGCATAAAATGTCACATGCCTAAATGTCATGAAAACAAGACACCGCCATAGCGGCAGTAAGGTGCTCATATCAAGTATTAGATGCAATATTGTCCTAAGTGATAATAATAAGTGAAAAAAAGTGTGAAATATTGTATAAAAATGAAATGTTATGTAAAATAACAATATAAATAATCGATGTGATGAGGATAGCAAAGTATAATTAACCCTCGGCTTATACTTGAGTATATACGGTATATAATTTATACTGTGACACGACATGCAGCTTGGGCCGGGGCCTGTGACTGGCCGCTGTCAGTTCCGTGCATGCAGCTTGGGCCGGGGCCTGTGACTGGCCGCTGTCAGTTCCGTGTATGTTAATCCAGAAAGTATAATACAGACAGTGCCTAGGTTAAATACAGAATGGGTTCTGCAGGTTTATTAAGTTGAATTTGTATGTAATTCGAAATAGGTATATTTTGTAAATGTAACGGCACACAAATTTTTTTTGGGTCTCGGTGACAAGTGGCTTGGTTGCAGACATCTTTCATTAACTCTTATGTTAACTTTAGCCCTGGGCTTCAAAAGTCAAGTAAATTACCAGCATCCAGAGAACTTCACCAGAGATCAAAGTGGGTAGAGGGATCTGTCTGTAACTACAGGTCGTCTGTAAATAAAGTCAGTTATTAAATCGGTGACAGGCTGTAGATAATCCGTAATTTTATTTCCAAATAGTTTTTAACTACAGGTATTTATTTCATACTTCATGGAGTGAATTCATTATTATTAGTGTGAGTCTCTAGATGGAGGGCAAGCACATAGATGTGACTTGTCTCTGTGTTAATGAAGGATGCTGCATGTTGGGGAGGAAAACAAATAACTTTACAAGGATAAATCATTTCAATCTTTAGCAGTGTATCATCATGTTATTTCATACACTTTTTTTTTCTTCTTTCTTTTTTTTTAAATTTAATTAAAGGACAAAAAAATTATTGAAATTGCATGCTAGACATGTCATATGTTTAGCAATAAAATACTGGTTCCCACTTCCTCATGGTTTCTTTTTTCTTTTTTTTAATATATTTAATATTGTGGCTGCCATGAGGCCTCGGGCAATAGTTTGTTCTGTATTTCTGAGTAACAGGAAGTTTATGACTACTTGTTTTATCTTTTGTCTATGATCATATTTAAAGGGGTGTTCCCATTTCGGCAAATTAATGTTATTGTTGTATGATGAAAAATAATACAAATTTCCAATACACTTTCTGTATCAATACTTTCTGTATCAATACTTCTGGATCTCTGCTTGCTGGTATTCTGTAGAAAGCTTGATTGTTTACTTCCAGTGGATAGAAATCTTACCATGGTCACACAGGTGCATGGCTCATTAGTATTATAAAGAGTAATCAGAGCTGTGTGATGTAAGAAGACTCGCCCCTGTGTGACCATGGTCAGATTTCTGTCCACAGGAAATAAACATAGAAGCTTTCTATAGAATGACATGAAGCAGAGATCCAGAGGAATTGATACACAAATTATATTAGAAATTTGTATTACTGAGCTGCGCTCAGGGAGCTTCTGGCCAGCCACTCCCATCCGTCCCTATCTCTCAGCAAATTAGTTTGTTATTTTTGGACACACACACACACACACACACACACACACACACACACACACACACACACACACACACACACACACACACACACACACACACACACACACACACACACACACACACACACTCACACACTTCGCCGTAATACAACACTGTGCGCCATACATCACTATAGAGAGGGGCGGAGGTGAGCAGCGCTCACTCGGACGCCAACATGTGCCTGCTGTGCTACGTTCGTGTATATATAGCCTTAGTTGTTATGACCCCTTTTCTGTTTTACACATTTTACACACCCCTTCTTCTTTGCTTTTTCCGGTGGGGAAAAAAAATCTGATCTTTATGTTCATCGCAGTAATCCTCTTCTCTTTGGCCCCAGCCATGGTGTGTGCATCAGAGCCTTAGCTGATCGCTCCCTGTTTCACTATTGTATGTAGCTCAGGTGTTTGGATTTCGGTTACTGTCTACTGCAAAGTGAAGTTTGCAACCAAACTCACAATTAAGTCTTTTTGATCACAACCGCTTGAGGTTGTCATGAGAAAGGGGTAGATTTCAGACTACCTTTAGACTTCTGTATTTAGTTGATGGGTAGTGGATGAGTGAGTGTTAGCCACGGGTTCCGACTTAAAATTCTTTTAGTCAACACATTGATTGACCAAGAAAAATAGTTGGACAAAAACATGGATCAATAGCCTTTGAAAAACCAGTTTTTTATATTTACCTGAAAAATGGTAGCAAAAGACAATATTAATAGGCTTTCTCAGAACAATTAACAATATAATGTTTGTGTGAACATTGCACCTGCAACCTGGGTACAGGAGATGAAGATTAACCTTAGAATTTATGGGCATTGTTTACTATGACATGAAATGTCCTAATTTTGAAAATGGGGAAACAAAATCCACTTGCACAATAGTCCCTTGACCACACTTGGAAAGTACTTGGCCTAATACTTACAGAAATGTCTACATGACATCCTTAGATTTTTGGCAAATTTAATCAACCACTTCCCAAAATACAGGCACTGGGCTAAATAAATAAACACTATTATCCAAAAATATATATAATTATTTATATTAAATTATATTCTTTTAACTTTTATGCCTTTGTTTGTTTTTTTATTTGATATAAAAAGGCTTTAAAGATTATGCAAGTCAGACTGAGGGGCTCTGGGCTTAATTAACAGCTATGGAGCTAGGAGCCCCTCAGTCTCATTTGCATAATTTTTGAAGCCCTTTTTTTATTTTAATGTAAAAACAAGCTCATCACAAGCTAAAAGAGCGGATCCTGCCAGAGAGGACACACACCAGCATGGACGCGTGTTTGGCTTACAATCCTTGATCCTGGTGGTAGATTTCTTTTAAGTTTAAACTTTGTATACTGATTTGTGAACTACAGGCACCATGGTAAAATGTAAAGGACTTTACCAGGGTAGGTACAAGACCCTTATAGGTTTACCTCAGTCGTAACCCTCCCTTAGCAGTAGTTGAAGGGTTGTGTGGATTTCCTTGGCATGCCCACTGATATGGGTGTGGTGATAACATAGGGGTTGTGCATACAGTAATGCCTACACGCCACCTCCCATCTGCCAGGAGCAGGCCAGGGCACAGGAAGTTACAAGTCCTGTTGCTGAAAGGTCACATGACCTGCTGCCTTTATTTGGGTAAGTGCTATATGGGTGACTCTATTAGGGTCTACATTTTTGTGATCGCTGCCAACTCATTTGAACGAAGCAGCAATTGATATGCCTTCCATATAAATGTGGTATTGTCCAGTTAAGTAATTGGTTTCATGTTCAGCACCTGTATAGAATAATCATTATTGTTAGCAAAAAAATTGTATTTCCTTCCCCATAATTAGAACAGGACTTCCCCTTCCTTTAGAAAAAAAAATGTACCTTCTCACTTTGCCCTCTTTCATAGCAAAGTTTCTATAACTATATGATTCATTAAGAAAACCCAAATGTTTCACTAAGAAAACTCAATTATCCTTCAATAGACTACACTCATTTGGTTAATATTTCCAAGAGATCAGTGCATTGGGCTATCTATGGTCAGAAAACCCAGAGTCGCCCAATAAGTATACAGCCAAATTATTTTAAATCTAAATGTTCATCTGCTCAATTGCATCCCCCCTCCCTTCATTCACTAATTGATTTGGTGAAGCGGTGTTGAAGTTGTCCATGCAGCTCTCCAGTTTAGCCTAGAGAATGGTTGATGGATTGGGGCTTAGCCAGTGGGACTGGGTATAACCACATTTATGTCCTATTGCAAGCACCCAGTTGTCTTTCAGACTGCAATAGTGAGGAGCAGGGGAGTGTGGGTGGTCATCTGGAACATACATTTATTCATGTGTTTCTCTAATCTATTATGTTCATAATTTTACTCCTTTAAATTTACTATGCATAAAGTAGTCAACACTTTTTAGAGACCGTAGTATGGTGTGTATACTTGGCTTTAGTGATGGACTAAAGTTCATCTTTTCATCAAGCATTGTTATACTCTGCCTTATTTACTTGGGAAACAGAAGCCATTATTGTGCTTATTAATCCTGTTCACTGTTGACTGAGCTCCACCTGCTTCCACATTAAACTGATAACAGCCAAGAGAGGACTTTGTCACTCGGTAGCAGGAAATTTACAGCTTTCCTTTGTGGAAGAGGAAAACATTAAATGGGAATGATTACAGCCCAAGGTCATTATACGGCGGCAATGCAGCGCGAATCTGTGCTTTAGCACTTACTATTGCACGACTCATAAAACACATTTAAGTAATTTGCTTTTGTATTGTGGTGCTTGAAGATCCAGAATAAGTACTAACTCAAAGAAATAACGCCATTCATTTACAAGAGCCTGCGCTTGTAAATGGCCGCTCTACAGATGCCCATTCAGGGATTTCCAAAACTTCAGAAAATGAATAAGATGCATAATGTCTTGGATGTAAGGAAATAAAAAAAAAAGTTGAAATGTTTCTAGTACTAATAATAAAAAAAAAGGTAAATATCATTTATAATTTGTGTGTGTATAAGAAATTGGGATAACTTACATGGTTAGGCGGTAAGGCAATATTAAAAGCAATTTTAAATACCATATTTTCTGTACTATATAATTCACCCCAGGTTGAGTCATCCAAAAAGAGGGGGAAAAAATTTAAAATTTCCGGATAATGCACCCTGCTCTGCTACCGCTATACGCTTGCAGTCCTTTTTAATGTCCTACCCCAGCAACCTTGGGTTACAGGACCTTGCAGGAAGCATGTGATCAGTCACATGATGACATTACTCCAGGTCTTGAAGTATTTCTCATTTTGGGATGGAGGGAGCGCGGAGCAGTCCAGAGGCTCTGCTCTCTAGAGATGGGGTGAAATGCTTTATCAACACTTCATCTAATCTCCAGGACCGGTCAGGGGTGTCTGTGTCCAGGAGATAAGGAGGCTCCACCCCTGTCAGACAATTTTTGCAAATCATATCAAAGTAATTCCTGCTCAAACAGTTTGTCAGTGTGTCTCTGTATGTTTGACCAATGTTATATGGGTGCCATTTAAGATGCTAAAATATGACAAATTTGCAACAATTTATGCGATGATCTATATATAGTTTTAAGTTCCTTTCACAAGTTTTTGATTTAAAGAGGTTGTCCATAGTTGGCTTGTTATCCCCCATCATGTGGTTAAAGAGGAATAATTTCATCGGTGGGACCCCAGCAATTACAAGAATAGGGTTAACTGCTTTAATTGTTAATGGTCTGTTTTCACCGTAGATACTTGAGGCATATGCTCTGTGTTTTCTCTTGAATGTTTTATAGATGTAAAGGTTTACACTGGATATACAATTTTGAGGAAGAAAAATGTGCATACCCTGGCTTTGCGCAAAAGTTTTCCATCAACCCTTGCCAGATCCCACGCCAATTAACTCCAGTCCCCTAGTCAATTGTGGCCATTCCCGCGCCAAATATATGACTAGGACTGCATATATTAGGTACATGCCATACAGTGGTAAGGAGCTATTAAGACTAGCGTGATTGTTAAACGTCACTGGGGGAGTTATATTTTTTATCAGCCACGATACTGCCCACCACATTTACTAAAAAGTGGCGGAGACTATAGTAGAAATCTCGGCCAGGCTAGACTTGGTCTAAACAGGTCCAACCTGGCAGAGATTGTGCCAGGATCTATTCATTTCTACTGGGTAATAAAACGCTGCACACTTTCTGCAGTACAACTAATGAAAATCCACTGTAACAAAAGACAAGTAAAATGGTGCAGTGGCTTTGTGCTCATGTTGTAGTGTATGCCTTTTATTCTGTGCATGTTGGTGTAAGAGGGAGGTTCTGATAAGATTCTCTAGACTGTATTTAGAGATGTGACCCTCATCTAGAAGACATTTGCTATATCCTGTGGATATGCCATTAACTTCACAGATGGAGATTAAGGATGTGTGAGCTGAACCACTTTACTTGTGCTCATAGACAAGAAAACGGATCTGTCCGTGATCATTTTTATGCAGAGTCCTCAGTTGATTTGGGATATGTACCCTGGATTACTCCGGGGCTAAAAATAAATGTTGTGTGATGCGTTATACGATCTGTTGACTGCTACCAGGCACATTATGATTTCATTATTGAACTTGAAGCTGGTGTTCTGTAAGTGAATGTAACTTTTTTGTAATGTTTGTTGTCAGTCTGAGCTACAATTGTAGAGAGAGGGAACATAAGTAAAACAAGGTGTATGGTGAAGGTTTGTAGCTTATTTTTTGACTTGTTATTATTACACAAACTGTAGTTTGAGGAGCATCCGAGTTGTAGATTATAGTAGTATCGTTATTAGATCTGTTGCCATACTGTATGTGATATTGATTGTCTTCTATGTACCCTGCCTTTTAATAAACTACTTCTGCTTTTGGATTATGTAGTTAATATCTTCTACTTTTCTGGATATTTTAATAATGACCCGTGGTACAGATTCCAGTGCTGTGCCATCCCATGGAAGAAATCTATTCAGCAGTGTTCTAGTTCATAAATGGTAATAGGGAACACGCTTGTAGCCTAATCTTACGTCTTCACATTCCTAGCAGGAAAAAAAAAACAGCTTGCCAGAGCTTAATTAGGGATTTTCATCACTTCCTCGAGACTATTACAGCAGGAAACTTTCTAGAAGTGTAATACATAAGGAAGGACTTGTACATTATTCCCAGCATTTCCTTGTGATGGAGACCAAATAGAAGCAACCTATAAAGAGCCCACTAAAAGTACAGCATCTTCTGAATTATTAAAAATCAGGGTTATTTTCATGTAATTGTATCATGTTAATTGTAGGACCATACTTGATTCCTTTTATTCTTGTTGTTTGATTTTAGCTATATGACAAAATCAATACCAAGTCTTCGCCACAAATCAGGAATCCTCCAAGTGATGCGGTACAGCGAGCCAAAGAGGTAATTATCTTTTTTTTTTCCTCCTCCACTTTACTATTCATTCTTTTGATCTCATTTCAGTGATTAAATCAAGTCTCGATTCAGGTCTATTTAGACTGTATTGTTAATGCTTGGAACGGGCCAGATGCAGGAAAATGTCATTATGAACGCAATAGCCACTCGCTGACACTTAGTCACTTGGTCAGAGTGTTTCTTGTAGAACAAATCATCCATAATGAATAGCTCTATTATTAAGCGCTAATCTGACTTCTATTTTGTAGGTAACACATCTATAAGCGCATATTATTCCTCAATAGGTGTTTGCTCTCCTTTTATGAAGGATTTTCATCACCGATCATTTCTACACATTCTCTCTGCTTAGCTAGCTAAAAAATGTAGAAATTATTGAAGTCAATCCAATTACCATTAACTGTGTAATTGAGTCATGGCTGACTGACTGGTAATACATTTGTTTTATCCATTGAATGAAGTTTATTGTTAGAGGCTATGATAATCATAAGTTGGCACATATTTGTATACATAATATGGCTTAATTGAAACCTATAAATTCACATATTGTAAGGGAATTTCATTCTTAAATTGGCAAATTTGTTGATGACAGGTTTCTGTGTGAATCCCAAGTTCACTTTGATGCGGTATTTAAATAAAATCAAGCATGATACACCAGGGGCACTAACTCATAGACCCAGACAATTTAACTGTGGTCATCTTATTTATTATACATGACCTCCTTCCTTCTAAAATCAACTTTTACAATTATTCTAATGAATCTCAAGGACTCTGGGGGCTGTTTCCAGAGCCCTTCAGGTGTCCTCTGTGCCTAACACATGCAGAGGGAGAGAGCAGGGGGAGGGGAGACATGTGCTGCTCATTGTAACAACCAGTGAAAAGACATCACTGAGGGGCTCTGAAATTTAAGATTAACAAAGTCATGGTGCCTGGATCTTTGAGCAAGTGTCCCTGGTTTATCATGATAGATTTGGTGGTAGATTATCTTTAATAACTGACTGATTTTGACTGATCTTTTTGATATGGGAGTGAGCAGTGCAGAATATTATTCAGCTGCTTCATGCTTTTATCCAAAAGCGTATTTAAAGGACACCTGTAACTATTTCTATCACCTCTACCTGTTGGAGCAGCTCACAAGGATCCTCCCAGTTTTTATCTAGTCAATTCATACATTAATCATTCTGAAATCATCATTTCTTTATTAGTAAAGCTTTGCTAGTGTATGCACTTTATCTGCTGTCATGCTCCTTAATCGCATGAGACAGACAGACATCAGCTGCACATAAATCTAACATTCTCTCCCATACACATGGCTGCATCCTGTAGCAGTTGTACCTCATACACACACAGGCTGCAGGACGTGGGACATGAAGTACATAGAGGAGCCAACACCAGAAGTATCACATCATTATACAGGCTGTCAGTCAAGCACTGGTGGTGTGGCTGTGCCTCCCACTCATGAATAAGGTGGACAGCTGAATACGATAATGACTCATTTGACTCCTCTCAGGTCATTTGCATACACCTTTAGGACCTCATTGTTTAAGTTTACAGACATGTAGAGGGACAATTTAGAGATGTGGGCAATGCTTTCTAATGGCAGTTTATGAAACTTTATTTAGTTTTGGGGGTTAATTTGCCTGACTGGTTCTCTTAAAGGAAATCTACCAACAGGATGAAGGTTTGTAAACAAGGCATACTGACATGCTTCTGTGGGCCATCTCTGGTAGGATCTGCTCTTCTTTTATCTTCTTATGCATTTATTTTTACAAACCAAGGCTTTAAAAATTATGCAAATTCGCCTGGGGGGCTCCAGGCTCCATAGTTGTTAATTGAGCGCGGCACCCCTCAATTGCATAATTTTTAAAGCCTTTTTAAGTAAAAACCAGGGCATACGAAGATGAGAGCAGCGTATTCTTCAAGAAGGGAAACATACCAGTATGTAAGTGGGCTTTGTTTTACGATCTTTCATCCTGGTGTAGATGTCATTTTAAAGCTGAATTGTTATAAACGGACAATAATTCAGTTTAAAGGGTTTGTTAAGGATTAATTATTTTACCTAGGGGGTATGCAAACCACAAACTAGTTATCATCGGGGTAGTTATATTGACAGACACTCAATAGTTTCACTATTCAATTATAGTTTCACTCTGTTTGCTGTGTCTAGGTTTTTTGGCTTTGAAATACGAGCAGTGATAACACTGAATAATATTGAAAACGTTTATCCAGACTGGGAAATGACCTTTTAGCATTTACATGATAATTGAGGTAGACTATTTGTGGCATTGATTGACTAACCTATTATGGGCAACTCCCAAAATTCACTTGTATAACCAATGATGGCAGAGGTTTAAAAGGATACTAAAGGGGTATTCCCATGAAGACAAGATTCTAAAATCTCCTCAGGATAACAAAATAACACATTCTCTAATTCATTATAATTATCAAAATAAACCATTTAACAGCTATAATTCCAACCTGTCTCTATCATTCCTGGTGTATACAATTTCGGTTGTCCCGGGTTTTGACCGTTAATCTTCTGACTTTAAGGTCTGTTAAACATATTGTTCTTACCGAGCTCCTCTCTGCAGGACGAGCTCACACAGAGACTTCCTGTTGGAGTGTGTGAGGAGAGTAAAGCTACAGACAGATAAGGTCTTTATCCAGGGGAGGGAGGCATATCAGATCTAACAGTTTGTGCATAGCTGAGATGTTGCAGTGCTGAGAATATTATGTGCTTCTCATGTATCTCATCTCTGATCTGTCTCATCTCTTTCTATGTGTCAGATACTAGGGAATGTTCAGAGGCTAAATGAAAGTGTATATAAACCTCCACCCTAATGATCTAAGCACATTGTCAGCATACAGCATCTCACAGCACATAGGGATAATGCAGTGTCTGCTTAGAGACACTGCCACACTCTGGAATTTTACAGTGACCAGCCCAGGGAGTGATAGGAGCTAAAACAGCAATAAAACCAAGTAAAATTGTAAAGTAATAGGATTAAAATGATCTTTGTGTAAACATTACTAGGGGATTTAAATTTGAGAATTTTCTTTCATGGGAAAATCCCTTCACTCTGGACATTTCCATAAAATTGATGCTAGTTCCGTCAATGTTGATATGCATGGTATATAATTGTTGATAAACTTGAAAATGAAGTCGAACTACCAAATCGTTTTATTGTTATTGGATCTATTCTTTCACAAGAACTGAACTTGCCCTAAAAGTCATGTAGTGGTATTACATGTCATAGTTTTAGTGGCAAGTGCATGAGACCACACATTATCCATTACAGAATTATAAATCTGTACACCCTATACAAAATATCACTCAAGTTATCTGGTTTATAAACCTCAGCTTTAAAGAGGATTTGTTGCATTAAAGAAATATACCATCAAAATTTAAGCACAGTGACTGTTATAATTTTCTTATATTTGTTATCCATTGCTTCCTTCAGTCTAAAATCAACTTTTAAAATTATGCTAATGAATCTGACGTTAACACCTCTCATAGCACTTCAGGTACCACAGTTACAGTACCTGGATCTATGAGTAAGTGTCCCTGGCTTACAATGCTTCGTTTTGATGGTAGATTTGTTTTTAAACATTAGGAGTAGAGATGAGCGAGCACTAAAATGCTCGGCTGCTCGTCAATCGAAACGAAATTTTGCTACATGCGGAAAGCTAGTGGGGGCACAGCAGAGTGGGCTGATGCAGGGTGTTCTTAGCCTGCGCACTACCTAGACCATGCAAACGCTCATCTTGAACCTTTGTACATGCCAGCTTTTTTTTTTTTTTTTTTTTGGGTTAGCTGCGCACCTACCCACCGGATACATCAAGAGGCCTAAACCTCTTGTGTCCGGAGGGGGACTTTGAGCATACGCACAATAAATCTCCCGCATAGTGTCTGATCTGGAGGTAGAGGAGGAGCTCTGTGGATGCTTAAAATGTGGCTCTGCCTAATCTCAGAATGTGATTCTACCAAGAATCCTGAAAATTGAGGGGCTTGCTTCTAAGAACTGGCACATTTTATACCTAAATAAAAAAGCAGCATGAGTATAAAATTGGCAGATAACAAGATATGCCTGGGAATGACCACGTACACATTTGGCTTTTGGAATTGCCAAGTATTGAACTGAATTGACTATTGATCAGTGTCATTGATCACTTCCCTCTGAGAAATTGCTAAAGCCAATTTCAGATCCTTTAAGTAGATTTCAGAACTATGATGTATAAATTGTATTGCTGAACCTCTTCTAACTAGATCCACCCCACAATTCTATCCCTAATGAAAGCATTGTGTAAACCTGAGGATCTACACAAATGTTAAGACATTTTGGCATACAGTTTATTTTTATGTTTCTTCATCATCATTAGCAGAATTTAAAGGAATTGTACATGGCTAATACTCATGGGTCCCTCTCCCTTTGCCCTGTAACTCCGTGTCCTTCCCAGACAAATGTGAACTGTTGTAACATTTAGAATAAGAGGTGATTTGCTGCTCTTTGTTCACATGTAATAATGGTGTTGCTCCAGATGGGGTCCAATTCTAATGTCTACTAATGGATTATAAAGGTTCCTAATGATTGTTATTAATATGTTCTTTGCCGTCAGTGACACTTCTGACTTTAACTTTGCTGTCAACTGTAGGTTTTGGAAGAAATATCTTGTTATCCAGAAAATAATGATGCAAAAGAGCTGAAGCGTATTCTGACACAACCTCATTTCATGGTAAGGACCTTATTTTTAACCCTTGGCTGTACAAAATATACATCTTGGCCTTTTTACTCTATTATTATGATTTGAAATAACAAACTTTATGTGGTATTTGCTAGTATTCTGGTCATTACAGGTACCTTGAAGGAAAACCTACCACCCCCCGAATTGTGTTAAGCAGCCATCCTAGTCTTACAGGGCACATTAATCATAAAGAATATACAGAACATGGATTTTTTTTTTCTTGAGCGTAACAGATGTGCCCAAACAACAAAAGATAGGTGTCTGAGCATTAAAAGGATCCTGCCAGTAAATTTAATATCCCCCCTCCCGCAAATAAACCTATTTTTAAAAACTACTATCATAAAGCAGTGCAACCATCCCTAAATTGTTTCTCCTCATGCCTATAAACTTTCCAAAAATTCTATCAACGTGTATGAAAATCACCATACAGAGGTCAGCAGTGCTATCCCCACAAGCCACGGGCCTGCTACAGCCTGAAACGAATGCTGTAGGAGCCAAACGGCTGTGGTCAGGATGGTACCACTGGCCTCCTATCTTGGCTCTATAGTACCATAAAGCATTTTTCGGTATCATATTAAAGATTAGTATCTTTCAGCTTGCATTAGGATGGTGATTCTGTGAGCTATAGAACTGGAGATCGGGGCAGTTAAAGATGGCATTGGTAATGCAGTACAGATAATGATCCACTTTTCACCTGTTTAACTGTCAGTGTCTTTTATTCTGTGGTTAGTAATCCATATACCCTTCTCTTTAAAGGGAACCAGCCAGCAGAAATTGATCTAATAAACCACTATTCGTTTGTTGTTGAGAAGCTTACAACCATCCTGATCATGTTTCTTACATAGCCCAGCCAGCTAGCACCATCCAGCTTTGAAGTGAGATAGCTGAATTAAGTCATGGAGGTGGAGAGCTCAACATTGTAGTCAAGTTCTCTCCACCTTAGATAACCCCTTCTGCTGTGATTGAAATGATGCACCAGACTTCAGAAAATTCAGTTAGTGATGTCCCTGGATACAGGGATGCCAATTACAGAAGAGAGGGATTTCTGAGGCAAGAAGTGCAGCTGTTAAGTGTATAAACTTCTGCCTAACTCTGCCCCAAGTCAAAAAAAAAAAATTCTCCAAATCACACTCATTAGCTATCTGCAGCCGTTTGCCAGCTAGCAGTTGCCTCGTCCCTCTAGCTGTCTTTGTTTGGTTGCCACGGGAATGCAGAGCTAGATGGAGGAGAGGGGGGCGTAGTTACTAGCACATGCACGCTCATGATCAGTGCAGGAAAGAAAGCCCCAGGACCTGCAAAGATGTTTTAAAGCACATCTACCACCAGGATGAGGAATTGTAAACCAAGCACACTGCTAATGTGTGCCCTCTCTGGCAGGATCTGGTCTTCTTCTAGCTTTCTATGCCCTGGTTTTTATTTTTAAAAAAGGCATTTAAAATTATGCAAATGATCCTTAGAGGCTCCAGCCTCCCTGGATGTTAATGGAGCCTGGAGCCCCTCCGGCTCATTTGCATAATTTGTGGTGGTAGATTTTCTTTAAGCATGTGACTTATCACATGCTTCAGGTCATCCAATTTCATACTAGGAATGGTATGTAGCAGAGCCATTTGTGTTTTAAAGTTTGAATATAGTAGAAATGTATACACTCACCGGCCACTTTATTAGGTACACCTGTCCAACTGCTCGTTAACACTTAATTTCTAATCAGCCAATCACATGGCGGCAACTCAGTGCATTTAGGCATGTAGACATGGTCAAGACAATCTCCTGCAGTTCAAACCGAGCATCAGTATGGGGAAGAAAGGTGATTTGAGTGCCTTTGAACGTGGCATGGTTTTTTGGTGCCAGAAGGCTGTCTGAGTATTTCAGAAAACTGCTGATGTCTGACTGGATTTTCATGGCACACCATCATCTCTAGGTTTTTACCGAGAATGGTTCCGAAAAAGAAAAACATCCGTGAGCGCGTTCGTGTGGCGAATGCCTTGTTGATGCCCAGAGTCAGAGGGAAATGGGCAGACTGGTTCGAGCTGATAGAAAGGCAGCAGTGACTGAAATCACCACCCGTTACAACCAGGTAGGCAGAGACATCTCTGAACGCACAGTACGTCGAACTTTGAGGCGATGGCTACAGCAGCAGAAAAAACCACACACGGTGGCCACTCCTTTCAGCTAGAACAGGAAAACTGAGGCTACAATTTGCACAATCGCATCGAATGGACAGTAGAAGATTGGAAAAAAACGTTGCCTGGTCTGATGAGTCTCGATTTCTGCTGCGACATTCGGATGGTAGGTTCATAATTTGGCGTCAACAAACTTGAAAGCATGGATCCATCCTCTGCCTGTATCAACGGTTCAAGCTGTGGTGGGGTTGTCATGGTGGTGGGGCATATTTTCTGGCACTCTTGGGCCCCTTGGTACCAATTGAGCATCGTTGCAACCCACAGTCTACCTGAGTTATGTTGCTGACCATGTCCTATCCCTTTATGACCACAATGTACCCAACATCTGATGGCTACTTTCAGCAGGATAATGCACCATGTCATAAAGCTGGAATCATCTCAGACTGGTTTCTTGAACATGACAATGAGTTCACTGTACTCAAATGGCCTCCACAGTCACCAGATCTCAATCCAATAGAGCATCTTTGGGATGTGGTGGAATGGGAGATTCGCATCATGGATGTGCAGCCGACAAATCTGCGGCAACTGTGTGATGCCATCATGTCAATATGGACCAAAATCTCTGAGGAATGCTTCCAGCACCTTGTTGAATCTATGCCACGAAGAATTGAGGCAGTTCTGAAGGCAAAAGGGGGTCCAACCCGTTACTAGCATGGTGTACCTAATAAAGTGGCCGGTGAGTGTATATTTGTGCTTTCAAACTTAAAAGCAAAGGCAGAGCTCATGCTCCCTATCAGTTGTTATAAATGGTATTATATCCTACACACTCAGCACAGTATATATACAGTGCAACTTCTGAGATTCTAGGTGCCAGGGTTACAAAGTTGTAGCCCTGTGAATTGTACCAGCAGGCAGAAGGGGAGAGAAGGAGCACAGATGTGTAGTTGTGTTCACCATCTATTCCCCATAGGGTTCCAAGGGAAGAAAAGAGGACATGGACTGCTTTTGTTTTAATTTACAGAACCCATTGAATGCAGATCTGGAACCTTTACCTCCAACATGTTTATTCCATGCCGAACAAGCCTCACTCTACCCCAAAAACTGAATCCCATATTTTTAGTCTTTTATACATTACATGTATTATATATTACATGATTATTAGACATATCTGTAAACCTGATAAGATCATGCCTTGTACACTTTCACAGACATGTCTTGGCAGGAGTCTGTGTCACTTGCCTTTGTGACAACAAGTAACATGAAGGCTAAAGTTATTTTTTACCACCATTTCAGAGTCTGATTTGGATGAATTCCTTTAAGTAATACATATCAGCATCTGTCTGTGCCTCATTTTCTACTAGGTGGTTCACATTTGACGCTCTCTGCTGCTGGATTTATATACCTAATCACAGGGTTGGAATAACAATTTGCAAGCACAGGGATATTGTGTGAGTCAAATCTCAGATAAGGGAATTGTTAGAACATTTTCTTTTTGAGGAAAACACAAGGGAAAATGTCTGGTGCCTGTGCCAGGCTGAATATAAACGCCCATGCAAACAATAGTTTCTATTGATTCGGCATCCTTTGGGAAACAAACAGCGTTAAGTGCATATTACCTCACTGCTCGAGAATGGATTCGCAGGAGGAGGAGGTGGTGGTGGTCTAGTGCTGATCAGTCCTGCGCTTCTTCAAATGTTCATTCCAATTTTTGTTACCATTTTGTTTAGCATTTGAAACATACTAAAATAAAGAAAGTTATTTGGATCTTCTCGTGTCGTACAGTGTACAGGAGAACATGGCTAGTAGTGTAGTAAAGCAATTCACATAATGTCTCGTAAATGGCTATTAACTGGAAACCTCTACGCTAATGGCAATTGATGGCGGAAACCAATCCCACTAAGAAGTGGTTTTACGTGTGAAGGAAGCCCTTGTCTGAGTTAAGAAAGCCATTACTGGTTAATGGTTATTGATGGATTCTTTTATTTTTTCAAACTCTCATGGCTGAAAGGCATTGCTAAAATCCAAAGAAGATACATGTTCCCTCGGCAGATTGGAATTTTATGACTCAAGTTGTTCAATCGCTATTTTTCTATAAGGTCAAGAAAAATATCTTCTTGGATAGTCTCAATCCCTCATATGTTCATGTGCATACATCCTCACATTGTAAAAGACAATGTATTTGTGAAAATGCCATTGCTGTTCCATACAGTAATCACTACACCAAGGTTTGGCTGGTGTTGGATATCATGGTCTGCAATATGAATGTTATCGGTCTTAGCTTCTAACTTTGCTGCACTCTAACCAACTGTTG
This sequence comes from Engystomops pustulosus, assembly GCA_019512145.1. NCBI lineage: Eukaryota > Metazoa > Chordata > Amphibia > Anura > Leptodactylidae > Engystomops > Engystomops pustulosus. The sequence goes on from CM033642.1 coordinate 208,281,666, forward strand.
AACCTAAATGGCAGCAGCCCTTTCCGGCTTCTCTGATGGCCATGATATTGGCATATTATAGGTACAGAACAGTACTACGCCTATCCTCTACAAATGGATGCTGCACATTACTACACTATTTTTTTAGGCCCAGGGCACAGAAAGTATTCATTTAGTATGGATAGGCACAGCACATCCACATCTTTCCTGTATTCATGAGCATTGCACAGTACCAGTACTCTTCATGTTTATATGGTTTTTCCTTAAATGAAATTTTCTGTCCACCCCATTAATTGATGATAGGGTCTTGAGAAAAATGTTAGCCAAGAAAAATAAAAATTCTTCTGTAATATAATTTTTTTTTTGTGTGCAAAAATTACAAGTGTGCTTAAGGCATGATACATGTATTGTCTAACCAGCAAAATAATATTTTCTGCAAGTTTCAGGGCACAAATGCCCCTTTATCAGGCAAGGTCATAAATGAAGCACTTTGTAACCTTGCCTGATGAAGGGGCTTTTGTGCCCTGAAAGATTGCAGCTAATATAATTTTTAGATATCATTCCTTAAGCACTTTGTTTTTTTTTTTTTGTTTTTGTTTTTTTTTACATCACAGACAATAGGCGATTATATAGCTTATATATATTTAAACAGTCTTTACAAGCTGTGTCCCATGTCAGGTTTATCACAGTTGCTTAGATTGCTTCTATTTGCTGTATCTTGTACATTTTGTTGAAAAGTCCCATTTTAAAGAGTGCAAAATCGCCAATGTGACAATCCAACAATGGCGCAGTTACAATGATACAATCCCTGCATTAAAATTGGTTGCATGTCAAATTCTTGGTTTACAAGGCATGATAAATGCCCCCTAAAGAGTTACTGTCTCAATGCTCCTTGACTGTGAGAACTGTGAATCTACGTAGTAGCTGTCCTCCTCAGCTGAACACAGTAGGAACAGCAGAGAGCTTCAAAAATTGACTAAATGGCATTGATGGTGTTCCCTTACATTACTTCCCCACAGCCACTATGCATTTGCTTCCTAGATGATATATATAAATTATACCGTATATACTTGAGTATAAACCTTGAGACACCTAATTTTAACACAAAAAGTGGAAAAAAAAACTATTGACTAGAGCAGTGGTGGCGAACCTACGGCACTGGTGCCGGAGGCGGCACTCAGAGCCCTTTTTGTGGGCACTCGGGCCATCACCCCAACACCAGACAAGACTCAAAGAATCTTCCTGCAATTCCAAGCAACATAAAAGATGCTGCTTTCAGTCATATATAAATTGATACTTCCTTCACTACTCTGGGACTGTAGGAAGAGGAGAATGAGTAGACAGGGCCTTTGGGACCTTCTGCTGGCCCCACGATTCTCTGAGTACGAGGACCCTGGGAAAAAAAGCTAAAATGATGCAGATTTTGCATCTTGTCCTCAGGAGGCCAATATGATCGAACGTTGTTGAGAAACAGGGAGCAATAAGTTACTGTTTTAATTTTTGGTTGGCACCTCGCGATAAATTAGGGGGGTTTGGGTTGCAGTTTGGGCACTCGGCCGCTAAAAGGTTCGCCATCACTGGACTAGAGTATAAGCCGAGGGTAGGAAATGCATTGGTCCCAGCCTGCTCCCAAGTATACAGCCAGCAGCCCCCCCCCCCCCCCCCCCCCCATTCATTGTGTTGGTTGAATCCTGGCATACCCTGCCAGTAGGTTAGAATTTTGAGCAGGTTTTATTTAGATTTTTAGCTTTTATGTTATCTCTTATACATATTCAATAAAAATGGACTTTTTTTCCAATATTTTATTTCTTCCGTATAACGGTTTTCTTTCGGGCAGATTTTTATTTCTGTATTCAGAATAAATGTCTATCGCCTCACAAGAACCATTACAATACTCGAGTTTTATGCTTCAATGTATATTGGTAACAGGGGATGTATATAGTCAGAATTAGTTTCAGAAAAAAGTTCTTGATGGCTCCTTTTATATATTGCGGCTGGTTTTTAATAGCTCTGCATTTCCTCATATTTCATCAGCGGCTGCTCCTCATCTATATTAATGTAATCCTTGGAGTGGTTTTATATGCTTTTTTTTTTTTTTCTTCTCCCAAGCTAAGGAACCTAGATCAAGGTGGGGAAACATATGTCCATTGAGTTCAGCCCTCTAATTGGCTTTGGTAGTCATCCATTATTTATAGTGGTATTGATTGTAAGGGAGACAAGTAACTCGGGCTGGTGAAGGATTTGCCAATTATGCCTTTCAAGCAGAATGTGCCTTCCATTTCTGAAGTACTATATTCTATTATCTGCTCCCTCACTGTGTGTTATCTGATTCAGCATATCCTTGTGTGCCTTTTATCATAGAAGAAGATGCAGTGTTTATACAGTCTTTACTCTGTGTGATCATGTAATCTGTTAATCCTGTTAATGGAAAGAAAAGCTTATTGAATTAAAATCTAATTTCAAAATCATCGCTTTATAGCTGACCATATACTTTATATTAATATTAGGCAGACACTGTGATGGTATTGGTTGACCATATAAATTGAGGACAGTTTTCACTCTCCCCAGTTTTTTTTTTTTTTATCAGCTTGACCAGTCCTCTTGCTTTTACAAGTAATCTGTTGCCATACATATCCATTGTAGTTGTGTTGAGAAGTCCTTTCTATAAATACCTGTCCCTTATAGGACTACCCCAACTCTTCCACAGTGTCAACGCATAGAAAACTCTGTTATATAAATGACAGCTGGACCAGTTATATCAAATCTTGTTCTTCAATATTCAATGGGATTGTTCTTCTATCTTGTGATTGGCTAACATTGGTCTCAAATTGGTCAAGTGCAGTAGCTACAGTGTGCACGGTTTTAGGATCTGCTATAGCTTAGTTTGTTACTTTATTATAAACACTTCAATATAGTCAGTACATAAAATAGATGTGAATATCTACATTGGAAATATGTCTGTTGTAACATGGGTTATAATTGTATATAATATATTAATGATATTTCTTTTTTTTTTTTTTTTGTAACGTTAAAATACATGTACATGTGCATTTCCCCTCCTCCCTTGTCTACTACATTTGAAGTATTTGCCTTCCTAATATTTTAATGTAAATCTATCCCATGATCGTGGAGGAGGGACTTCACCCACAAATGGATTTTAAAATTTAGTTTTCTGTTTTACTACTCAAGACAGTGAAAAAACGCATGCGTTTTTGGACGGACTGCTTAAAAACGGACCAAAAATGGATGTATTAGTCAAAACATGTTGGTCATCCTGTTGCACCCTCTGCTTTACCTGGGCTGACAAATGTTGGCCGGCTGGCTGACAGAATGCACCTCCAACTGGTTTCCCTGGGTACTGCACGTATATGCAGTGCAACCCATATTTTATACGTCCCCATAGACTTCTGTGGGGCATACTTAACGGATATGCATGAGAAAATAGGGCAAGCCATATTTCCCATTGTAATGGATGGGGCTGTATGCTACACGTATACACAGCCCTTTTCTTATGTGTGCATGAGGCCTAAATCTTGGTCTATAACTTAATTTTAGCAGAATGTTAGCCATTTTAACATGTGGTATAACTGTATATGCTCTGATTATATATTTCAGGCCTTACTGCAAACTCATGATGTGGTAGCCCATGAAGTTTACAGTGACGAAGCATTAAGAGTTACACCACCTCCAACATCCCCTTATTTAAACGGAGATTCTCCAGAAAGTGCAAACGGTGACATGGACATGGAAAATGTTACACGGGTCCGTTTAGTACAGTTCCAGAAAAATACAGATGAGCCTATGGTAAGATGCTGCATGTTCATCATTTAGGGATGGCTGCCAAAATATGTAACCAAATTAAGAATCCATTTTAGATATGAATTGGCAACGTCTGCACAATCCATACAGTCTTAATGAAACCCTGCTTGGAACAAAAGGTTTCTCTCCTGCATATTAGCTCTATATCTTTGACTGGACACCTGTTCAGGATGGGATTTGGGTGGGCTTAAAGATGCATTTTAACCCCTTACTTTGCCATTTTTTTTAATTTTTATTGCTGTTTTTGCTCCTATCCTCGCCTATTCTGGTCACTAAAATTCATCAGTGTGGGCGAGCACTAGCTGAGCAGGCACTATATGATTTCTCTGTGCTATGAGATGTTGTGTGCTGACTATGTACTTACACTAGCTAAACCATGTACCCCGATAGTCTGTAGTGCCCTCTGCCTCCTGCCCATCCCACTGCAGTACAAGAGAATATTCATGTGAGAGGAATCTGCCCGACCATAGTCAGGAGTTTATGGTCGTTACCAGAGACAACCAAAATATAAATACCAGGACTGATAGGTTTGAATTAGATCTGTGAAATGCTGTATTTTTGTAGATAACAGTGGATTATTTTGTTATCCTGAGTATATTTACGAATCTGGTCTTCGTGGGAATACCCCTTTAAAGGAGAAACCGCACAGTCCTAGAAAGAAGGGGATAATCTTCCTGCAAAGTTTACTTTGTTGTTTTTAGTTTATTTTCCATGTTGTTTCTTCTTACAAGACAGACAAACCTTTATTGTGAGAACAAATAGCTTGATGGTATGGAATTATGGATAGATGGTATGGAATTATGGATAGATGGTATGCTTGTAGATGTGCAATATCTTTTACATACAGAATTATACAGGCAGTCCCCGGGTTGCGCACAAGATTGTGTAGGTTTGTTCTTAAGTTGAATTTGTATGTAAGTCGGAACTGTATACTTTCTTTTTTTTTAAAAGAATTTATTTTTGCAATTTTGAAATTTTATACAATTAAAATAAACAATCGAAAGAACAAGATTGTTCGTCACATATTTCTTCCCCCATTACAGGTTATTAAGCAACAAACCGATGGTAAAATCAGTTTTACTGCGGTTCAAAACTAACCGTAGGGATTACAGTAATGACAGCAGGATCTACAGCCAGACATCTTGATACCATACACAAAAACTTTGACACATAGACAATCAGTCACACAACACACACACAAACACACCAATCACGCTTCAGTTTCTCCTTATCATGGAGAGGGAGTATATATCACACGTGATTATAGGCAGTATGGGGAGTCGCGCAATCCATCTGGCCCAGATGCGATCAATTCTGGGGACCTTCCGTTGTTATACAGGACCGGTAGTGGGGAATGCACACTGTTTAATAAGTAGTATCATCTTTTACGGAGGTGGCTCCTGGTCCTTCCAGGTCATCACCACCACTTTTCGGGCTGTAGTATAATACAAACCTAAAGAAATTTGTCATAGTGGCCATTGATAACTTCATTTATGATACACTAGGACACACACAGAGGGAGACTAATCGTGGGAAATCAAAAGGTACATTTAGGAAACTCACACTTAGCACGCCAAAGCATGGACCCTATGGGCAGGACCAGACACCAATGCAGGACGGATCCGACTTTCAGCGACAGCGACGATCAAAGATACATGTGCATTGGCCCTGGCGGAATAGTCTAGCAGGGGTGAAGTACACTCGATGGAGGCATTTAGATTGGATCAGGAAGTCCCAATCGCGCTCACTACAGATTGAAGTAGGAAGTTCGACGACCTCCCCCAGTCATCATCTGACAGGTCAGGGATATCTGTCCTCCAGCGTTTCACGGTCATCAAATGGTCTGGACTTTTGCCTCTTTGCAGAGAGATAGCACCTGAGTGAGTGGCGTAGGGAGGTCCGTGGAACTCCATCAGAGTCTCTAGTTTGGAGAATTTCACTGTCAGGCTGAAGGGAGCCGAATTGGGCTTTGAAGCATGTCGCATGGGTAAGGAAGCTGCCGTAGTGGGCCTACGTATGTCTCTCCCTTATTTCGTTAAAGCTGGTTAGTATTCTGACTTCGGAGATAATAGCTGGCCTACAAATTCACCCCCGCCGCCCCCACATTGTTCAGCCCGGGAGGGAGAGGAAGGGAAAAGCACGGATTGAGCCCAATGGAGTCCGTGGGCGAGAGAGGGGGATAGCTGCTCGGTTCTACCAGGGTTGAGGCCCTTACCCAGCACCGCTACCGTACGTAGGGGGAATTGGGGTATCAGATGGGGACTTGTATCTGTACAGCAAGTTTTGAAGGGCCTCGTAGGAACCTACCAGGGCACCAGCCAAGTGCAGTAGCTGCATTACCCATGTCTATATCTATCCACCACTGGGCATATACTAAGCGGGAAGCCAGTTAATAAAAGAGGTACAGACCGGGGCAGCCAGTCCACCCCTAGCCTTGCGGAGCCTGAAGCAGCGCTAAACTGAGACGTGGGTCACTACACTGCCAGTAAAAGGACCTGAGAATGCCGTCAATAGCGTTAAAACAGGCTTCTTGGAAGCAGTATAGGACAAGCGTGAAAAAGGTATAAGAATTTTGGAAGAAAAAATCATTTTAAAATATGTTATACCCCAGTACAGAGACAAGGGGAGAGTGGACCAGGCTTTTGAGACAGACGCGATTCAGTTGCAGTTATCAGGGGTGTAATGTGTAACTCTGTAATCCTGGACCTTGCGTGACACCTGGACTTCCAGATATTTACAGGGGACCCACCTGGACCTGGGACGGGGGAGGGAGTGTACCCCTACATCAGATAAGGGAAAGAGGGCTGATTGTCCCAGTTAACCCGAAGGCTGAGAACCCCCTACGTTCTATCAAGGACAGAAGGGATTCAGAGAGGGGCCCAAACATCTCCAAGATATCAAGGTATCATCAGACTAAGAGATACCTTCTCTAATAATGGTACTCTAGTTTATGTCCCATTATGCCTCAGATGCGGATCGCCACAGCAGGGGTTCAAGGCGAGTGGCGAAGAGGAGGGGAGATAGTGGGCACCCTGTCTAGGCCCCGGGCCATAGGGAGAGTAGGTTGAGCTGTTATAGTTAGTCCGTACCCTAGCCTTTGGGGATCATATCAGTAGTTTAACTAATACTGGGTGTAATCGAGGGCCAAAACCCCATTCTAGGCAGAGGGTCCATAAACTATGTCCACTCTACGGAAACGCCTTACATTGTCTAAGGATAATTAACCAGGGTCTGGAGGCCCGTCTGCTTCTGCAATGTTCAGGGTGTTCTTGTGTATTTTATGTCAGTTCCCCTCCCAGGCCTAAAGCCTGTCTGGTCTGGGTGAAACCAATGATATATTATTACTTTGTTAAGCCTTGTGCACGCAGAATTTTTGCTAGTATCTTAAATCTGCGGTTTAGGAGGGAAAATTGGACGCGTATGAAGTCGGGAGCAGAGGGTCCTTGCCAGGCTGGGAGAACTACAATAAGGGCCTCTCGCATTGGGAGTCGGGGAGGGAACCGCTGTCAAACGCATCGGAGTACAGGCTAAGGAGAAGGGGACCAGAGTCTCACAGTGGTATCCCTATACACTCACCTCCCAGCCCAACAGGTCAGGAGTCTTACCAACCGGGGGCAACGATTGGAGGCCGTTCCACCTCCTCCGACGTCCGTAGAGCGGGGCCATCAAGCTCCGACACGTGCGGTGTGAGCCTCCATATTGGAGACTGTCAGGAATCTGGAAATCTCGACGGAAGAGGCGACAATCTGTGAGTTAAAGAGCGGAATAGAATTCATAAAATACCATGTAATGGCCCGGGGTTCTGTAATCAAAGCTCCGTTACCATCATGAATAGGACTTTCGTTTCTTATACATACAACCCCTCTACTTCACGTTACTTGACTTTTCTCAATCCCCTAACGCTCCCTTTTCCCTTCCTCCCTCCCATCCTTATTCTCCCCGTGTTTTACTCCTCCCCTCCTGTACCCCCTCACCTCCTTCTTTGTATTCCATCACACCCGTCCTCTTCATCTCTTTCACACACCCCCTTCTCTACAAACCTGTTGTCATCTGTCTGCTATCCCCCCTCTTTACTCCCTTGCTTCTCACACGTTTGAGTCTCTTTCTTCTTAACTGTTGTATATTTCGCCTCTTTTTATATCCCCCCTCTAAATGTTTTCAAATCAATTATCTCCCCACACCTCTTATTCTTCTTCTCCGTTTTTCTTCCTCTCCCTTCCCCCTTGCCCCTTACTCCATATCTCCGCCATGTTATTTTCTTCTGATGTTTCTCCTCACCTATCTCTCCCCTCTACCCTACTTCCCTATCCCCGTACTTCACGTCCTTCCACCATTTAGTTTGTATTCTCTCAGTCTGTATCATCCCCACCCACCTCTTCGGCCCCTTATCTCTTTCTTCTGCTTCCCCCTTATCCTCTTATTCGGCGACTTATCCCCTTTTGCTTGTCTCCTCTTCTAGTAGCCTTTATTGCTCATGTGATCCCCTCCTTCAGCTTCCTTTTAGGGAACGGAAGCAAAAGGACGTCAGCCCGCGAGAGTACGCAGAAGCTTACCGTTTTTATCTCCGAATTCAAAGATGGACGCTTCCATGGCTTGCATGGCGCTGCTGGTGCGCTCCTTCGCTACAGCCTAAATGGTCCTCTGCGCCTGAGCCCAAGTCTTTTATTCCCTGGAGTAGGTTTATCAGATATCCTTTTGCGGTCACCAGTGCAGCGGTCAACCTCTCCTCCTGCGCATTTAAGGACTTCCTATGGCCAGCTTACCCCCGACATGAATGCTCCCCGCCCACCGAGGACTTGTACGAGTCCCAGATAGAAGAGGATCAGGATGAGTTGAGTGTACGTCCCCAGAAATCGCTGGCGCTGCCATAACAGTTACTCGGACCGCTGGGATAGGAGCCACGCCGGGTGGCAGGCGCCATAGCGGGAGTCGCTGGGGGGGCCTATAAGGAGGCTCTGATTGAACAAGGCGAGTGGTCTGATGCAATCGCGGCAATAGGATACCTGATCAACGGGCCGGCAACATATCTGGGGAAACAAAGCCAGATCAATCCGAGAGAAGCGCTTATTGAACAGAGGAATAAATGAATATCTCTCTCTTGAGGGGTTTACTACGCCAACATCGGCGAGGTCTAGAGAAGATGAGCCACTCATTCAGACGGGACCGAGCCTGTGTCCAGACCCTTGTACGATCTAAGGAGGGTTAGGACAGCATTGAAGTCACCAATGCAGAGTATCGGACTGGAGCTAGCAGCAAGTTTACGGATATTAGGTGCAATACAGCGGATCAAAGGGAGGTGGGACATAAATAGACGCTATAGTAAAGGTAAGCCCCACAAAGGCAACATGTACGATCCAAAACGGCCCAAAGTGATCCGGTGATACTGTAGGAAACCTATATGGGAAGCGCTTTGGTATGATATGGATCTCCCCTGGCGTAGACAGAGTAAGAGGAATGTAACCTCTAGCCACCATGCCCGCTCAGGGAGGAGGACTTCTGACCCGTAAGGTGTGTCTCTTGGATAATACAATATGGGGGGCGACGCTTAAATGACATCTAACATCAGAGCCCCTCTTGAATTTGGTTAAGTCCCCTCACATTCCAGCTCATTACCTTAAGTGAAGACATCTTAGCGGAAGGGAAAGGGGTGGGGGAAGGAGAACCATGAGCAACCAAGCATTCATCCTTTAATACCACAGAGACATAGACAGACAGAAAAGGAGCATAACAAAATTATAACCAGAACTGTACTAACAATCCCAAGAAATAAACCCCCTGTCTAACACCCTACCGCAGTAGTGCTAGACTAGACCACTAACAGTCAAATAGCAGAACAGTGGTCCCTAACTTAGAAACCTACACAATTTGTCCCGGGACCTTCAACCCTTAATTGTATATGTGATCAGGAGGTTATTAGGCAGCAATATTTGCGAGAACCAAGAGGAGATAGGGAGGGGGGGAGAAAGGGAGGGGACGTAGGGAGGTAGTGGTAAAGGAAAGGGGGGGAGGAGGGAGAGGCGAGGAGGGCGGCGGGGAGGGGGGAGAAGAGGGAAAGTGCCATGTGTGGCCGCACTGGCGATATGACCAAAAAATAGAACGCACTCAGTCACAGGGTACATTTGTGAGGAACGTAGTTATGTAAACAAAGTAAAAACCATACTGTGATCTGGGACCCTAAAATACAATCTAGGACTAAGTCCAGGCATTGTCGCATTGATATCAGATAAAAGGATATGTGAGTCCAGTCACTCAGGAGGTGCGGGCCTTACAGCAGGGGCCCGTGGAAGCTGCATCAGCCCAGTGAAGTGCTTCGGTTGGGCAGGTGAAGAAACGAGTCTTCGGCCGTCCACAATTCGGAGCTTGGAAGGATAAATCATGGAGTAGTTATACCCCTTGTCCCAACGGGGGGAGACGGGCACGGACCCAGTAAATTGTGCTCGCTGTTTCCTGACGGAGCAGAGAAATCAGGGTAACGAAGGCACGCTGTGTGGGCATAGAGATTTCTCCCTGTACGGAAGCCAATGAGGATAGAGTCCCTGTCCCTAAAGTGAGCAAGCCGGGCCAGGACGGTCTTGGATTGCCCCCTGGAGGGCCAGGGCGGGATGGCCACGATGGGCCTTCTCCCCTGTGAAGAACGGGAAAAGGTATCGCAGGCAGCATATTTTGAGCCAATTTTCAAAAAAGGGAAACGGGTCAGACCCCTCCCACTTTTTAGGGGAGGCCAACCACTCTGACGTTGTCCGTCGCAGGCGGTTTTCGAGTGTCGTCAGCTCTGTCGATGGATGCAGAATTGGCCGCTGAGCTCTCTGATCTGTGTCGGATAGGCCTCTGGACACTCCACCTCAGCTATTCTCGTCAGTTTCGGTGATTCGCTCTTTGGCTTTGTGGACATCATGTCTTAAAAGAACAAAATCCTTTGTCGCAGCTCATCCACCTTGGTAACCAGTTGGATTGGCATCAGTATGGCCGCCAGCACCTCTGCAAATTTCGATCCAATCGTGGCCGCGGCAGGCGGATCATCGCCCTCTTCATAACTTAAAGCTGCGGCGGGCTCTGGGAGCCTTCAAAGAGGGAGGGAGAGGAGTTTGGGACCCCTGAGGAGAGCAGGTGTGTGCGGGAGAATTCTCCCAACTTTTAGACAGCATTCGACTGTATCTGCCGGCAAGAACTGCCTTGGGAGTGGCGCAATCTGCGAGTCCAGGGGTTCCAGGGGACGGAATGGAGGATCTTCATGGACGGATTCATCATCGATGGAGGCGCAGACGCCCCACGCCACACTGCTTTGAGCATTTAGCCGTTCTCTCCGGTTACCCATGGTCTGGGAAGGTGGGGGGCCAGTGATAAACATCCGCGACTAGCGTCCAGTAATTAGCAGAATACAGTACAAATCCCCGTGGAGTATTGTCAGACGGCAACTGGCGAGGGTTAATATAAAGTCAGACCCAGGGAGCGAAAATGGGGATCACTGGGGTATGGAGGACTCAGTGCTGGGCTGCACAACTAGGTGGTTCCCCAGTCAGAGTGTTGGGCAGCACAGTGGGAATTACTCTTCCCTACCTGGTCCCCGGCTTCAGTTCTGCAGTGTCAGTGTCAGGTTACCCCTGCGCGCCTAGGGCACTCAGGCAGCGTCAGGGGAGTCCACAAGATGGCTGGGCGCATCCAGCGGATGCAGTGCTGGCGAGCTGTCAACGGTGCCGCGTGGGTGGGCAGCGTTGGTCCTGGCTGTCAGGGGAGGAGTATGAATATCCCCGGTGATCAGCAAGCGCTGTGTACCTGCCGCGTGACCGTGCGGCTAGGATCGGGCCGCCGCGTGCGTCACGTGGCCGGCGCAGGGAATGCGGGGAGCGGTGCGGAGTCCAACAGCCGCCTCAAGATCGGTTACCGGTGACAGCGGCAGGTGCGCGGGGCACAGAGGAGCGGAGAGAGGTGGCACAGTGAGGGATGGCTGCCTGGGAAGGGAGATAGGGTGTCGGGGTCCCGGGAGCTCCGCGGCGCACGTCGATCAGCCGGCATCAGGCCACGCCCCCACACTGTATACTTTAATTGAAACCCCAGCAACATAGTCTCTATACATAGGATTAAAAAATGTTGGGTTGTCCTAAGAACCAGGATTAAACAAAATCATAATTGTCGACACCAGTGATAACTGTGATAGCTGTTTATTGTAGCCTAAGGCTAAAGTAAAGTAAATTACCAGAAGCCAGTTTGTAACTAGGGGTCATCTGTAAGTCTGGTGTTCTTAAGTAGGGGACCGCCTGTACTGGATGTTCTATTCTTTTAACCTGGTAAAAACTATTGAAACAAAAAGAAGGGGATGCAAGGAGAAGCAGAGCAGATAACTGTAGCAAGGACACTGAAAAGATCAAAGATTGAGGGCTCCACATTAGAGGAAGTGAAATGTGATTACAGCAAGCAGATAGGACCCTTCTCACAAGCTGCTGGCCTGTAGGAAGAGGAACCAGACACAGCAGAGAGATGACGGATGCAGAAGCCTTTCCCTTCATTAGCAGAACTATTGCTTCCGAGTCTGCTCCAACATGCTGCCTCTTTTCTCAGCTCTATACTAGCTCAGTTTTAACTACTATAAAAAAAAAAAAAAAAGCGTCAAATAAAAATACATTTTCTGCTTTTTCATATTGTTTTAAAGAAGAGCTGTAACAGAATTTAACCCATTAAACCAGTAATACATGCTGGTAAAGTGTTAAAAGTCCTCCCGTTATCACCCAAAATGATCAGTCACTCTTCCTGTCCTTGCCAGAATACTGTCCTTCTCACTTGCACTGTTTGTTTAGCACTGAGTGGGAAACTGCCCATCTTCTCATTTCACCTAAACTCCATGGGCGGGGCCAAGTGTTAATGGGTGGGGCTAACTTGGACAAAGGTGAAAAAATGTTTTTGAAAGTATTTTTCAGGCGGTAGGAGGTGGAATGTAAACCAGGACACCAGCGCTGCACTGTAAGGTTTATTGTACCTGTTCTTTGACAGGTTCCATTTAATTGCAAACAATAGACAAAGATGCTGTAATGTGGGTTATTTCTGTCCCAGATTTTTGTGAGAAGTGTTTATACTGCAAAATAAATATATCAGCTTCAAGTGTCCCTATGCATTTCCCACTGTTAAAAATAAATCCCCACTATTGTTCCTGGTAATCTGGACTAAAAATACATTTGCTTTCAACAGGGCATAACTCTAAAAATGAATGAGCTGAACCACTGCATTGTTGCCAGAATTATGCATGGAGGAATGATTCACAGGCAAGGTACAGTAACCCGCTGATCATGTAACGACTGTCATGCATTTCACAGTTTAGCTCACCCATCCGTGCATCAGTAGGTTTTACTATAAGTATTTATCATAATCAGTCAAGCCGTAAGTGCCCAATTAGTTATATAGTAGTCATCTGACACAGACATTGGGATTTGCTTTGTCATGTTTTTGAATATGTTTTATGAATCCTCCCATGATTGGAGCTTTCTCTCCCTGCATCCCCCACAATACTTCTTTAAATGCTGCACTTAGTCTTTGCAGTGGAGCTTATCCACGGTTTCTGAAAGATTCCATCTAGATTTTTATATTAATTTCTTTTTAATTTCCTCTGCATTACTGATAGTCCATGATGCCTGAGCACAGCATCACATGATAAGCCAGAGACAGAATCCTCTCTTCTATCTTGGGTGTAATGATCATCCTCTCCTTCTATATCATGCATACTTCAAGTATACAGTTAGGGAATATGAGCTTTGAGTTTTTATTTTTGTTTTTTTTTTGCTTAAAGTTCCATTGCTTCAGTAGGAACTGTAGTTGCTTATATTTCTGTTATTTTATTCCTCCAGGTACCCTCCATGTAGGTGATGAAATACGGGAAATAAATGGCATTAGCGTAGCAAACCAGACTGTAGAGCAGCTTCAGAAGATGCTGGTTAGTTGTCTTTACATTTTCCATAATTATTGCATCTCCATAACTGAATGTGTGAAAACAGATGCTGTAATTGGTGTAAGATATTTTGTAATTTTGAACATTTTTGCGTATAAAGGGCAGGGGGAGATTTATTATCCCTTCTCTGCCAGTTTTTCCCAGTTCTGTGGATATTGCACGCACACGCATGCACGCACACATACACATATACGCACGCACACATACACATATACGCACGCACACATACACATATACGCACGCACACATACACATATACGCACGCACATACACATATACGCACGCACACATACACATATACACGCACACATACACATATACACGCACACATACACATATACGCACGCACACATACACATATACGCACACACATATACGCACGCACACATACACATATACGCACGCACACATATACGCACGCACGCACATATACGCACATACACATATACGCACGCACACATACACATATACGCACGCACGCACGCAACATACACATATACGCACGCACGCACACATACACACATACGCACGCACGCACGCACACATACACATATACGCACGCACGCCACACATACACATTACGCACGCAGCACACATACACATATACGCACGCACGCACACACACATACACATATACGCACGCACACATACGCACGCACGCGTACACACATACGCACGCACGCGCACACACATACGCACGCACGCGTACACACATACGCACGCGCGCGTACACACATACGCACGCGCACGCACGCACGCTCACGCACACACACACACACACACGCACGCACGCACACGTACACACACGCACACGTACACACACGCGCGCACACACACACATACGCGCACACACACACATACGCACGCTCACGCACGCACACACACACATACGCACGCACGCTCACGCACACACACGCACACGTACACACGCACGCACACACGTACGCACACACGTACGCACACACATACGCGCACACACTCACGCACGCACGCTCACGCACGCACGCTCACGCACGCACACATACGCACGCACACACATACGCACGCACACACATACGCACGCACACACATATGCACACATACGCCACCCACGTACACAAATACGCACGCCACCGTGCACCTGCCACACGCACACACATACGCACGCGCACGCACACGTACACACACACGCACGCACGCGCTCAAGCACGCACACGTACACACACATACGCACGCTCACGCACACACTTACGCACGCACACACTTACGCACGCACACACTTACGCACGCACGCTCACGCACACACACATACGCACGCACGCTCACGCACGCACGCTCACGCACACAGCCCGTGCGCGGTGTTGGGGAGGGTGTGGTATGAACGCCCTGGCTCGCTTCTTTCACTATAGTTCAACCAATAAACGTAGCTCCAAAATTCAGGAATGTTATTATCAATGGCAGATAGCAGGAAAGCATGGACAGACATATGAAACAGCAGGCTTTAGGTCACAGAAATGTCTCTACCTGATTAAACTAAACTAGTAAAAATGGTAAATAAGCTTTTTGTAAGTGCTGTGAGGCGCTGCTGATCAGAATAGTACTGGTAGATGTTTTTACATCTACAAGTTCTTCTCTGCATTTTACAGCATGCATACAAACGTGCAAAAAAACAGGTCATACACCAGGCAAGATTTGTGACCTGTGAGGCACTCCTCACCCCTCACGAAACCTTTGATTCTCAGCGGCCGCGATGCAAAAACAGAGAGCTAATGGACCCGGTCTGTATTTTGAAGCGTGGCCATCTCCCTCAGTCATGGTGGAAAATAGACCTTTATGGCAGCCATGAGCTGGATGTCGTTTTTTGCGGCTAGCTCACAGCCACTGTATACAGGTGTGTACATGAGGATTATGTCAGTTGCCCAAGAGTGAGCACAGTGCAAGAAACCCCCTCCGGGCACTTGTGGGACTTTCCAGACTAAACCTAGAATTGCTGGATGGGAATGCGGAACTCCGTTCTAGGATTCTAGGTCCGGTCCAGGAAGTCTTTTAAAGGAAATCTGTCACCAGGATAAATGATTGTAAACCAAGTACACTTACATGCTGATGTGTGCCAACTTTGGCAGTATTTGCTCTTCTTTTAGCTTCTTATGCCCTTGTATTTATGAAAAAAAGGCTTTCAAAATTCAGCAAATTGGCCTAAGGGGAATCTAGGCTGCATAGCTGTTAATTGAGCCTGGAGCCCCGTCAGTCACATTTGCATAATTTTGAAAGCCTTTTTATATAAAAACAAGGGCATAAGGAGCTAAATTAAGAGCAGTTCCTGCCAGAAAGGGCGCACACCAGCATGTAAGTGTAGTTTGCTTACAATCCTGTATTCTGGTGGTAGATTTCTTTTCACAGTTCACAGAGCAAATTCAGGCTTAAAGTTTTGCTTCCATAGTAAAGATGAGCAACATCAAGTCAGCAGGGGTCAGAGACCTGAAACTCCCACTTGGGTATCTGAAGGACATGTTTGTGAAGTGACAGCAGCGCCTTTAGTACAGTTTAGCAGGGTTCAGGGTGTTGGATCCCATTTCCCCCACTGATGACTACCTCTTTTATTTGATAACATATACTGCTTGCATTACTTAGTCATTTATATTCCAAACTTGGGTTGCATTTTGTTTTATTTAGACTGTAATTTAGTTGGATTTCATCTGCTTATTTAGAACATTCTGTATTCCTATATATAATTATTTTTTTCATTATTTTAGAGAGAAATGAGGGGCAGCATCACATTTAAGATTGTTCCAAGTTACCGAACTCAGTCTTCTTCCTGTGAGGTAATCGCATAATAAATACATGGAACGTTTCGTCTTGTTGGTGCTAACCATCTGCTGATGGCTGTCTGTTATCTGCTTTATGGGAATCTGTTTCTGCCTGTGCTTGTAGACCATGCACACCAATTTTACAACAAAGATAACGGAACAGAACATGTTGTTTATGCCGCATTCTACTATGCTGAAAAAAGATTTCATTTTCTTTTGATAAATGGCTGTGGTTTAATTTAATTTTTTACAATATCTCAAACTATGTATAAATGGTGATGACTATTAATTCAGCGTATTGTGACCTAATGTCATCCCAGATATTTTGCAGCCATCCTGTTATTGTTAAATTAGTATAAAATCAAAATAAGCAGACTATGGGTCTCTTGTGGACAAACATATATTGGGGGATGTGCTAGCTATTGTTTCCATAGCAAATGTCCCCCTTTACATTTATGGGTTCATGCAAATGGCTGTGAATTCCATGGCCCCGTGCCTGAGCCACAAAGAATAGAGCAGGTCCTATTCCTGCATTTGTAGAAGTGATGCTCACGCACCTCTTTGTGCCCGCAAACTGTACATACTTCTGTACAGGAAACCCTAGTGTGAAATAAAATATATAGAGTCTGGAATAACACCCCAGCTACAACAAGATGACGTGTACCAGATAACCTGTAACAAGGTGGCATAACCACCACCATGGGTTTCTCGTTGGGCAAACGCTTTAAGATTTTGCAAACCTTGAGGTTCTCTGTAAATACAACTATTGCCTTTAATATAATAAAGCCACATTTGTTTTTAAGTTGAGGCTTTTATATCCAGTGATATTTTTTAAAAGATCTCAAATTTTAGCTGTTAATTTGCTTCTTTTTAGATTAGTTGTCACATCACCGTTACTAGTTTGCGTTGTTCCCTTCCATTATAGCTGGAGAATAAAAGAAAGTACCGTATGACAGTAGAAGTCCCTCCTTTAGCCTCCTTGCATGGAAGGTTATTTCTGGTCAAGCTCCATAGCCCATGACATTTTATCCGTTACAATTTCATCAGAGTGACTGAAGATAGTCTTCCATGCATGTAGGTTAATGTTACTTGATATTAAACATGGGGTGAAGTGGACATTTCTAAGGTTTTCTCTACTGTCTGAGATTTAGCTGTCTTGTATCTACAACAATGTGTCGCTGTCTGGACAGTGGGCTCCTCTCTGTGGCGAATTGGTGAACTGCAGTTCTCTGCTTTAACACACCATAAGTTTATTGCAGCAAAACTCTTGGTCGAAGAAATAAAACACAGAAACATACAACTGGTGTAGAGAATTTTTCTTTGTCGATTCAGTGGTAACTGTGCACGTCTGCAATAGTGAAATGTGTTAACAAAACTTGTATCTTATTTCAGAGAGATTCCCCCTCTACATCCAGACAGTCCCCAGCTAATGGTCATAGCAGCATTAACAATTCTATATCGGTAAGATCAGCAACTACATATATACACACATACACACACACACATAGGGATTCAAGGAATGTTGTCCTCAACAAATTCTGTATTAACTTGTGTTTTGTCAGTTCACGGATAACCATTCCCATTCTAGCTTAAATTTAATTTTGTTTGAGAGGTTTTTTTTTTTTTTAGTTTACTCTATTTATTTATATTGTTTCATTGAAGTTTTGGTAAGTCTTAAGTTATTTTTGGTTGTGTTCTGTATTTTAAAGCAGACTTTTTCTGGTGACACATACTCGCCTATCTTACAGCTGGATATGCTAGAAGGAAAGAAGCTGAGCTCTGCAATATTCAGTATTTCTGGGCTCAGTGTCTGTCTGATGGTTTTGCTTCAAGATCCCTACTTTTTATTTTTGGGAACCCCATTATGCACAGTACAGACAGCTGAATTGCAGCTTTCAATCCACAAAAACTTGGTTATTAAATTATCATCTTTTCTTTATAAAGAAAACCGCATTTAAAAGGAAAAAAACCCTGGAACTGGTCTGGACCCAGAATTTAGTTTCCGCTATCTGAGTTAATGAATTGGTGTGCCCTCTGCTGCTGTGTTACCTGCATAACATGAGTCTGGCCTATTATGTGAAACTCATAGTTGGGTTAATTCAGACTGAAATGATGAAATGTGCGTTAGCTGTGCACAGCTCTTCAGACCTTTCTCTGAAACATCTTTAACACAAATTGCTTGCTATCTGACGCAGCGAAAGCTGCTTCTGCAGACTCAGCATTTTAAGCAAAATCCCACATTTGGTGAAATAACATTTGTTTTAGCTTAACTGCAAATTTGCATGTTGGCTTTTTATTTATTTATTTTTTCTAAGTCAAGTCATTTGAGGTACAAAGAATAACCCTTTGATGTGAATGTGCACTTTTTAAGAAACTTGGGAGAGATCACCATGGGGCACCCCTCTCCAAGCAGAATTTTTACAACACTTTGACATAGTTTGCTTCTCTTGCAAAAGGAGTTGTGCACTTTCAACAAATAATTGATATTGTTAGTGTAATGAAAACTTGTATAATTTACTACTTTCTGTATTGATCCCTCACATTCTTCTAGATCTCAGTCTATAGGAAGCTTCACTGCTTACTTCACGTGGATGGAAATGTGTCCGTGGTCATGTGAGGTCACAGATGCACGGCTCATTATATCAGAGAGTAATCAGCTGTGTGATATTAGGAGCAGCGCACCAGTGTGACCTCGCATGACCAAGGGCTGGTTTCTTTACAGAGGAAGTAAATAATGAAGCTTCCTGTTGAACCTCACCAGACATCATCCCCCTTTATTGAAGTCTATATGCCACAGTAGACAACACAAACTTTTAAGTAAGATTTTAACATGTTTCCATCAGTTTTAAACTTCTTTTTTAATTTTTTTACTTTTTTTTTTTTTTTTTTTTAAATTGCCTCAACATACTGTTAGGTTTGTCTACACTCAAGCACATCACACCTGCCGTTATTTTACTAATGCATTTGTGTTGAAGATGCTGATAACATTATTTTATTTTTTTCCCATTTTGCTAAGAATCATTCCTATGCTTAAGTCTTTCTGCTTCCTTAAGCTTTAGCTAAACATCTTTGAGCTTGGTTTTGTTTTATTATACCTGTATAATATATTTCATACACTTAACATTGTAACTGCTAATTAATTTTTCTAAAGTGAACAAACTGTTAATAAGATGCAAATGTCTTCTTCTGGGTTGACTTTGTTCTGCAGGATATACCATCAACTACTCAGCCAAAAGGACGACAGGTGAATAGACTTTCTTTGTGTGATTTGTTGGTCTTTTTGGTGAATCAATGTTCATTTTGACATTGTACGTATTCATGTTTAATCTCCTCCATCTCATTCATACTTGCATCAGAAAGATTGTTCTGATGGCAACTTGTGCTCCAGTAGAGCTAGAGACAAGGGGATAATATTAACAAGAAACCATGGTCCTCCCTTAACACATTCTGATGTGTTTTGTGGTTGATAACAATATGTGGTCTGTGGGGGGCATCAACCCAAGCCATAGAATGCCAGGAGTAGGGATTGGCACATGGATTTCATTCCACACAGGGAATTCCTCCTATGCTTACAAATGTTATCACGCCATCATTGATGGTGGAACGTTAAATTACAGTTAATATTTAATCTTATAGTTACCGTATTAAATATGCCCCAGTTCTCGTGGCAAAAGGATTGGGTGTGGTGCTTTTTTAGAGTAAAGCTGAGCAAGTATGTGTTAGGATCAACAGTGATGAGTGATAACATCCATTTATTCCCTATTTTGACATTGAAGCAACTCATTGGATTTAGCATCGTAGTAGGGGATTAACTATATTTTATAGGACAAGTTACGCTTAGTTCACACCTGCATCAGAGCATAAGATGTGCTAGTTCACAGTAAAGTTTCCTGCTTGCATTGTTGTATACACATCTTGTGTTCTACTTTACATTACTTTTCATTAAGTATTGTTTTGAACTATGTAGTTAACTTTTACATCTTCCCTAAGCAAACTATAGTGTAGCAATTTAAAGTTCTCATACTTTGTAGCAATTACCTGATGTAGAGATAATCACTGCTAATGTTAATATTTTCTTTGTGGAACATGTTAAATCACATAACTTTGTCAATAATGAGATCCCAGCATTCATATCTGTATACATGTGCATTTTCCTTGCATGCTTTGCCCTGCAAATCTTATTTGTTCCAGCAACTACTGCTCATCTCTTCATTTACTGTTTTACTATGGACCCCAGTCACTGATTACTCTTTCCACTCTAAAACCTATACACTTGTATTGTTTTCTAGATATATGTAAGAGCACAATTTGAATATGATCCATCAAAGGATGACCTAATACCTTGTAAAGAAGCTGGTATCAGGTTTAGAGTTGGCGACATTATTCAAATTATTAGTAAAGATGATCACAACTGGTGGCAGGGCAAACTGGAAAGCGCAAAAAATGGTACTGCCGGGCTTATACCGTCTCCCGAGCTACAGGAATGGTAAGAAGGCAGTATACATGTGTGGGATTATGCAGTGTGTACTGTTTTGTAGCTTATAATGCTGCAAAACAGAGTTTGTACAGAGATATTGTTACCCAATTTTTATAAATGTTTGTATTAATATGTTAGAACACATGGATACCTACAGCTATATTAAGATTATAAGAATTTAGAACCGCATCAATGAGCTCCAATAAACAACCTTATTAGTCACGTCCTCCAAGGTCTTGGATGACATGGTGAACATTTTTATACTCCCTTTTATAAGGTTTTAAAACTAGCATGCATTGCAATGGCATAACAGACAAAAACCCCAACATTAAAGGAAACCTACCATTTGATTTGATGCATTATGAACCAAACCTACCTTGAGAATGCTGTAGCTACACTGATGCAGGATCATATTTTGGTTAATCCCTGAGTTGAGTGGTTTTGCTGAAAAAACTATTCTAAAATTCAGGACCATGGGAAAGCTAGGTCAGGCTGGCTGCCTACATAAACACATTATACATGGAACTTTAGTCATGAGTTAGTCAAGACATGACTAATCAACCTGAGCTGGATCACTCAAACACAGCAGCTGGGGGGTGGTGCAGCAATTGATTATTCTGGCTTTAGGCACAACCGAGGGATTACATCATCCTGTGCAGCTGTGAATTATGCTAATGTACTAAGAGAAATGCTGAGCCAGCCACAGAAGTGAGACCGCTTCATTGTCATAATTTTATAATTGTTTTATCAGCAAAACCACTCAGCACAGGGATTAACCAAGATATAATCCTGCATCAGTGTAGCTACAGCATTCTCAAGGTATGTTTAGTTCATAATGCATCAAATCCAATGGTAGGTTTCATTTAAATGGACAAACTACACTAAACAAATACAAACCTATAAAACATTCAAATGTATGTGCACAATATTATAGCTCTAATGGTACACAGCTGTGTGGCACAGTTCCTTAGTTCCTGGTGTTCCTTCCTTCCTTCTTGGATACACCCCTAATGACCCACTGGACCTCTTTTTATCCACATTATAGCCATAGACTATAATGAGGTCTGTCCTGATTCTGCTAACACTGAGCCTGTGGATCTGCCTTCTGACTCTTTAGAATAATTTTAATTTTTATGCATTAAATTATCAACATCTAAGATGGGAAATGTTTCATAAGGGCTTTCTGGTCCCTTGGCCAATTTCAGATAATACCTAATACCCTGACCACTCCTGATGAAAACTCTGCTGTGAACTGCTGGCAGGGGGCTTGGACTCCCCCACCATTATGAAACCTCTCCTGAGGTTAGGTTCTCTGTATCCAGATTGGCCTGGGGACACACAAATCCCTTTAAAATTGACTGTAGACTGTATGCTTTGTATATGTTCAGTATTGCATCCATATGCTGACCTGCTTTCAGATTATCCATGAGAATTATTGTCCGCTGAAAGAAGCCCTGGTTTTATGCCCAGGTTTTTAACGCAATGCGTGGTAAACAGTAGTTTAGCGGGGACAGATTTACTTTTACGATGATCTAATTGCTGTGTTTCTACCATCTCCTGGGAAACTGGGTAAAACTAATTTTAAGGCTCAAAATATACAGTTGTCCTTTGCTAGCAGGAATGGAATAGTATTTGGGCAATTTACATTTAGAGTACATACCTTAGGAGAGAGCAGCTTGCATGCCATTTTTATGGGATTATTTTAAGTTGTTTTAACAATTTTAAGTTCTTGAAACTCAAGTATAAATTGTTACATAAATATTCACCATTCTGCAGTTCTCCAACAATGCACAGTCCCCATAGAGAGTAGATTAGCTCACTATTAATGGGGTGTTTCGGTTCTTACAGCTTATCCATATAACCCTAGAATAGGAGACAACTTTCTCAACATGGGGATGTAACATCAGCTCAGTTACAGCTCCACATTTTGTTGTTTGGATTCCACACATCCAGGCTATCCATTAAGAATCAGGGTACTAGTAGCAAGATAATATTTTGTATAAACTCATAGATGGAATGAAAAGTATAGTATGGGATATCATAAAAAAGGAATGAATAATTAAAATGCTCCGTCTATTACAAACGGGACTGTGGAGTCGTAATAAAATGGATCCACTTAAACTCCAAAAATGTATAATACATTCTTACAATTAGATCACGGCAGTATGTGCTAAATACATTTGGAATTTGGGGAAATTATGGAATGTCCTATAAAGGTCATTTTTGAAGGTGGAGAGTGAAAAATAAAAATGCAAAAACGAAAAAGGGCCTCGTCATTAAGTGGTTAACTTTTTTTTTTTTTCTTTTTTTGTTGCTATATTTTCAGGCGAGTTGCATGCATTGCAATGGAGAAGACGAAGCAAGAGCAACAAGCCAGCTGTACTTGGTTTGGCAAGAAAAAGAAGCAGTATAAAGACAAATATCTGGCAAAGCACAATGCAGGTATGAAATGTCATTGCAAGGTTGTGTTCTATAGAGAGTCCCCATCGCTAGCCGTGACTCTCCTTTCTGATCCAAAGCAATGCACGTCTCGCCTTCAGTCTCTCCCTGTTCTATAGACTGATAAGGACTTCCTACTTATAACTTCACATGACAGTGAGGGAGTGTTCATATGTTGCATCACATTGTAAATAACTGCATTCAGTGTTGATGTGGGTTTAGGTGAAAGTTCTTTACTAAACAGGTGGAGAATATTAATTAAACAAGCGAATGGAAAATATTAAACCAAAAGCACCATCATGCCTGAATGCAGTTCTTAAAGATGTAGTTTTAGCTGCTGTGTGTGAACTTGCATGTGTTGTAGTTCTGGATAACTGCTTATTAACTCCAATCCATCACCAACACTGACTTGTCAATTACCGTATTTTTCGGCCTATAAGGCGCACCAAAAATCCCAGAAATCAAAGGTGCGTCTTATAGGCCGGTGCGCCTTATATATGAACTTATACAGAAATGTACTACAGACAAGATGTACTGTACATTTACCAGTGTTTAATAGCTCCATCCCCACAAATATCCTGCACCTTCCCACACAGTATACAGGGCCCCTAGCTCCTGAAGTGCCCTGGCACCACAACTAACATTGTGCCCATCCTGCCCTCCCCTAGCACGGAGAGACCGGAGCCGCCATAGTGCCGACCACGAGGCAATCATCATCAGTAAACAATCCCCCATACCTGACAGCCCTGTAACAGGGGAAAGAGAAGGAGCCACAGGGAACCCCACAGGAATAACACCCAGGCTGAGGAGGGAAGGAGAAGGGGCAGAGGGAGACCGCTTAACCCCTGCTGCATCACCCTGCAGTAACCCCCAGCAGCCATACCTCTGAGATCGGAGCTCTCTGACACGCTGAAGACAAGTTTCCCGGGAAGTGTAGCTGGCTTGAACTGTGCACAGGTCATTTTTAGGTACTGCATTTGATTATGCGCCTTATACTCCAGTGCGTCTTATATATGAACCTAGATGTCTTAGCAGGCATTTATTAGAGGTGCGCCTTATAGGCCGAAAAATATGGTATGTTAAATAATGTTCATGACATAACAATGTTAGATCATCTTTACTTAGATCTCTGCACCAAGCCAGTCCACTGTTTTGTTTTAAATTGAATTCCATTTTGAAGGAACACACCCCTATGACAACAGCAATGTTACCACCCAGTTATCCGTTTTTAATAAATATTAAGGTGGAATACTAGAGGAGAAACCTGAACACACATAGGATGAGAATGTTACAAGAGGTGACAGGTCGTCTTTATTGTCTCATTTAAAGGGCACCTACCACCACAAATCTACCTAAAAGGTAGATTGGGTGGTAGGTGTGATCAATGGGACGTGAGGAAGCCCTTTTAAGGGCCTAATCCTCACGTCCCTGCACTTTTTTTAATAACTTTTATTAGATATTTATTTCAAATTTTACTCGCGGCTACTGGGGTGGGAGTAGCCGCAATAGAAGCATTAACACAGAGGCGCTACTCCCACGCCCGGTAGCCACTTTACCCCCCTCCTACTCACCCATCTTCGGCGCGCCAGCTCGCGTAGCTCGCGCCTCGTCTCCGGCGATCCTGCCGTCTGCGCATGTGCCAGAAGAGCAGGCCCGCGCCTGCGCTGTCACTACTCCGAGACACAGGGGCCTGCCTCTTCCTGCGCATGCGCAGACGGCAGGATCGCCGGACGAGGGCGCGCAGCTACTACGGTGGAGTAGCCGCCTCGTTATCTTCATATGCGCTACTCCCACGCCCCATAAGCCGCATAAGTAAATTTTGAATAAATATCTATAAAAGTTATTAAAAAAGTGGCAGGGACGTGAGGATTAGCCTTAAAAGGGCTTTATCCCCTCACGTCCCATTGATCCACCTACCACCCAATCTACCTTTATAGGTAGATTTGTGGTGGTAGGTTCCCTTTAAAGACAAATATATTTGCTCTTGGAGATTGCCCATTAAGACTAGATGTATATTCAATACAAAGCTATACACATAGCTTGCATTATATAGCCATATGCTCATAGCGCCGCTGTAGAAATAAATTACCCTTTACCATACATGGTTTTCTGCAGAATGCACACGGATTGCTTAATGTAATTGGCCGTTCTTCTATATAGCAAAACAAAATGGGGTAAAAGGAAAATCTTTCTACGGAGAAGTTTAATATATATGCCAGAAGCTTTCCTGGTATAAATGTTAAATGTATGATGGTTAATACATCTTTACTGTTCTACATTGCATTCTAATTTCTGAAGTGCAGTGATTCTTGCAAATAAACAGAATGAGAGCTATGGTAAGGTTGCACTCCATTAATCCAGATTCATATAAATGTCTGATGCTGGATGATAAATCTGTCCTAGTATTAGACTGTATCTCTCGTACTCTGCACCTCCTATTAGTTGGCTTCCTTTACGCCAGAGAATAAGGGCACAATTCTGTTGGGTCAGCAGTATTTCTGACGCACTGACCTTTTTTTGTTGTGCCCCTTTTGTTGACCTAGTCGTAGGAGAGTCAGAAACCTGTCTAAAACCCTTTATAAATGAGGTGCAGACAATTTTAGGCAGATCTGTCCAGGACAGATTAATAAATCCCCCCATTGTCTGCTAAATGCAATACGCATGGTAAGCGCCGAGCGCGTACCTCCCTGCGCCGGCTATAAAGTTTAAAAAGTGTTTTAAACCGCGATACCGCGGTTTAAAACACTAACAAAAATAAGCCCCGGCACCAGCTCACCCTGAGCTGGTGCCCAGTATTTCCATCAGAAACCTGCCACTTCAAGTGGTAGGTTTCCTTTAAAGGGGTGTTCCCATTTTATCAAATGTAACTTTATTGTTTGAATAATTAAAAGTTATATAAGTTTCCAATATACCTACTGTATCAATTCCTCACAAATTTCTAAATCTCCTTTTGCTGTCATTCTATAGAGAAACTCATTGTTTATTTCCAGTGGACAGAAATCCTGAAACCTGCCACTACAAGTGGTAGGTTTCCTTTAAGCAGAAAATCACTTCTTTTTTAAAGCTGACTTTTTATGTTCAACCCATTTCTTTTTTTAATTCTTCAATCTCGAGAACTATAGTAGCCTGCATTTTTTTCTTTTGGTCACCCATCCTAATGTAGCAACCTTGACAACTTACTTCCCAACATGAGTGCTAAATAGTAAGAGATCTTCTTCTGGAGACTGCCAATTAAGGCAGCTATGTAGGTGTGTGGATGCTCCAATGGGGGCTTCTGGCAAAATATGCAAATAAGTTTTTTTTTTTTAAATGTCAAGTGAGTTACCTTACAAGAGGCGTGGTTTTTCTTATTCCATCCTGGAAAAAAATCTTTTTGCTTGTTTACAGA
The DNA here is from genome assembly GCA_019512145.1 of Engystomops pustulosus. Classification (NCBI taxonomy): domain Eukaryota; kingdom Metazoa; phylum Chordata; class Amphibia; order Anura; family Leptodactylidae; genus Engystomops; species Engystomops pustulosus. The sequence continues at coordinate 208,308,488 of CM033642.1, forward strand.
TTCCCCTAGTGGAGCGTCCATGGCTATAAGTTTCCACACGCCTACACGATGCCCTTAATTGGCAGTTATTTGCATATTTTCCTATATAGCACTCACTTCATTTGTATAGAAATGAGAGGATTACAAAAGAAATGTCCACCACCATGTGATATTACAGAAGCAGTTTGAGTGCATTTCTTTTATTCCAGAATTGTACCTGGACTAGGAGAGTCGACTCAATATGGTGTGTTCTTTGATTCAAAGACATGCTGCATTGAAAATACATAGTTATGGTTTTAGCAGGGCTAAAAAGTATCGCTGTTATCATTTTTTTACGGTATTAACTGCTTGGGGATTCCCTTTGACTCCTTCAAAACTGCCATTTGACTATATACTTCCTATTTGCACATGTACCTTGCAAAAAGGACATTTATATACATCATGATAGTGACTATCTTCAAAAAGCTTTTTTTTTTTTCATGATGTGATCTATTCAGTTAAAGCAGTGCATAACAGGACTGCAAAAATTGACCTGGACATCCAGGCATCAATGACAATTGGTCACAAAGGGGTTAAAGGAATCTACCATCAAAATTCATCATAAATCAGGGACACTTACTCATGGATCTAGATACTGAGACTGTGGTAATCTTATTATATTTGTTATCCATGGCCTCCTTTCTTCTAAAAGTAAGGAACTTTTAAAATTGGGATAATAAGCCTGAAGGATACTGCGGTTATTCCCAATGCTCCTCCATGTTCCAGATTCACAGCTCAGCACACAGTGGGAGGGGGGAGTGGTCTTGCCCACTAAAGCAGCCTGTGAATCTGCAGCATGGAGGGGCTCTGGGAACCACCCCATTAGCCCTTCCGGATCATTAGCAGAATTTTAAAAGTTGATTTTTCGAAGGAGGCCATGGATAATTAATATAAGATGTTTGATTTTGATGGTAAATTTCCTTTAAGCATAAATTGACAGCAATATAAAAATAAATAAGAGATTAGCTTATACTGGACTTTTTTCCTCAAAAATCTATTAATCTGCTCAACATCTCCTCCACAATAAGATGCTGTATACAGGACTGCATTTGTGCCAGTTTCCCTTTGAATGTATAATGTGATATGAACTGAAAGTGTTTTGTGTGTGTGAGTTTTGCATTGCGTCTATAAATTTTATTTTGTGCATATTAGAAACTGTGTTTCATTGATATATTGTAATCCATATCTGACCCCTGTGCATTTTTCATGCTGTCTTTCTCCCAATGGCCTCTGTGCATGTAAGTAACCTGTCAAGTGATTATGCCTGCTTTTATGTTTTTCATTTTAATGTTTGACTTTCAATAATTTTATTTCTCAGCTTTCCGCAAAGTATAAATACTTATATCTTGTTTTATGTTTCTTTAGGTACAAAGCTTATGTCCTGATTTTTAAAATTTTTTTTTTGTTTTTGTTTTCGCTGTTCGCCCTGTATGTGCTAGTGTTAAACCGCCTACAGGCATCACATGTTGAATTCTTATAAGTGAATCGAACATTGTGACCTCATTTTACATCAGGTTCTTGCCTAGAGTGAGGGATTCTTAATAGAAGGAAATGAAAAAGCCGCCGCTTTCCAATGTGATCTTAACATTACAATCGATTGAGTGCTGGCTGTATTGTCTATTATAAGAATAATTTGCTATCCTTTCATAGCAAATTAAAGGGCATTTGATGCTGAGCACAAGTCATCTTTATAACTGACCCAAGAACTTATGTATTTACAATACGAAAAATATTTTTTTTCTTTGTTGGATGTCCCACCAAGAGGTCTAAGTACCAGATTGCAGTGGTATTTTTATAGCACTTCTGAGGAAGTATTTTGTTCTGCTAAGGAGGCTTTTATGCCAAATTGTGGTGTTTAGTACTTGTAAGGAGGTCCCACCTTTCACACTATAAGTTAAGGTTTTATTTAACACGCCTTTTTTACTAGTGCTTTGCGAAAACCATTCAGTAATTGAGGAAGAAATAGGCACATTTTGTAAACATAATTTTAAGGTTATAGTTACCCAGTTGTGGTTTATTGCTGCAATTATTGTGAAATTTCACATCACTGTCCTGGCAATTTTTTCAGTCCCAGTCCAATAAGCACTTCCATGACTGATTGAAGCATTTATAAATGTAGAATTCCAGGTAGCGGATAGTACAAATGGAAAGTCCTCACTTCTTCGGGTGTTCTCCATCTGCTCCGCTCTGTGTCCTTACTCCTAACACTAGTTGTATACGTCCGAGGAAGGGCACAGAGCAGCCACAGGAATAGTAAGTACTTGTCTGCTGTACTGTACTGCCCCAGAGTCCACTACCTTTCCTGGTGCTGCTCTTCACCAGGTCCAGATGCTGGCACATACAACCAGAGTGGGACATGGAGGAGAGAAGAGGATGAGACAGAAAAGGAGAGTATTCTATTATTTCTATTTTATCAGTATCATTTTGCTCTGGGGTTGCCCAATATTAGTAGCCTTTTGCTCTGGGGTTGCCCAGTATTAGTAGCCTTTTGCTCTGGGGTTGCCCAGTATTAGTAGCCTTTTTGCTCTGGGGTTGCCCAGTATTAGTAGCCTTTTGCTCTGGGGTTGCCCAGTGTTAGTGCCTTTGCTTGGGGTTGCCCAGATGAGTAGCCTTGTGTCGGGGTTGCCCAGTGTTAGTAGCCTTTTGCTCTGGGGTTGCCCAGTATTAGTAGCCTTTTGCTCTGGGGTTGCCCAGTATTGGTAGCCTTTTGCTCTGCGGTTGCCCAGTATTGGTAGCCTTTTGCTCTGCGGTTGCCCAGTATTGGTAGCCTTGTGCTCTGCGGTTGCCCAGTATTGGTAGCCTTGTGCTCTGCGGTTGCCCAGTATTGGTACCATTGTGCTCTGCGGTTGCCCAGTATTGGTACCATTGTGCTCTGCGGTTGCCCAGTATGGTACCATTGTGCTCTGCGGTTGCCCAGTATTGGTACCATTGTGCTCTGCGGTTGCCCAGTATTGGTACCATTGTGCTCTGCGGTTGCCCAGTATTGGTACCATTGTGCTCTTTGGGAGTCTCTATTATGATTATTATTTTTATTATTATTGTCTGCTCTTTATGCAGTATTGGGTTTCTGAGGTGGTATTTATCGATGTACTGTGGTATTTATTAATATCTGGGTTGGATTTGTTCTTTACTATGGTTGTTGGAACATCTAGGGTGCTAGATGGGGGGGCCCTTAAAGTTGTGCATTATGACAGTATTAAGAAATTTGTGGGTACTACCACTGGGATACCTCCATCAGCCATTCATGACATATTCTGTGAATATGCCATGAAAGGGATGTGCCCATTTTGATATTTATCCCCTATCTGAAGTTACAACCTGATTTGGAAGAGCTCCAATTGCTCGAACGCCTAAGATGCAGAACTAGATGGGTTGACTTCTCATAAAGCCTCCGCAACTGCAGCTCTGACTAGCACTGCCAGAACCGGTTCTTGCTCCCCAACTTTATGGGACTTGTTTTTATGCAGTGAGAACATTAGATAAATGTTCACAACACCCCCCCCCCCCCCCCCCCCCCAAAAAAAAACAATATTAAAAAAAAACAACATAGCTGTCATCTATCACAACACATAACTTATTATCTGATCACATCACTGTGCCCTTTTGTATCCCACCAACCCTGCTAGGCTTTCCTTGGGTGAAATATAGTTGGTTCAATTACATATTAAAGGGAACCTGTCACCAGGAGACCTGGGGTAGTCACAGGGGCTGGACTTTGGTTTGGATGCATCTCAAAAAACAACATGTGACTTGTCTGAGCTGCAGGCTGCCTCCATGTTTGTGCTCCTGCACAGCTTGTCCTTCCCCCACTGATGTCAGGCTGACCAGGCTGTGACCTCTGAGAAGGAGCAGGAGGTGGAGCTATACAGGAGCACAAAGGTGGGGGCCAAGCTCTGAGGAGTAACACAGACAAGTCACATGTTTTTTGAAATACATCCAAACCAAAGTCCAGCCCCTGTGACTACCCCAGGATTTTGTCAGGATGCAAGAGTAAGTTATAACACACAATTATATTGTAATGCAAATGCTTAGAAAAGGCAGATTTGCACTGCACGTGTAATAAGCTTCTGCAACCTGTCTTTAGTGAAAAATGAGGTCCCTGGTGACAGGTTCCCTTTAATAATCTTCCTACCCAACCTCCCCCAACAGCTGGCACTGGCTTTTCTCTGAAGATATGAGGTGAGGCCTTAAAGGGAACCTCTCACCAGGAGACCCATTTTTAGCACTCCCCCAGTCCCCACAGAGCATAGTACATACACTGCCAAAGTGTTTTTGTATTAAAAATTGGTTTTACAGAAAAAAAGATGTTATATACTACCTTTCATTAGCATGTGCTGTGTGATTAGGCAGTTGCCAAATGGTAGGGGCTGGAAAGTAGCAGTTCCCCCCCACCCTTGGGGAACAGCTTCTCCATGTGACCTTTTCAAATATATGAAAACACCCATTACTTGGCTTGGCAACGCCCCCTGCTCCTCTACAGCCAATCCCGAGTGAGGGGAGTTATTCATATATTTGAAAAGGTCACATGTTTCCCAAGGGTGGGGGGAACTGCTCCTTTCCAGCCCCTCCCAAAAGGCAACATCCTAGTCACACAGCAGATGCTAATGAAAGGTACAATATAACATATATATTTTTTTTTTAGGAAAAACCTATTTTTTATACAAAAACACTTTGGCAGTGTATGTACTATGCTCTGTGGGGACTGGGGGAGTGCTAAAAATGGGTCTCCTGGTGAGAGGTTCCCTTTAAGGCCTCACCTCATATCTTCAGAGAAAAGCCAGTGCCAGCTGTTGGGAGAGGTTGGATAGGAAGATTATTAAAGGGAACCTGTCACCAGGGACCTCATTTTTCACTAAAGACAGGTTGCAGAAGCTTATTACACGTGCAGTGCAAATCTACCTTTCTGCCTTTTCTAAGCATTTGCATTACAATATAATTGTGTGTTATAACTTACTCTTGCATCCTGACAAAATCCTGGGGTAGTCACAGGGGCTGGACTTTGGTTTGGATGCATTTCAAAAAACATGTGACTTGTCTGTGTTACTCCTCAGAGCTTGGCCCCCACTTTTGTGCTCCTGTATAGCTCCACCTCCTGCTCCTTCTCAGAGGTCACAGCCTGGTCAGCCTGACATCAGTGGGGGAGGAGGGACAAGCTGTACAGGAGCACAAACATGGAGGCAGCCTGCAGCTCAGACAAGTCACAAGTTGTTTTTTGAGATGCATCCAAACCAAAGTCCAGCCCCTGTGACTACCCCAGGATTTTGTCAGGATGCAAGAGTAAGTTATAACACAATTATATTGTAATGCAAATGCTTAGAAAAGACAGAACGGCATGTTTGCACTGCAGGTGTCATGGGCTTTTAGAATCTGTGTTTAGTGAAAAATGAGGTCCCTGGTGACAGGTTCCCTTTAAAGAAGCTACCTTCTCTTCTCCACCGACCTCCGCTTGTCCCTCAATTATATTTACTAGACAGACATCCATTTTAGCATCTGAGTATTTACAGGGGTTAGCCCCTGCTATAAACAGAACTGTGTTGACTCTTTATAGAAGCTAGAATTACTATTCCCGATATACCCCTTTATAACATTGCTGTACAAGCTCTTTTGAGGACTGCAAACACATATTGAAAGAAACTCTCATTACTTAGTCTTTTCAGTCACTGCATGTGCTATATTTCATGCGCTACTAACTGTGCAATGTAATTCTAGTATATAGAAAGCCCGTGGTAAGCACACAGGCATTTATTTGTGTTTGTAATGCATTAACCACCATTAGAAGTAGTAAAACCAAGGTTGAGTTTCATTAAAAACAATGGTGCTTGAAAACTGCAGCAGTGCACGGAAAATGTGTCTAAGGGCTGCATTTAGTTTTAATCACAAACCGTGTTTAGGTGTTGTCTACCAAGGTAGCTTACACGAAGATGCATACAGAATAGTAAAGTAATGAACTAGATGCTTCTCTGATATAGCAGCCATCAATACATTGAGCTTGAAAATTAAGTATTATACAGAGACTGACTTATGTCTTGCCTGTTTCTTGAAAAACTTTATTTTTTTTAAATCTATTGTCATCGGAAATCATTTTGTTACAGTATTGTTTTATTGAGTTGCATTTATTGAAAAATAGGCACAATTTTATACACCAACTTAGGTTTTTTTCTCTGATATTTCTATTATTACAAAATACATGGCAGTGTGAATATACACTTATATTCTTTGCTCATGTGTGTTTTGATCTTATTTTAAAAATTGACAGATTTGTTTCCCTTGCCTAAACACCTTGAGCACTGCAGAGCTGCTCCAGCACCTGTACTGCTCAGTGTGAACTTGCATATAAACTTTACATGTTGTGGTTTCTATGAAGCAGCTGAGTGAAATATATTATTGAAAAGTTCCAACATATCATATTCAGTTTTCCTCTGTAGTATGTTTTTGATGTAATATTTCTTTTGTAGAACAGTGTTTTCTTTCGATGATTACTAATTCCGTTGAATCTGCTATTATTTTGGATCTATCCCTTTTTATTCCAGTTAACCACCTCTTATTATCTACTTAAAGGCAGTTGAAGAATTCACTGTTCTATCAAAAGCATTCCTTTACATAGCATGTTTTATTTTGTTTTGCAAGAATCATTGCATGTGAAAAAAATTTATTCTAGCTTTATACCCTAGTTATTTACAATGTAAACTATTTAGTTTCATGTCAGTGAGCTGTTCTATCGTTCAGGAGTTTTTAGAAGGTTGTCAGAAAATGACATTGGCAGTGCATGCCCATTAGATCACCTTAAAGGGGTTTGTGTACAAACACAAGTTTGTCCCTCTCCATGGGAAAGGGTCTAACTTCCTGATCAGTGGGGGTCTCAGTGCAGAGACCTCACAGATCACGAAAACGAGGGGTTCGTCAGACGCTCGGCAATTTCCATCAGCTCAATTAGTCTGACGGATCGACTAGGGGTCCAATGCAGGTATGTGGGAACCCATCAGACCCCTCATTTTCCTGATTTGTTGTGGTCTTGCCCATCCCCCATGGATAGGGCCTAACTTTTGTTTGTGGGGAAAACCCCTTTAATAAATGTATAAAAATAAATTCAACCCCACTCCCTATTTATATATTTATAGACATGCTATCGTTGACCTGTTTAAAAACTTAAAGCATGGCCCATTTCAGTTTTTCTGCTTCTAAAATCCACTGCCATCGGTAGCGATTTAGCGATTCTTTGAACTCTGTACATTGCCGAAATGCCAAGACATCTGCAGCCGAACAAAAGTAAAAACCTTGTGTTTTTGGAAAGTTAGAGTAATATTACAATTGCTCCCTTCAAATAAATTCTCTGCTATATTCTTCCTGTTGACACGTGATTCATTAATACTTCTCTTTTCTACCCGCAGTCTTTGACCAACTAGATTTGGTTACTTATGAAGAGGTGGTGAAACTACCGGCTTTCAAAAGAAAAACACTAGTCCTTCTAGGTAACTTATTTTATTGTGTGTAGTTACTTTATGATGCAAGCATGCATACACAATATGTTCACAAATCTGTTATTCTCTCTTCCTAGGTGCACATGGTGTTGGAAGACGACACATAAAGAACACCTTAATTACTAAACATCCTGACAGATTTGCTTACCCTATCCCACGTAAGTTCAGTTGCACAAATCCATGCATTTGTTTAGTATGTGCTCCTTTTTGCCATGGGATTAATTATTTGTGTAGCTTGACAGGGTTTAAGCTACATTCACACATATAAATGCATATACAGATACTGTACACGCCAGAAAAGCTCCTGATGTATATGCAGAGTTTATACATAGGCATATACTGGCAGACGGAGGCATAGTTTTGGCTGGCCTCAGCTCAGTATAAGTTGTATACTGTGAAGAACTCAAGTTACACTTTTCCATCCTGCTTCCTCCTGTGAAGCAACGTATTCGCTTAGCGGAGGCCATTGGAGACAATAAGGGATGCATGTTAAGTATTTCTTCCCTTCCCTGGCCTCCACTGAGCATCCGCTCACGGAGGTCTCCAGTGATGTCATTGTGCACTTAACAGTTACGTCAGTGGGGAAAAGCCCTGAACCTCAGCATAAGAAAGTGATTGGTGCTTTCAGGGAAGAGGTGCAGAAACATGATGTTACCCAACTGTATTCGCAAAGCTGCCCATTGTAAGGGTATAATGGGAATTCTCCAAAACCCAGCCTTCCACTTAAAAGAAGTGATGTCAACCCAGCCTTAGTCTGTCATAATGATATGTTCTATTAGCTTCAAAGTATTATCTTAAGCTGTATTATGAATATTATACTACTTCATGCCTTTGCCCCTGATTGATTCAGAAATGCCCAATGAAGTGCTATGGACTTTTTATATTGTGCTCCACATTTCAGACACAACACGACCTCCAAAGAAAGATGAAGAAAATGGAAAAAATTACTTCTTTGTATCCCACGACCAAATGATGCAAGATATCTCCAACAATGAATATCTTGAATATGGCAGCCATGAGGATGCTATGTATGGAACAAAACTGGAAACAATACGAAAGATCCACGAACAGGGACTTATTGCAATACTTGATGTAGAACCTCAGGTACATGATCTCATGTGCAAAGTCTCTGGGGGAGAAAAAGTACAAATTCACAAGTCATTCACTTCATTAATCTCATAAATGATCAAAGTAATGGGCATATTAACAGCAGCATCTAGTAACATTTAGGTATTTAGGATATGTCATAAATACATGATGGGTGCAGGTCTCGCCTCTGGGACCAGCACCTTTCTTGAGACCAGAAGTGGTATTACCCCATCTCCATGCATACTCAAATGGCACCAACCTATTAGTATATCAGGCACACATCTGTGTGCCTGCAGGCGAAAGCTGAAAGCCTTGATAAATGTTTGTCTCAAGCCGTCGTGTTGGGTTTTTTTTGGGGTAGGGTGAGGATAATTGTTATATAGAAAAGCCTTCTACAATGTAAAAATTGTCATAAAAGAACACTGCAATGATAATAACTTGGAACTTCCGCTTATCCAGGCTTTGATTTCACCTGCTGAAGAGTTTTGTACTGCACTGCCTTTAAATCTTTTTATCCTCCTTTTATCTACAGGCACTAAAAGTCCTGAGAACAGCAGAATTTGCTCCTTTTGTGGTCTTCATTGCTGCACCTACTATTACCCCAAGCATCAGTGAGGTAAGCTGCTAGAGGCATTAAACCTGCTCTGACTGACCAGGTTTCATGGAAAATATCCTGGTACAAATTTAACTAGCTGATATTTGCAGGATCATGTCAATTAGAGTAGGCCAACAAGACTTTGGGTTTCACAGGTTAAAAAGTACTGCAGTGGTGTAAGGTTTAGTTCACATCCCATTATTACTGTGCAGAAAATAAGCCCTCGTACAGCTCTGTAAACTGAGTGCAGCGAGTATGAAACTAAAATGCAAAAAACAAGGGCCTGGTCCCTGGGGAGATGCTATACTAATACTGTATGCCAGTAGAAGCCGCTCCCACAGTGTCCGCATCACTCAGACAGTTGTTTGGGGGTTTTTTTTGCAATAAACTTAAACATCTTGGAGACGGGTAGTGTTGTTTGGATACGCAGGCAACATAATACCGTGTTTCCCCGAAAGTAAGACAGTGTCTTACATTCTTTTTACCCCCAAAAGTCCCACTATGTCTTACTTTCGGGGTATGTCTTATATTGGGAAAAAATGTTATACATTGTGAGTAGGGGCATTATACAGTGTGGGAGGTTATACAGTGTAAGGGGGGCATTATACAGTGCAGGAGGTTTACAGGTGTAAGGTGGGGGCATTATACATGGGAATATATGTGAGGGAAGGGATTTACAGTGTAAGGGTCGGGGGGCATCATCCATTAGGCCATTATCATTATACAGTGCAGGGAGGTATAAGTGTAAGGGGGGGCATTTTAGCGCATTAGACGTTGAAGGGAGGTTATACACAAAGGTAAGGGGGGGGGCATTTATAAAGAAGGCAGGGATGGGTTATACAGTGTAAGGGGGGGCAATTATTACAGTGCAGGGAGGTTATAAAGGTACGGGGGGGGCTTATATAACAGTGCAGGGAGGTATACAGTGTAAGGGGGGGGCACATATACAGTGCAGGAGGTTTACAGTTGTTGTAAGGGGGGGCCCATTATACAGTCTGGATATGGGAACGGGGACTTGGGCAACGGGTGACCTGAATCTAGGTGCCCTTGATAATAGTCGCGAAGGGTCGCGGAGCCATCCCGGGAAGAGGGGACAAGGCCGGAGGGGCAAATCTATGAAGAAAGTGGATTTAAGGTGACTTAGGCGGAGAAAGCGGGCCTAAGGCCCCTCCTCTTTCACTTATGCCCCCGCCGGGCAAGGTGAAGAAGTCTCCTCTGGAATCAGGTTCTCTACCCCGAAAGTATAAGGGAAGGGAGGGGCGTTGCCCTGGGTCAGGGTCTGAGGAAAGTGGGCACCCCCGTCGGGAACCCGGGGGGCCAATCACCGAGGAAACGGAGAAGTGGGCAAAAGTCGGAGAAAGGGATACAGGAGTTCTTCAGACATCGCTCGTGTATAGTTGGCCCACCGTCTTTATAAAGTGGGAAGGGGGGGGGAAGGCAAGGACCTCGGGGGAATGATAGGGAAGGTATGGAAAGTGGAAGGGAGGGGATAAAGGGTACGGCGGGCGGACATATGGTGAGACAGTGAAGGGAGGATCTCGGTTAAAAGGGGACGGGCGGGGGGGGAAGAATCACAATCAGCAGTATACAGTGAGGACGGTTAACAGTGTAAGGGGGGGGGGCATTATACATGCAGGGGGGATGGGTGTGTTTTAACACAAACCATAGAACTGTGCAAGCAAACACACTGACCCACACACTACATGCATACATTATACATGTACATAAACATGCACACAATGTTCACATATAGATCAGACATCACACTACATACACACTACACATAACATACATACTTTCAGTGTCACTGACTGCAGGGTGAGTAGAGGCTGGCAGGTGACATGTGCTCCCCTGCTCCTCTCCCCTCCTGTTCCGACTGATGTTGTAGCAGAGTGTAGAGAGCTACACAGGAGGGGGAGGAGCTGCCTCAGTAACACAGACGGCAGCAGCACACACAGCAGGAAGTTCTCCCTCGGCTCCATGCTGCAGAGTCCAAAGTGTGCAGCGCTGTCTCCCTCTCCTCATGTGACGGAGCCTGCACGGGTAGTAGCTGAGCTCCGGTCACACATAATCTTCTATCGGCCAGGAGCACAGCAGTGACATGAAGAGGCTGCAGCACCCGGCTCCCGGCAGCTCTAACTATGTCTTACTTTCGGGGTACGTCTTACATTAGCCTACCCCCTAAAACACCCACTATGTCTTACTATCGGGTGGGTCGTACTATCGGGGGGAAACACGGAGGGTTGTAGTAGCATTGTTATATGATATCCATCATCAATGCAGTCTGGATTGTGCCAGTGAAAGTGCCCTGAAGATGCCCGGCACCATGTTTAATTTGCAGTTGATTCATATATGCATTGCAGTAGGGACACTGGTCCATGGGTTATACCAGTGATGGCGAACCTTAGAGAGAGCCAGTGCCAAACTGCAAAACAAAGCCGACGTTTCTATCGCAAGGTGCCAACCAGCAATTTAGCCCCATAGTGCCACAATACCACTATACAAGAGACATTAACACTTTGACATCATGACGCCACCATTACAACCCATAAATAGCAGAATTCTGGTTATAAAGACCACTATAGAAAGGCCCATATCACCAATAATACACTATACTAGAAGCTATTAGTGATGAGATCTGATTACTGCCTGCGGGGCTGTAGCTTCATGTATGGCTGTGTACTGCGGTGTGTAGCTATGTGTATGGCTGTGTATGCGGCTTGTAGCTATGTATGGCTGTGTACTGCGGTTGTAGCTATGGTATGGCTGTGTACTGCGGGTTGTAGCTATGTGTATGGCTGTGTATGCGGTGGCTTGTGTATGCTGTACTGAGGTTGTAGATTGTTGTATGGCGTTGTAATGCGGCGTGTATGTGTAGGTGGTTGACTGAGGTTGTACTTGTGTAGGCTGTGTACTGCGGACTGTTTAGCTCCATGTTATGGCTGTTGTGTACTGCGGTTGTAGCTATGTGTATGGCTGTGTACTGCGGGTTGTTTGTAGCTATGTGTATGGCTGTGTACTGCGGTGGTAGATAGGGTTTGGCTGTTTTGGGGGTACTGGGTTGTTGTAGATATGTGTATGGCTGTTGTACTGCGGTTGGTTGGAGCTATGTGTATGGCTGTGTACTGCGGTTGTAGCTGTAGTTGTAGCTATGTGTATGGCTGTGTACTGCGGCTGTCGCTCTTAAGTAAAAGTTTTTATTTTCTCCGAAAATAACGTACACAAAACGGAGAAATGCTGCAGCATTGTGAGTTTGTGGGTAATACCCAGTCCCTCTAGTAGCCAGTATAGATAGACAGGGCCTCACCCCCACCCCACTACAGACAGGGCCCCCACCTCAGTATAGACACAGGGCCTCACCCCCCCCCACCCCACTATAGAGACATTGCCCCCCACCTCAGTATAGACACAGGCTCACCCCCCACCCCAATATAGAGACATTGCCCCCCACCTCAGTATAGACACAGGGCCTCACCCCCCACCCCACTATAGAGACAGGGCCCCCCCACCTCAGTATGACACAGGGCTTCCCCCCACCCCACGATAGAGACAGGGCCTCACCCCCCACCCCACGATAGAAATAGGGCCTCCCCCCACCCCAGTATAGGCAGACACACACAGAGGGCCTTACCAAGTGCAGCAGCCGAAACGCGCATCTCAAGTACCGGCGAGCGGGCGCGGTGAACGTCAGTGGAGCACGGGAGCAGGGAGCAGGCATCGGGCGCCAGGACCCGGCGACCGCAGGGTAGCGGGACGCCGGAGCCGCACAGACGTCGGCGCGCCGTGAACAAACAGGAAGTGGAACGCGGGGGCAGCGAAGGAATGGGAGGGGGGCCGGCATACAGTGGAGTGCTGGGATGGCAGTCATCACAGCGCCGGAGACGAGCAGTCTGCGCAGGTATCGGAGCGCAGCGACCCAGCAGGCATGGGGCCACTTTCGTGAGACTGGGGAGATGGGGAGTGTCGCGTGCCTGCAGAGAGGGTCTGCGTGCCCCTAGGTCGCCATCACTGGGTTATACCATTCTATCATGTAAGACTAAAAATAAAAATAGATTTTGTGTCCCCCTGAAATAGTAAATAAAATCTCATGAATAAGCTATAGACCCCCCTCAAATAAATTATCTATACAAGTGTATCTCACCCCGAAAATAATAATCCCTCATATGTTCACATTACCAAACAAAATTAAAAATGTATAGCCTGTACATTGTGACAATACAAATCTGCTGTAAATGGCGCTGCTTTCATTCCATGCCCGGCCATGTGCCCATACAGCAGTTTACCACCACGTATGGGGTATCAGTACACTCGGGAGAAATTGGGCATCAAACTTTGCAGAGCGTTTCATCATTTTATTCATTATGAAATGGTCAGTTTTGGGCTAAATTAATGTATTTTCCCAAAAAATCAAAAGTTTCGAAATCGCAGATCCATATTGTTTTTACCTTTGTGAAACCCATGGAGGGTTAATAGAAGTTGTTTTACATACATTAAGGGGTGATGTTTCTATATTAGGGTAATTTATGAGGTTTTACTATTATTTAGGCCTTTCAAAGTCACTTGAAAGCGGAGTTGTCCCTCAAAATGTGAGTTTTGAAAATTTTCATGAAAATGAGAAAAATTGCGCCAAAAGTTCTGCGCCTCATAACATCCTAGAAAAAGGACACAGAAAATAACATCCCAACATAAAGCAGACATTCCATAAATGTTAATTATCAAGCTTTTGGGGTAGTTTTACTTCCTGACTGGAAAGCAGAACATTTTAAACTTTGAAAAAGAAGAATTTTTACAAACTTTTGCCAAATTTTCATTTTTTTTTTCAGAATTAAAAACAAAACTTATCACTTAAATTTTACAACTAACATGAAGTACAATGTGTCACGAGAAAAAAGTCTCAAAATCACCCGGATATGTTAAAGCGTTCAGAAGTTATAACAAATTGTTGTGAAACATGTCAGATTCTAAAAATCAAGTCACTAAGCTGAAAACAAGCGTCGGTGATAAGGGGTTAAATTACACATATGATACAATTTTACAAAACTCCAGTATTTCCAGTTAACCCCTTTAATGCCAGTGACATACAGGAAGGAATTGATCCATGTTTGCCCCAGTTGAATCATAGCTAAGCTAACCTGCAACAATTTACAGTGACAGCATATGCATATGAGATTTCTGTATAGTACATCCACGTGCTGACATTATTGGTGGTTACTTGGTGTGGAAATAATTCCAAGCACTGCAGATTAATGCGGCACAAACCAGAACAGCTGGGGTAATTGTTAGGATTTTTTTATAATAGTTTGTACGTTTTATATGTTCCTTTATCTCCTTTCTGCTTCCACAACTTGTATATCCACATATTCCTTATGCTGGCTGTATGTGTGAATGTATGTGTGTGTGTGTGCATACTGAATATCTATCCTCTAGGAAATGACAGCTGGCTCTGCATGCCATTCAGCCATTACATTGATTGAGCTGTTGTTTGTGATTCATCTTATGGTACAGGGATGGAAATCTGTTTCATGTAACAACGTAAGGTAGTTGATATTGCTTTAAAAATGAGCACTATGTGAAGTAGCAGGATTGCTCCGTGAAAACAAACCTGCTATGGTTGTGGCAGACCTGTCACATGAGACTGGTGGGTTACTGAGTGGCTATGATCTTCCTACATTGTCATATTTACACATAATATTGAATTGTATCCATTTGCAATCTCCGTATTGAAGGTCATTCTTTAATATGAAAATAAGTACAGTACAAAACAGAAGAAAGTACCGTATATACTCGAGTATAAGCCGACCCGAGTATAAACCCCCCCAGTAGTATCAGCATCCAGCCCCCAAGTAGTAGTATACAGCAGCCCCCAGTAGTATACAGCACCCACAGTAGAACAGCAGCTAGGTATATACAGCAGCCCCTAGTAATACAGCGCCCTAGTAGATACAGCAGCCCCTAGCTAGTAGTAGTATACAGAGCCCCTAGTAGTAGTATTACAGAAGGACCTAGTAGTATACAGCAGCCCTTAGTAGTATACAGCAGCCCCTAGTAGTTATACAGAGCCCCTAGTAGTATACAGCAGCCCACATAGTAGTATACAGCAGCCCCTAGTGTATACGAGCCCCCCTGTATGTACAGCAAGTCCTAGTATAGACAGCAGCCCCCTAGTAGTATACAGCAGCCCCCCCTGTAGTATACAGCAGCCCCCCTGTAGTATACAGCAGCCCCCTGTAGTATACAGCAGCACCCCTGTAGTATACAGCTTTCCCTAGTAGTATACAGCGTCCTAGCTAGTATAACAGCTGCCCCCACGGCCCTTAAAAAAATAAACTTAAATACTCACCCTCCGATGTCAGCGGCTCCCTGATGTCGGGGACTACAGTGTCCCGATGTCAGCGCGTCCGTCTTCTTTTTCTCCGCGGCTCCTTTCACTCTTCCCGCGGCCATGTTTCTTCTTAGCAGGCGCATACTATGACGTGGCCGCTGCTGACATCATAGTATGCGCGGCCATGAAGAAAACATGGCCGCGTCGATGATGATAGAGAGAGAAGAGAGAGCCGCGGAGGGAGAAGAAAGAAGACGGGACGCGCTGACATCGGGGACATCGGTAAGTCGCGCCGACATCGGAGGTGAGATTTAATTTTATTTTTTTAAGTGGGTAATTTTTTGGGGGTAATAGACTCGTGTATAAGCCGAGGGGACATTTTTCAGCACATTTTTTGTGCTGAAAAACTCGGTTTATACACGAGTATATACGGTATGAAAAATGTAAAAAAAAAAAAATTGTAGTCTGTCTACGCTATCCCGCCTTGTGTATAGCAAGTCTTTCTTCCAGAATGCATCGTTACAGCCATAGAATTGGAATTATAATAAGATGCACCAGGTTTGCTGAGAGGTTTTTTTAAAGGGGATTTTCCAGTCCTATAATATTATCCCTATCTATAAGTTGTTAATAGTTTATTGCTGTGGGTGTCGCACTGCAGTCAGATAACATGAATTAAAGTGAACTAAATCTGAGCTTGCACTGCAGCCAATCTGCCAATACACTACTGTTGGAGTCCAAACAGTGCGGCAATGCTGGGGGCACAGCTACTCAACAGCACACTGGGTGCCACAACCCCACCTATGAATGACATGGGAACGGAAAACGGAGAATAGATACAGGCATCTCACTCCAGTGAGATCCATGCGGGAGTAATAAACTTCAGTTGGATGATTTTGATAATTCATGAATATATGTTTTCTTTTCTAATACAACATATTACTAGAAAATTTAATTTAGGTCGGTGGATTCCCTTTATAATAGCTGATAAGCAACCTAATTTCCTGTAGTAAATGGCTGACAAAAAATGCTTTCCAACCTTCATTTTCTATTGTTTTGTGATTTTATTTAATTTTTTTGTCATCAACTTGTTTTTTTCCTTTCAATTACACACTTGCAAATTATGCTAAGCTTCCAAGATGGTGCAGAAAATTGCCTGTAAGTACTAGCGCTGTAGATTTTGGTAGATGCTGCTTTAACATGTCTATTGCTGTTAAAGTAATGCTTACTTGCAGTATAGAGTGCTGTGCATTTATTATATGCAGATCACCATTCAGAGGAAAAAAAATTGTGAACAACCAGAAATATAAAAAACTGAGCTTGTATGTGTTTTAGGTCTGGCTTATATAGGAATAAACAACTATTAAAAAGGGAAAAGGCTTTTAAAAGACAGTGTGTAATGAAAGAGGACTTGTCGCTAGTGCATTTCTCTTTTCGTTGTGTGTTTTTTTTTTTAACTGTAGAAGTGAGAGTTCCCTGTTTGTGCGTCAGAACCCATTGTTTGCTTATTTGGGCCTGTTGACATCAACCATTTTTCTATTCCATAATAAAAAAAAAATATATAATTAACACTATTGTGGTCAACATGGACCAACATAGACACTTCAACAAACTGGGGAAGATGTATCAATCTGTCGACACCAGAAAACTGGAGTAGTTTTGAACCTGATATGACGTATTTACTGAAGGTTGTAAATAATTGTCTGTTTTCCAATTTCTCAGAAAAAGTTGTGTGTCCTTGGTAAAAGGGGGCCTGACCGTACCAGATAATAAAGTGTGAACCAATAAATTCAATATTGTGGAGCAGCAAACTAAACCAACTAAAAGACTTTCTAGTCTTATACTGCACCACAATAATCCTCCAGCATCAGGCACAAATAATTAATGTGGCGGAGAAGTAAATTGGAAAATGAAACTGAGCTCTAATTGGTTGCCATGTGCAACTAGAATGGTTTTGCTCTCAGGCACCTTTGATAAATCTCTGACATTGTAACTACATTAATTTGAGCACATGGCTCTACTGTATACATAGAAAAACAATGGATCTTTACTTGTCAGCACAAATTAATGTTATGATCAGAAACATAAGTCCCAAAATGGGTTGGTCTCTAAAGAAGTACTCCAGCAAAAAAGAAAAATGTTTACAATAGATAGATGTGAGGATCATGGCTTTGCGGATTTACCTCATATCTGCTCTGTCTAAACTCTGTGGGGGCATTTATCATGCCTTGTACAGCCAGGAATTGTGATGCCCCCATACACCACCTCATGCAATGTGTGCTTCATAGAGAGACCCTGGTCCAGTGCATTTACTATAGCCTGCTTCAATTCCTGGTGTAGGTTATAGCTCAAATCTATCGCTATCCTGCCTGTTTAACCCTATAGGTGCCACAGTCATAGTGACCGTGGTTTATATAATGCATTATATGTGCATTGCTGCGACCATCGGCACCCTTCTGCACAATCTAACCGTGCTAATGTCAGCCTATGCAGAATGCATAGGTTGACAATGTAATATGCTGCAATACATTATTGTTGCAGTATATTACAATGAACAAGTGATCAAATGATCGAGTTTAAAAAAGAAAAGTACAATTAAAAAAAATTTAAAAGAATAAGTCCCCTGAAGTCCCATCAAATACAACATAAAAAAGGGAAAATCACAAAAAAACCACAACATATTGGGGCAGATTTATCAAGCAGTCTGAAAGTCAGAATATTTCCAGTTGCCCATGGCAACCAATCACAGCTCAGCTTTCATTTCAATAGTGCTCATGAATATTTTGAAGGGGAGCTGTGATTGGTTGCCATGGGCAATTGGAAATATTCTGACTTTCAGACACTTGATAAATCTGCCCCATTGAGTATTGCCACATTTGTAACAACCCGTACAATCAAATAAAATTGTCACTGAACTCGTATAGTGAACACTGTGGAAAAAAAACGCAACAAAAATTCATGAAATTTAACACCTGACTTCATAAAAACAGCATTAAAAAGTGATCAAAAAGTAATATTTACCCCGACATGATACCAAGAAAAAGTACAGCTTGTCCCGCAAAAAAATGAGCTCTAAAACAGCTCTGTAGAAAAAAAAAAAACATTTTACCCGTTGTAATGGTGGTGACCCATAGAATGAAGACAACACATTATTTTTATGGTACGGTGAACAGCCGGGAGAAAAAAAATGCTAAAAACCACAAGCAAGAATTTAAATAGATTTTTTTTTTAACCACCACCAATAAAGAGTTAATAAAATCTGATTATTAACTCTTTAATCCCCCATAAATGATGTACCTGAAAAGTGGGTCTCATACCCCCAAAAAACTCCCCATTTGTCCAAATAAAAAAAAAATAAACATATATAGCCTGTAAAATGTGACAATGCAGATCTGCTCTGAATGGCGGCCCACGCATAGGCCTCCTGATCTATCTGTCTGGTGCCTGCGCCAATGGGCAAAACTATGCTAAGTTAGACCTGGCTTAGTTTTGTGTAAAAACAGGCAGGTTTTTATAAAGTGCGCCGGCACCACTCTACGCTCACATGGTGTGGAGGTGAAGTAGCCTCAAAGATAATCACAATTTCTTGCAGTGCGCAAGAAATTGCAATTATGTCAAATGCCCCCATTGTGGCTGGAGCAAAGCAGGAGTAATTTAATATTTATGATGTCAAGTGATAACATGTAAATCCTAAATGTTTGTAACCGAGTGCTGTACAGATTTTCTGTAGTGTCCTGTAGTAGTTTATGTTGATGGTGTTCATAGCAGATTATTATAAAGGGGTTATCCATGGAAACTTTCCTGGCTCACTTCTCACTATATGACTATCAATATATAATACCTCCTACTAGCGGGAAAATTGTCTGGAGAACTAGGCTCCAGAAATGTGGAGTTTTCTTCATCTTCTCTCAAGACAATAGAGATTTTTTTTATTTTTTTCTTCAATTCCTCGGATAACCCCTCTTATTCCTAGTTTGCAATATCGTGACAGGTGAATGTAGAGAAACAGACTCCCAGAATTGCTGGATTCCTCTTCAGTTATTAGATAGTAACATAGTACAGTTAAAAAAAAATGTATGTCCCTCAAAACATATTGTGCTCATTATGTGTATTTTTGTATGTAAAGTTTTTTTTCTTTTTCAACTTTCATTTCAGGATGAATCCCTTCAACGACTGCAAAAGGAGTCTGAAATTCTTCAGAGAACATATGCACACTACTTCGATCTAACAATTATCAACAATGAGATTGATGAAACTATTAGACATCTGGAGGAAGCCATTGAGCTTGTGTGCACAGCACCACAATGGGTTCCTGTATCCTGGGTCTATTAGACCATTTTCAAGGGAACTGTCGGTGTTTTATTACTTCAAAATCACCTTGTGCAGTACTTGGAGAATCTTCTATGTTGGCGTTCTGTCAACAGGTCTTGGCCCCAAGAGACTACCTAAATGTAGTGTGATCTAAATTTATAATTATTGTCATGTCCTAATAGGTGGGAAGAAAAAAAACCGAAGCAAACGTTCAGTGCTAATTTAAAGAGACAGTATCTGTTTTTTAAACCTTTTATTTCTCCTAGATTGTATTAAAATATACCTTTTTGAAATATATGCATTATTCAGTCCTTTTGAATGTTATATTTTTGGAAACCATAGCTTTTTGTTTTAAAGGCCTCTGAAAACTGCACAAGTGATATGCTGCTTTCTATAATCTATTTTAATAATGGGGAAATTTGGTTACCTTAGCAAGGGTGGAACACTACATCCTTTTTAGAGTCTTATGTCATTCATTCAATAGCAAAGGCACTATTTAATTTATTTACACAAATAGCCTTCATCTATTGGAAGAGGAGATACCACATATTTAATGGCCTTTTTCATTTAAGATATTTACTGCATAAAATAGTTTTATTTGATACTGTCTCTTTGAAGAAAACTATAAACAATATAGAAATTTGAAAGTGGGTCTTAATGCATGTGGACAGTCGCAAGCGTTTATACTGTTGGTGTATCTGTGTTGAACAAATCTGTAACTTACAGAAACATACATTCCGTTCATGGGAATTCGTACCCGAGGGAATTAATTACAATTATTATAACCAAGTTGTAAACCTATGCACATCCCTTGCATTTTGGGCAACTTTATAAAAAAAAAAAAACACATGATTTTTATTATTAATCATGTAGTGTAATGTGTTTGTAATTTTGTCTCAATTTTATTTGTTGTAAACAGGGGAAGGTAAAGAATGATTTTTGTTATCTCTTTTTTTTTAGCTTTTTTTTGTTTTGCCATTTTAAATCTGTTGTCAAGGGGAGTATTAGTGTATTAATTGAGAAAATACTTTTTTTATGCATTGTAATTGTTCAAAATGCACAAAATATGATTTATGTAACAGTTGGTTTTGGGGACCGAATTCAAATTCCATAAAACCTTGAAAGAAATTAATTATCCTGTAAATTCATGAGCAAAGTGGAATCAAAGTTTAGCTTGACCAATATTTTATTTTTAAATATATTTTCTTTTATGTGTTAAAAGATTTTGGGTCATTCATTTGTTGTATCTGGGAACTGAATTTTATAATTCTTGTGGCACAGTAATTTATATTACTGGTTGCACATTACATGTGCTCTTTGGGAAGTGGATGATGGGTTAAATTTTGCCCAGCGTCATTACTTCTTATTTCCATTGGCACAGTTTTTATTCCTAAAGCACAAAATGTACAGTACATTAGTCACTAGAAGTTATTCACAACCCATCATTTTACAGAGATGCGGAATTCATAAGACACCTAACACGAGGAATCATGACAGTCAAAGATAAAGGCCTCACTGGAAAGAGGAAATCATTGTCTTCTGAATCTACAAAAGATTGATATTAGGCTTCTGATATTTCTTTCTTTTTCAGTCTGTTTTCTTTTTCAGCAAAAACTCTGTCCCTCTTTTGTAGAAACTTCAATTTTTCTCTAGCTTAGAACCTTAATTTTACACCCCACCCCCGCCATGTGAGCATGTTGGTGACTAATAAGAAAAGTACTCCATTTTGAGAATTGTATAATTGTAAACCCAAAATGTAGTGTCTTTATCCAACACAATTTGTTTACTCCAACATTATGGAATACTTTGACTTTTTGATTTCTTCATTTGTAGTCTTGTACATCTGAGAGTTCATTGTAAACGTCCATAATAATTTTTCAGCTCAAAGTTGGTTGATTAGGGTAAATCATGAAGAAAGAAAATACCAATTCACCATGAGAGTATAAATAAAATCCGATTTTATTTTGTCCTGTGCTATTTTTTTCTGACTCCTCTTTCCATTTTCCTGCCAATGTACTGTATATATTGACTCTTACATTTAACTAGAAATTAAAGCAAAGGACTGCCTCATCATGAATGACATTTTTTTTTTTGTTCTTTTTAAATTCAGAATTTTTTTTTTTTTTAAAAAGTGTTTTCAGTACACAACCACCTGATTTGTGAGCATTCTAATATAGAAGCTTATCCATAAATATATTTTACAAACACCAAATGAGATTTAAGTATATCCGGGATGTGAAATTCTGTACATTCACAATGAATTTGTGAATTGTCTTTTTACATAAAATATCTGGAGTATAATTTATTTTTCATATCGGTTATAGTTTTTAAGAGAACAGCCTCTCATCCTTACTAAAATAATTGGATGGGGAAATTACTGGTGCTAGAGAAACCGAATTACTACATGTTGCAAAGTAGGTTTCTTACTTAAAAAGACAATGTCCGTTGCTTTCTTAGGCTTCCTAATCTGTTTAAATATCTTGCCAAGAAAATGTTTTTTTTTTCCAGTGCCTGTTATCACATTACAAAAAATATTAAAGCCTGTAAATTATTCAATGTGCAATTTATCAATCATCTTGTAATTTCATTTAGAGTTGCCATCACATATATACATAATGTGGAATCTTGGAGATTTGTTGTTTTAGTAATCCATTCCGGGCAAAGGGCTACGTCGCTTCAAATAAATGAGAGCTGTTATTGGTGTAAAAATGAATGCCACTTTTTAAGGTTCCACACTCCCCTAGATGTAAAGTCTTCGGCCGGATGGGATTAATACCTTGACAAATACCAACCACTGTCTTTGTGAAAAGTATGTACATTTGAATAGAATATGCTGTGAAGAAAAGAATAATCTGATATCTAGGTTTCAACTGTATATTAGCTCATAAATCATAAGAAAGTAGATTCTGTCACTTTGTAAGATCGGTTAATCAGAATTAAAGCCAGGTGAAAGATCTTTGCAACATGTTATCCATGTGTTGATTTTCTTCTGTACGCTGACTTTTGGGAATTGATTGTGTTAAAAATAAACATTCCTTTCATCATATATAACACACACCACTTTTTAATATATGTAAACAAAGCCCAGACTTGTTATCAGTTGCAGTCACAATCAAAGACAGGTTTTAATAGAGGATTTTGATATATTAGTCTAATTAGGTTCCACTTCTCCTGTTTTTATAACATTGCTTCAAACTTTTTTCTGGGTAGCGTGTTTGAACACGAGAGTAGCAAAGTCATACTTTCTGCACTGATCCCCATACACTTACGAATGTATGTAAGCCAACACACCCCAATAGCTATACAATCCAAACCAAACAAGAAAAAGGTTCGATGCGTACACAAGGCTAGACAGAAATACAACAAAAAAAATGTTTATTGGATAAGTAACAATTTTAAACACAATCAAGATGGGAAAACAATAAATATAAAAACACTTAAAAAGTACACCAGAGGGAGTACAAAGCTGCCAAGTTGCCCTAGAAACCCCCTACTACAGTCTGCCAATAGTAGTACTACAGAAACCACAAGGACCAGAATATGAATAACCATATAGAGCTAAAGTGCAAAAAATGATGCATGAAAAGTGCAGTTGAACAATGTAACAAAGCTATGATGCATTGATCCCTACATGCCCAACATAGACAATACCACGTTGTCATAGAATGAGACAATAAAGCAAGGCAGGCAGGTGTAGGCAGAGGGGGGGGGGGTAGGCAGTGGGGGGTATGATGAACAAGAAAATTGCTAAGTTTTCTGAAAATAAACTCCAAGATAAAGTGGTCCAAAGTTATAACCGCATATCCTGACACAGGCCAATTTGAAAAATCAAGCTGTGCCCATATGGGAAATTATGGTGATAAATAAGTATTTGTTCACCTACAACCAACCTGGCTCTTCTGTAAAAGGCTCCTCTATCCTCTACTCATTATTTAGTGGCATCGGCTTATATTTATCAGTATAAAAGACAATTGTCCACAACCTCAGTCAGTCACACTTTGACAGCTCTTTGGTCTTCACCATATTCAAGTTTAAAGGACAATAGAAACAAAGTTGTTGACCTGCACCAGGCTGGGAAGACTGAATCTGTAATATCTTGGTGTTAAGAAAGCGACTGTGGGATCAATAATAAGAACATTTTAGACGTATAAGACCACTGATAATCTCCCTCGATCAGGGGCTCCATGCAAGATCTCACCCCATGGTGTCAAAATTGCTGCCATCACTGCCAGGGAACCTGCAGTGCCAGACGTGTCCCCTTGCTATAAGGACATCTACTACAAGGATTGTAAATCAAGCACGATCACCTACTGGTGTGTGCCCATCTGGCAGGATCTGTTCTTTTAGCTTCTTATGCCCTGGATTTATTTAAAGGCTTTTAAAATCATGCATATGAGCCTGAGAGCCTCAAGGCTTCATAGGTGTTAATGAGGTCTTTTCTTCTTAAAAACAAGGACATAAGATGCATAATGAAGAAGTGCAGATCTTGCCAGTATGTCAGTGTGCTTGGTTTACTATCCTTGATCCTGATGGTAGATGTTCTTTAATACCTTACTGACACATGACATACTAGTGTGTTACTAAATGGAGAGGGTTCTCGGGCTGAGCCCTCTCCATAGGCTGTAA
Source organism: Engystomops pustulosus (assembly GCA_019512145.1). NCBI lineage: Eukaryota > Metazoa > Chordata > Amphibia > Anura > Leptodactylidae > Engystomops > Engystomops pustulosus. Next base: position 208,332,924 of record CM033642.1, read on the forward strand.
TTGCAGCAAACACTTACTGGTAACACCCGCGATCAGTGCTAGCACCGATGATAGGGGAGTTAACCCGTCCATCACTGTCGGCAAAGCTGCTTTTGGTGAAGATTGCCACCCCATATCCTACCATACTAAAGTACCCTAAGGGGTCTGAGAAATAGTAAATATAATTTTAAAACTTTTGAATTTTAAGGTTTCTTAAAAAAAAAAAAAACACCCCCTTTTCCCATATAAATGGCGATAGCCAACATGTTTATGATTTTCACTAAGTCCCAAAATGCCCTATCAAAATATAATAACAGTTTTCATAGGGTTTAACACTGTAACGGAAAATAGCGCCCAAAGTCGAAAATGGTACTTTTTTGCCATTTTGAAAAATATAATTTAAAAAAAGTGATCAAAAGATTGTACAGTCCTAAAAATAGAAGCATTGAAAACAACATCAAAAGTCGCAAAAACCTATACAAATTTGTGATCGCACTGACCCAAAGAAAAAAGTAGACTTGTCATTTGGGGAGCACAGGAAAGCCATAAAATACAAGCCCACAAGAAAATGGCGCAAATGCGTTTTTCACCAATTTCACTGCATTTGGAATTTTTTTCCTGCTTCCCAGTACACAGCATGGAATATTAAATACCGTCACTATGCAGTGCAATTTGCTACGCAGAAAACAAGCACTCACAGAGTTGTTCAGAGTTGCTATGCTTCTTCCTTTACAGTAGCATTTAAAGAGTTAATTGAACATTTTTTAAAGCAGATTACCTCATGGTGGGAGATTCAAAGAATGGAAGTAATACTATTGGTAATGTAGAAAATGTAATGCACTACTTCTTACTATTATGATCACAGCTTCACAAGCAGAAAGATCATTGCCTCCTGTCACATGGGTTGTTGCTGGAATGGTTGGAATTATGATTAGTAATGAGTGGGTTGGTTGAAATTCAGGTTCGTCAAGTTTGTCCGAACATTGTGAAAAAATTTCTTTGTGACACAGACTTTAAGGCCCCTTTCACACTTGCGTTTTTGACGCGCGTTTTCTGCGCATGCTTTTGTAATCAATGGGTCTTTTCAGACTTGCATTTTTTTTCACGCGCACACGCGCGTTTTTATCGTGAAAAACGCACCATACAAGTCTATGGAGACGCATCAAAAACGCATTGCACTCTGAGACACTTGCAAGTGCAATGCGTTTTTCACGCATCAATTGCCATAGAAAAGATAGAGCTCAGCCCTGAGTCCATTTCACGCGCATTTTCTCAGCGTGAAAAACGCATTAAAATTGCATCAAAAACGCGCGTGAAAAACTGAGACACTGAACAAACTCTGACTGAAAACTGATTGCACTCTGATGCAAAATGTGCGTTTTTCACTGACCAAACCCTGATCGCACCCTGATCAGACTCTGACATGATCTGCAACGCAAGTGTGGAAGGGGCCTAACACAACCTTAACACAACCCCATTTAAGTCGATGGAGACACGAAGTTTAACACCCAAAAATGTCTGTAAAAAGGAGGTAGTAACTGGAAGACTGCTGAAAAATGGTGAAAAAAACAGGGCAGTTGACCTGACAAAAATGAAAATTACACTGGAGCCATGTGTCAAGTAGCACAAAAAGACAACTCTTTATCGAAATTAATTTATATACAAAAAACATAAATAGGACAAAACAAGAATAAACACAATTAAAAAGGAAGTGCAGTCCAACTGCCCCCAATAACATGTCACAGAGGGACCATGATACTTGATAATGTCAAAGATGGTCAACCTCTAGAGCCCTAATCCCCAAAAACACTGTCTGATGGATGGTTGTAAAACACATGTGTGAGCAAGTGTGTGGGCAGTGCAAATACACACATATAAATGATAATGGCGCAGGTGAGAGGACAGGAAACCACCAGACTAGAAAACAATACTAGCAATAAGCTGTGCATACCCTGACCACTGCATGTGCCCACACAACCAAGCTACTCAAGGTACCACCCAAAACCAGGTAAGAATAGATATGCTCACAGATCCAATATTACCATAGAGTGTGGAGAAAGGAAGGGCTCACTGTGCCCCACTTGTATTGCAACGCAGATTCCTATTAATTTTTAATTTATTAATTTTTAATCTTCAGATTATGCATTATGCGATCTTGACCATTTTAATTTTGCATCCAATGATTGCATAATTTGACTTAACTGGACTCTCTAACCACTCACAATGCTCTGGCAGTCGAGTCATCATCCATGCCAGGTTTGTCTTAATAATTGTGAGGAATTCCACGTTGATTGTGTCCTCTGTCATGGCTTGAAAAACTTTATACTGTAGAGGTGGCAGAAGATTGGAATGGTAGCGTTGACGATGGCTAACAATATTCATGGCATATTGAAGCAGTGCAGCACGGCACAAATGTCCCTCATAGAGGCTTGATGGTGAAGTGTTGTTGCTCACTACCTTGACTTACCTGGGCGTTCTGGAGCTGGAATAGAATTATTCCAGCCTACTGCTGCTCAAATCCTCTTGCATGTGCAAAGTTGGAGTATTCCAAGATGGGACATCACTAGAGATGAGCGAGTATACTCGTCCGAGCTTGATGCTCGTTCGAGTGTTAAGGTACTCGAAACGGCTCGTTACTCGGACGAGTATTTCTCCTGCTCGAGATCGAGCATTTAATTAAAAAAACACAATGAAGAATAGAATAAAAACAGTGAACACAGTGACCACAGGATCATTTAAGTGAAAAACACAGTGAAGAACACAGTAAAGAATAGATTACAGATGTTCTGCACATCTGCTTACTTGTCGGAAGATACGCGCGGAACGGCAGCAGGGAGACATCAAGCAGCAGGGAGACATCTACGCGCGGAACGGCAGCAGGGAGACATCAAGCAGCAGGGAGACATCGGGCAGCACGGGGGAGACATCGGGCAGCACGGGGCAGACATCGGGCAGCACGGGGGAGACATCGGGCAGCACGGGAGTGCTACAACAGATACAGCAATGTTACACTGCTAGCGTTATCGGAAACCTCCGATAACGCTAGCAGACACTGCTGCGATGTACAATAGAAACGCATTCATGAGGGGGGGCCGTCCGAGGCGCTGTCTTTTCCCCGGACCGCCCTGCCCACTCCATAGGCCGGCGGTGACTGCAGACTGCTACATTTGTTGTGGCACTAGGAGCTGCTTACTTTAGTTTTTTTAAATCTGACCAGTGTCTCTTTGTGTTGTAATGACTTTTTAGAACTTTAAACTAGTAGTTAATACAACACTTTAATTGTAGTTTATATTAGCAGTATAATTTTGCTGATTGGTTGGGTTTTTGGGGGTAAAAATTAAACATTTTAGGAAAAATTATAATTTTCTAACTTTCAAATGTTCTAGTTTTTTGACAAAAAGTCATACCACAAATTTCTTTTGTAGAAGACTTTTACCATTTGTCTTCTTTCTATTTCCATAATATGCACTGCTACATCCTCCGCATACAATGTCCACTACTGCATCCTCCGCACACCACGTGCACTACTACATCTTTCGCACACCGTTTGCACTACTACCTCCTCCAAATATGCACGCACTACTACTACTACCTCCTCCAAACACGCGTGCACTGCTACATCCGCTGCACACCGTGTGCACTACAGTACTACATCCTCCACACACTGCATGCACTACTACAACCTATGCATACAGCGTGCACTACTACCTTTTCCTAACACCGCGTGCACTACTACCTCCTCCAAACCCACGTGCACTATTACAAATGCAACACCCCTGCCAACGTATAGGCAAGGGAGGAGTTGCGAATAAGGCCCTCAACCTGTCAGGCCCATCTAGTGAATCTGATCAACTCATCAAGGGATAATGCAGGGAAGACTCAGGTAATCTGCAGCTGTAGATTCTGCCTAAACAGGCAATAGTTAAGTGGATGTAAGTTATTTACTGCATTGTAAACTGGAGAGTGATTGGAGAGGTGCTACCACCTGACCAGGAGGATAAAACCCCTGCGCACGGAGGAGCTCGGCCTCTTTCCACCAACCCTCTTGGACCTAATGCCCCTTCTCAGGGGCCTGTCTTTTACCAGCAGTCCAGACCACATGGTCTGAGTGAAGAGAGAGACAGTGTTTAGTACACCTTCAGTACTGACACTTAACCTGATCTCAGGACCAGAGTCAGGAGACTCCAAACCCAAAGCTGCAGCTTCCACAGCTTGGACACAGCTCCATCCCAGCCTGCATCTACTACCAGTCTGGTGCCCTAATCCTGAGGACCCTCTCCACGACCACTCCAGTAATCCGAATCTCCTGTAGGCCCATTGCCTGCTGTTGTTCAATAAAGAACCATAAGTTATTTTGCACAACGTTGCCTCCGTCTGATCCCTGGATACGGATGTTACTAACATGGGCTCCCCATCCATTACCCAGGGACCCAATACATCAGCCTCTCCCTCCATATTTCTTGCACATACCACCTGCTGGAGACCTGCCACAACGCACTTACAAGTGCAGTTGGGTTGGGGGGGCAGACAATGGGGGGCATAGCGCAAGGAAAAACGGACAGTGCTGGGAATAACGCAAGGGAAAATGAATTATGGTGGGGGGTAATAGTGATTGTGCAACAGTACCTACAGGACAGATCACACATATTTTTCCAGCACGACCAAATGCAGAATGGTGGCTTTGGAGAGCGGCGGATCTGTCCTGACTTACATATGTCATGACTGAGACCAGTCATGACACAATCATCTGTCATGACATAGATCAGTCATGACTCACATCACTGTAACTGGCTAGCCTGCATTGACTGGCCAATTTCAGCAGTGGACACTGCAGGACCAATCAAATTGGTCCTGTGATGTCAGCGGGTGGGTGTCACATTTCGATCGTCAGAGAAGCAGGAAGTCAATTATCGAACGTGTAATGCTAAGGAGATAAAGGGGTATTCCGGGAATATGAATGTCTGACACAAAAACCCATGATGATATAAATAAATGAATATAACAATACTCAATGTCATTAGTCACAAAACGGAGCTTAAATAGTTTAATTTTATGATTTACAAAATGTATGGCCTCTGTAAAGTAGGTGGAGTTATCACTAAGATGGCCGCCACTGGAAACTACAAGTTCCATGATCCTTTAGTTCTCAGTAACTCCTCCACCCTCTTATGCTCCGCTCCCGGTGATGATGTAACAGGCTGTGCTGCTCTGTTACCATAGTAATGATGTGTAACTGCCATCACCACCACACTGGCCATACTGGATGCACTGCAACCAGCCGACTACAGCCAAAAATAGTGGTGATCAGATGACCTGCCCAGGCAGGTGCAGGACATGGGATGTGGACATGTGACCAGCGGCCATCTTTTCTCGCGTGTCTGTTTCGCAACGGACCACGCAGAGGAAATTAACGGACTGATTAAAGAGCCAGTAACATTTTAATTCTTCGTTACATAGTATGTCACAAGCATTTTCTACTAAGGGGAGCAAAATTTTAAATAACAACTAATTACATATTAGCTTATATTTTGATTACCCATTTGTATATGAAATATGCATATTCCTGGAATACCCCTTTAAATGTCATTTGTTCACATTTGCTAACACATATTTTACAGTAACCATATACACAACAATTCAACAATATTACAAGTTCATATGTGCCGACATTTGTGCTGAAGGAGAGACAAAGTGTGGCGCGCACAATTTTTTTTTAACCGAAAGTCATGCTTATGTTGTTGTATAATATTAAAAATAATAAACACCAGGTACTTACCTCTCCTTGTTCCCACGGCAGCAGTGCCCCTGTAGTGCCATAGTCCAATTTCAGATAGCAAAAACAAGGGTTAATTCTTTTAGCAGCATAAAATACATACGTGTCTGATTTCATGGGAAAAGAGAAGCCATAGATCGGTGCTGATGGACATATATTATGCATATATTTTTTTACGGGACAGTATTAAATCTTTTGTTTCCTTCTTGTACATTTTGTGTAGTCAGTATAAACATATTTTGACAATCTATATAGCTTTGATCAAATCATATGCGTCTCTTTAGCCATCTAATATTTTCTGTATGCCTGGAAAAATGTGCTCTCAGCCTGCAGATTAAGCAAGCATTCACAGGAAAGAATTAGTCAAGTATTGATGTGGCTACATACATTCCGTCTTTGTAAAAGACATTTACCATTTAAAACCTATTTTCTGTGGTATAAGATAACTGGGTGTATACAACAACCCTAATTTTTTTCTAATTAAAATATAGAATTTGGGTTATACTCACTGTATAAGACTACCCCTATGTCTCAAAGACTATCTGAGCATTAGCACATCCCTCTGGTCCCTGTATCCTTGCATCCTGTGTCCTTGCATCCTATTACTATTGCTTATACTATTAGTGGTACCTCTTTATCTGCTTCTCAAATCTTGCTCCTGAGGACTGTAGTAACGAGGTGAGAGGTACTGCATCTGAAAGGTGTACTGTAACTGAAGCAGTGCTGTGCCCAGAAAACCCCGGCTCTTTCACTTGTCCAGTCCGCCCTTGGATCCTACAAACCCATTCTTGCCAATGTCCTTTTTTGATTTTGCATTTTCACTCCCTATGTAAATTTGCGCAACAAATTGCACTTTGCAGAAAAAGTATTTAGTATTCCATGCCATGTCCTAGGAAGCAGGAATAAAAATCCAAATGCAGTAAAATTGGTAAAAAATGCATTTGCACCATTTTGTTGTGGGCTTAGTTTTTACATACAGGAAGCTGGGCAAGAAGCGTTCAAGGCCGCCACCACCAAGAGAATCCCTGAGCCTAGCTACAGTGGACGGGACAGATTCTCTACTCGATAAAGCCTCAAAACTGTGCAGTCAGTCAGGGATATAATTGGGAAATGTATAAGGGGAATGTGCTTTTTGCTGGTGGCAATTGCAATATTAAGCAAACACCCACCTTGTACCCAGCGCATAAGATGACCACAAACTTTTGAGTAGATTTTCAGGGGTTAAAAAGTCATCTTATAGGCTGGAAAATACGGTAATTCCAATTTTCATTTGCTTGACCCAAGTTCATTTCTTTATTTCCTCTTCCAAAGTACCTTACATTTATCTACATTAAACCTCATTAGCCATTTGTCAGCCCAGGCTTACAGTTTCCATAAATCCCTTTCTAGTATTATACAATCCTGCTCTGTATAAATTACTTTACAGAGCTTCGACACATCTGCAAATATTGAATCACTACTGTGTATACCCTCTATGAGGTCATTAATTCAAATATCAAAAAGTGGCCCCAATACTGACCCCTATGGCACCCAACTGGTAACTTCAACCTAATCTGAGAATGTGCCATTTATGACAACCCTCTGTTTGTTTGTTTTTTTTATCACCAAGCTATTTGCTAACCCATATACACAAACTTTCCCTAGTCTTATTACCACAACAGTACACCCTCATTAATATATAATTAATAGTTGCTTTGGCAATCTTTACACCCCTGGCCTGCATGTTGTCTTCCACCTCCGTAATTCACCTATACCCAATTCGAGGCTATAGATCATTTAGTCACAGGCTACATGGAGGAGATTGAGGTAGGAGCAGCAGCTAATAGAAGGATAGGTGAAGGTTCCTGGGTACAGCGCTTCTGCTCCTCAAAGTCCAGTACAGGTGTGCTGTTACTGGAGTCATTGGAAAGTGTGAGGAACAGAAGCTCTTAAACTAGGCACCTCCACCACGCCTTCAGTCTTCAGCTATCATCATCATCATCCTTTAGCATCTTAAGTAACTACTCATAAACAACTTCCCACAGAAGCCGACCATATCTAGAATATTAACATGTACTATTTGTCCCCAAGACAAACAAGGATGGGCACTACTGATCTATAGTACGATATAGAAAAAATACATCTTAAAAGTGCACTTTCTGCACCCCTGAAATTATACCCCTGATAGATTAACTCAAAAAAGCAATAGGGATGATTTTCAGGTGTAGAAACACTGAAATAATTGCAATTTCTTGCACACCTCCACAGAGGTGGCAGACACTGAGATATTTATTCGCAGGATTTTACGCAACTGATGCGGAACTGGTGTAGTTTTGCCCATTGCCACAGCCTATGCCTCATGATGCATCCGCCAGGACAGGGTGGGAGTGGCTCATATAATATGCCAGTGCACAAGTGCTTATGATAAATTACCCCCATAGTGTCAAAGACCACTAGCTCTTCAGGGGATGCTGTAACTTTTGTTGGTAAATGAATTCTTATTTATAACTTATTTAGTAGACTTGTAAATGAATACGGCTTCTGTAGCATATTCATATAGCATAAATCCATATGCTTGAATTTTTGAAGATGATGGCACTTTATAAGAGCTTGTTTGCCATCCTTGTATTAATAAACCATCATCAGGACTGTTCACTGCACAAATTCAATAAATTGTTTGTGGGCTCTCTCTCTGTTAATAAAATGAAGTTAGTAAATGCCCTTTAAATGGATTTGAATGACAATTCTTAAATGTGTTGCAGGTTTGATCAAAGTATTTAGAAAAGCGCTTCATAGATTGAACAGCAATTATGGAATTCTCTGGTGGATCTACTGATAGGCCCTTAAACAGTAAACACCCTTTGTTTGTTACAAAATCTAGTGAAGAGTGCGGGATGAGAATAATACATAAAACATAACGTTTACTGAGTATGCATAAGAATAAAAGTAATCAAACACCAACATCAATATAAGATACAAGATCGATAAAAGCTCATGGCATGATAGCCATACTAAATCCAGGGTAACCAACCATATTCTTAATAGATATCAAAATATGGTTTGATCTTAGCCAATGGTGTGATGGTGACAAGAAAAGGCATCTGAGGGTCGGGATAAGCTATTCCTTCCGGGGCCTAGTATTCTAATGCTCTCGGCCCTACTGAATCCCAGAAATTAGCTCCCGCCCCTTACAAGGGCATTACCAAACTCACCCTCCGGTGCCAAGCTCACCTTGGTAGTCCCTTACAACATCCCAATGCGTTTCTGGAGCAATCAAAGAGCCGCTACATTCCTCAGGAAAATCCTTATCTCAAACACTCTGCCAGAGTCTGCTGTCCAGAGACATAGGAGACAGTGGTCACTTAGTACATATATGCGAGACCCCCAGCAGTGACTGTAAGTGCCTCCACTTACAGCTGCTGTTTTAGAGTACCAGGGTGAGCTTAACACTTGTGGGTGAGTTTGATACTGCCCTTGTAAGGGCGGATATGTTAGGTGCTTAAGCCCTTGGTTCCTGACTTACATTTTGAGGACCCTGAATACATGACTGGTATTCAAATTATTATAATACTTCCATTTGGTTGTTAGCTTAACCCTATTAAAGACACAATGATATAGAGCTCTCTCACATTGGTGTTAGTGTTTAGAATCTGTTGTGTTTTGTCTCCGTTGTGTTTCTGTTTTTCTTCTGTTTTGTCTCCATGATGCATCCGTTTTGTCTTTGTGGCAGCAAAAAAAACAGAAGGTTTAACATCACTTTGAAAACATCACACCTGGTTTTTCAGCCTCATCAGGTTTTTTTGCGGACCTATAGACTTCTATTGCCTTTCGTGATCTGCTTCCGTGATAAAAATAGAACATGTTTCATAATTGTTTTTGTACAATAGATCAGTGAAAGTATAAGCCAATTTGAAAACACCCATTGAAACCAATGGCTTTAAGAGGCATCCATGGAAATCACTGAACCATGGAAAAAACCAAGGCCAATGTGAAAGAGCTCATACTATTCCATCATTGGTCGATAAGATTCATGTGAGAAAATTGGCCAAATTCTAGCATCTGACTGAGGTACAGCTATTTTACAAAGAAGGATTGCCAAAGATGCGCAAAGCTGGTAGAATTCTAGCTGGGGCCTGCTGGACAACAGCACCCCAGCTCCTAAAGGGTCTGATGAAGGAGGTAGTTCACCTCCGAAACGCATCATGCAAATAATTAAATGTTAACCAAACAAGCCACAGTGTGGACCCTAATAACATTTCCTATTGTCCCCTGGCGCCGCTCCGTTTACAAGCCATTGGCACTCTCAACAATGAACCAACCAAACATGTCTCAGCTGCTCGACTGTTGAGCAGCCATTACAAGAGATACTCTTAAGGTTATCTAACAAGAAATTCTAAGGTTAACCCCCGTCTGAGAATGGGGGACGTTATGTTGATACTATACCTACCTTAGAGGGCGCGGTCTCACCTTCTAAGGCTCATTTGAAGTCCACCTTTGTTTATCTGGATGATCCATAGAAGACATGGTTAGTTGAGACCAAAATGGAACCTTTTGGTGTGAACGCCACTCGTCATTTTGTTAGGAAGAAGGATGAGTACAACCTTAAGAACTGTCCCGACTGTGCAGCATGTGGTTGATACAGGGCCCGGATTATGGGGAGGACTTTTGGGGCGTGCAACCCGGTGCCCCACCAGCAATGTCTGACAATCAGCTCACAGTTGTGAGCAGACCCTCTCTGAGCGATGTGTCCACCACCCTGCCTCCACACTGTGGCAGTGACTCACTGGCTTTGTCAGTAAGAGTGTACATGCACAGCCCACCTGTACTCAATCTCAATATGCAAGCAGAATGATTTTTGGGAGCTGTGCTACATTCAGAGTGACACCTTGTTCCCTTAGTACCTATCATTTATTGGCTGAACTGGTTGCCAGCCAAGTCCTAGCCAATCAGTGTTAAGTTTACTTCCTCACAGATCACCTGGCCCACTTTTCCCCCACAGTGGCATGTGGGACTAGTAGTCAGTACTACTGCCATCGCCGCTGTGCAAGCTAGGCCAGCAGCTAGGCAGCAGCTCTGCTAACATGTAAGTTTGAGAAAGTTTAGACTATTAATGATAACTTAAAAATAGTATTGTGTTCCACTGTCTGGGCTACATTCAGTGGGACCCACAGCCAAACCTTAATACAGCCCTGGGTGGAAACATTTTACTTTAAGAGTGCTTTCATGCAAAAGGAATTGCACCATATTAAAAGGAGGATGGATGTAATTGCAAGCAAAGGCTTCTGTATCAAATATCAGACCTTTACATTCTTTTGGGAGGGAAACTTACGTACAATTGGCATTGTATAAAATACTTACCGTATATACTTCAGTATAAGCCAGGTTTCTCAGCACAATTTTTGTTCGGAAAAAGCCCCAATTAGCTTTTACTCAAGTATCTAAAAAAAAAGTAGTACTTACCACAGGTGCTCTCCGCAGCTACTCTGCCCTCTCAACTTCCTGAAAAGGTCCATGTACTTTGCCCGCACACACACTGTGACACGGCGGTGTCACTGCCTGATGACTTCATAGTATGTGTGTGGGTAGAGCACATGGAACCGTATATACCTTCATTGTTACACAGGAAGTGAGAGGAAAGAGGAGCTGCGCGGAGCACCATCGGCAAGTACTGATTTTTATTTTTTTGTTTATATAGGCAAGGGCTGCTGGCCATTTAATCAGTGTGGGGAGGATGCTGGGCATTTCATTAGTGAGGATGGCATTTAAGAGGAGACTATGACCAGTGCATTCCCACCATAGGCTTATACCCGAGAAAATAAGTATTCCCAATTTTTTGGCATAAAATTAGTTGCCTCAGTTTATATTTGGGTTGGCTTATACTCGGGTATACAGGCGGTCCCCGACTTAAGGACAATCGACTTACAGATGACCCTTAGTTACAGACAAACCTCTCGGATCACTGTGACCTCTGGATGCTTTATTTTAGTTAAAGGCTGCAATGATCAGCCGTAAGGTGTCTGTAATGAAGTTTTATTGAAATACTTGTTCCCATGACAGCACATAATTGTGAAAATCCAATTGTCAAAGGGAAAAAAAAAAATTGTCTATAGTTACTATTCTAAAATATACCTGTTCCGACTTACATATTAATTTAATTTCTTAGATAACAGATAACAGCAAAGTGGCCCCTGCATATATAGATAATACACTGTGACCCATCAATATACTATAATATATAGTACCATATAATTTCCCCCTCATTAATTTGGTAGTCCCAGCACATTTCCCCAGTATATAGGTAGCGCATGCCCTCTGTGCCCCCTGTAGTATATATAGTCAGTCTGCACCCCCTGTAGTGTATATAGCCAGCCTCTGAAAAAAAAAATACTTACCTATCTGTGCTCCCTGGAACCGCATGGAACCGCGTCGCTGGGGTCCTCTGTCTGTATCACCCCGGTGGCGCCGGCGCCTGAGCAATGACGTCAGCAACCACATGCCTGGGTCATAGAGGCAGCTGGCTGCGCACAGCAACCAGCGGTATGTGTATCTTAAAGATACACATATCGCTACTAGGGACCGGGACAGCGCCCCAGGATAGTAGGCATGGGTAGCACCCTAGGTGATCACCTAACCTTCATCCCAGTCCTGGCTCCACCTATAAGTAGGCAGGAGACCCAGAGTACCCTGTATTTTAATAAGCAGTAACCAATGATGGCAGGAAAGTTGTGCTGACTCACGCACTCAAGAAAGGGAAATTTCGGTCAACAAATTTCATCCTGATCGTCCATTCGGCAGCACATACACATGGGACTTATGAAGCAATACTAATTGGAGGAATTCTTGGTCACCTTAAAATACACCACTTTGACAAAGGCTGAACCCTCTGAAGTTTGGATGTCTAGCTTATAGTGTTTGATAAATGCGAAGGGGGAAGCGCACGTTGCAGCTTTACATATTTGTTGTAAGGAAATCTGACCAAATTCAGTCCATGATGATGATCTGGAGCAAGTTGAATAAGCCTTGATTTGGATAGGAGGATCTTGTCCTGAGAAGGAGCAGCATTCCTTGTTCGTATCCTTCAACCATCTAGAGAGTGAGGCTTTGCTGTCTCTTTTCCCCTTGTTCAGTCCATGAATGAGAAGAAAGAGGGAAACTGACCTTCTGTAGGTAGATATTATATCTATATAATTACTCTCCTAACATCTAGAGTGGCGTGAGGTTCTTGGTGATCGTCCTGAGGTGAGCAGCTGAAGAAAAAATGTGGGAAGAATTACTTCCTGATGAATATTACTGGAAGAGGCCACTTTTAGAGTGAACTGAGGGTTAGTCCACAGGATGATACAATCAGGTAGGATAAGGATCCTTGAATGAAAGAGCCTGAAGCGCACTAATCCTGTTTGCGGCGGTAATTGCTGTAAGGAAGATGGTCTTGAATGACACATACTTTAAAGAGGCTTGACATATAGGTTCGAAAGGAGGACCCCTTAAGGTTCGTAAGACTAAAGGGAGATCCAAGGAAGGAATTGGTTCCTTAATTATAGGCTTCATATTGTGGATTGCTTTGAAAAAAGCAGAATTGCTTGAGAATTTTGACTCAAGTTGCACATTGATAGCTGTAAAATGCACTTTTAGTGTGTTGTACTTCAAGCCCTTGTTAAAACCTTCTTGAAGAACTTGAAGGATAGAAGGAAGGGAATCACAGGACATCTCTGTGGAAGCACACCAGTGTTTGAAAATATTTCAGATTCGCCACCAATTTCTCCAATGTGCCCATGTAGGGGGCTTCCTCACTTTACCTGTTAGAGAGGTGAAGGATGAGGCTAAGTGAACAGATTTTGACGTGATGCTAAACCTACGAATGTCAAAAGGCTCATGAGGAAAAAGATACGCTAAAAAGACTTGAAGTTTGGAGGTTGGGAATGGCAACTTGGGGACACCAGCATAGGAGAGAAGATTCTAAAAGGGTGGCAAACTCTCCATAAAGCTCGATCCAACGAGACCTGGAGGGGCTCTGTTTAGAATAATTCACAAGGCAATATACGGATTCAACTTACCACCATCCCCACCATACCACCAGGCCCTGCCCAAAGCAGATAAACCGCCCTGATAAGGGCAAACCCACTATCAGGAACCTAACTGACGGTCCCTCAGTGACCCTACAAGATGACAAGGAAGACTTACTTTGTCTGGCATCTGCTGGATGGTGGAGCGGACAGGTAACCGGAATACAGATATAGACCAGTGTTCACACTGGCGCACAGAAGACAAACACAGGATTGAACAGGTAACCAGAATATAGGAATAGACCAGTGTTCACACTGGTACACAGGACTGAGACAGGGACAAAACAATAGATATAGACAGGTCTTCAGGGAGAATAATCACAGGTCAGATACAGGTACAGGTGGGATATACACAGGTCAGGTCAGGTACAGATACAGGCAGACAAACTGAGACAGGTAAAACTGAACTAAAAACACAGGGAACACAAGACTCAAAATAACCAGCAAGGTCTAATGGGAGTAGGCAGGTATATATGCAGTTCCCGCCTCCAGCAGCACACAGAGGAAACTGTCCATCAGACTAGTAACCCTTGCTGTGCAGGACTGAAATGCAAGGAGCATGGTGTGGCTCAGTAAATCCAAACACAAGCATAAGCATAAGCCACAGTTCACACACAAATAAACGCCATCTATTCCGCAAACTACGGATAGTGCGACATTAGGCACGGACATTACACTTACCCAGTAGTACTTAACAGAAAGCATTAGGGGATGATTGGGTAGATTTGGCTTAGATTGAGGAGGCTACTGGATTTTCTAGTGAATGGAAAATTTATAATGGAGAGAGGAAGGGAATCTGTAGTACAGGAGACAAGGAATATATCTGATTGAGCTATAACATGCTAAGATATGTTTCAAGGGACCTGCGAGTCCTCCACAAGCCAAATTATATGTGTCACCCATGCCCCTTTCTGGCAGCTCTACTCACCCATCCTCGATCCTACCTCCAGTCCGGCAGCTGTGCACATGCGCGTTGGCGTCAGAGGATTTAAGGGGCCAATGCACTGTTAGTGGGAGCACTGGTCACTTCCCAGAATCTTTATATTCTGGCCTCTCCCTGCACACCCTGACGGATCTTTGTGCTATATGCCTCTGAGAAAGCTAGTATTGTTGCCCTGTGCTCGTGTATTGATTTCCCGTTGTGACCCCAAACCTGTTCCTGTTTACGGTACTCCACTGCCAGCCCTGTCCTTCTGCTTTGCCTCTGACCTTGATCCTGTGCCGCCTGTCCCTGACTATGAACCTGCCTTCCATTTCTGTACCTCGCCTTAGCTGCCACCAAAGACAAGGTAGCTCCTGTGGAACGACCTGGTGGTACCACACTGTACCTAGTCCAACCCACTTTGCGGCGGGATCTGGTGAAAACTGGGTGCACTTAGACTCCGGTCCAAGGTATTGGCTTATGTCATCGTCCGCGGTGGTCCGGTGGGTCCACTACCCCTGGAGCCTGATAATATGTTACCAATGTTTAAAGAAACCTTCAAGCCCTTCAAGTGTTTTGTTGTGTGTGACTAAAGAGAAAAATGAATAAAAGCTTATTTAAAAAAATATTTCATATTCTGTTGTAAACTGAGATGGTTACTGGTTTTCTGGCAGCTAGAAGTGTTTAGATCATTGACTCTGAAAGGCCCGTTTGGGCTAATGTGCTCCGCTCACCCTCCAGACCATAAACTGCAGAAAACCTGGATAAGGATGGTAGAAGCCTCTTTGAAGAAGCAGATCTGGACAGAGATGAAGCTTCAAAAATCTTCCTCTGGATACGGATAGAATGAGCAAAACCAGGCTCGTTGTGGCCAGTAGAGGGCGATCATTATCGCATCTGCCCTCTTCAGGATTATCTCCCGAAGGACTAGAGGGATTAGAGGTGGAGGAGGAAAAATATAGATTAGTGCTCCTGACCAATTTATGGACAGATCATCTATTGCCAGTGGATACCCTGTTGTGGATTGAGAACAAAAGCAGCTCAATTTCTTGTTGACCGTGCCATCACATTCAGAATTGGCAGGCCCCACTTCTGTGTTATTGACTGAAGCACTTTGGGGTTTAACCTTTCTGTAGAGAGAATCTGCGCAGAGTATTTGCTCTGTGATTGAGAGCAGCACGAATACGGACCGCTGTAAGATCCAGAATTTTGTCACCAGCAAAATTTGACACCAGAATTGTGTTTCTAGAGGCCAAGGTTCAGGAGATTTAGCTGTTTGTAGTCTGTCACTTTAATGATGTAAAAAACAGTCCTTTCTGAAATCTGTCAGTAAAAGCTGCCGTATATTTACGTGGAGCGGTACTGAAGGGGTTAAAGGGATCTGAGAGTCTGCTTGGTTAGATTCTGTGCAACAAGAGCATACCTCAGCTGGTCTGTCATCAGGAATCGGTTGATTACACACCCTGCAGAATCTGTGTCTGGACTTTCTTTCTCTTTTTCCACTTCTATGGGAGGACTCAGAAACCTCATTATGGGAGAAGATCTGGAAGACACAGGAATAGTGAGGCACAGAACAAACACAGCAGGCAGCATACCTAGGAGGCAGTTCAGACACTCTAAGCTCAAACTTAGAGGGGTTCGGCTGCCTGGCAAGTGGGACGAGCCTGAACTAGCGCCAAACATTTAAGTGTGCAAGGTCTCAAGAAAGCCAAGACTTCATTTGCACATGCGCAGAAGGCTGAAGCCTAGACCAGGCTCTTTTGGGAAGTTTTTACCTCGAAGAGGTTATTCCCTGCCAACCCACTGTAGGAACCGGTCCAAAATGCCTGACTAGCAGGACTTTTCCATTTCTGTTGACTAGAGAAAAATAAAATACAGGGTGATCTAGGTCTCCTGCCTACTTAGAGGTGGATCTACCAAGTGGTTAATAAATTGGTTGTATTGCTTACTAACCTGTTCTCTTCTGATTTGTCCCTAGAAGAATAAAACCCATGTTTATGTGCTGTTGAACAGACGATAAGGAAATATATATACCGTATTTTTCGGACTATAAGGCACCCAAAAAATCCCTTATCTCAAAAATCAAAGGTGCGCCTTATAGTCCAGTGCGCCTTATATATGAACCTTACTTACAGACAACAGCTGCCTTGAACTGTGCACAGGTCTGCCACCTTCTGGTCATTCATCCTTATAATCAGGTGCGCCTTATAGTCCAGTGCGCCTTATATATGAACTTAGATGGTTTAGCAGGCATTTATTGATGGTGCGCCTTATACTCTGGTGCGCCTTATAGTCCAAAAAATACTGTATGTAAAGTTCTGTATCTCAAAGGTTTTCAAGGGTCATTTGTATGTTGCTATATGCCACTTCTACCATGTCTTATCATACTATCTTGTAGTCACTGACTGACTAACCTTCTAGTGATGGAGTTAATGATATGTAGAAAACTCTGGGATGGTCAGGAAATAAAAGTTGCCTGTATGGGGTTCCCAGATTCCTAATAGCAGCCCTCCATCACTGCAAAGGGAAGCACTATCCCACAACACTACCCTCATCTTTCTAAGGATTGGTGGGATCCCAGCACTTTAAACCCACAACCAGTAAGTGATAACCTATCCTTGTTACATCCCATATGTTACTATTGTGGGAAAACTCTTTTATATCCATTTCAAACCTATATTGAAAAGATGCATTGGAGTAAGTTCTATTAAGCGTTTGACCTCTTTTCTGCACATAGGGATTTTACGAGCAGAGGAAATGCCAAGCTGCAGTGTTAAATGTATAATTCCAGCAGTTGCTGGCCTCTTGAATTAAGCTGTGAATTAAACAATGAATACAATATTTCTTATTTTTTGACAAGGCGTTTCAAAACGCTAATTCACATTTTCTATATTTTACAATTTTTCTTTGCTCATTTGTTTCCCCTCAACAAATCAAGGAACAAAAGTGCATTAGTCAATGGAGCATTGTCAGTGAATTTCCAATTATGAAGCCAAGCAGAAGGCATGAGAGCCAATTTTAGTGTGGAATAGCTATTTAATACGTGAATGATTTGAAATGGTTAACAATAGAGATCTACAAAGTCAGCCTCCTGCTACAAGCATTGACTGCACTGCGGCGACACTCATTTGCTGTCAGTACGATAAGGGTTACTTCATTCCATTTGTGGTGTAAGAGCTTTAGAAAAGCATCCTTCTATAATACAAGTATGAATTTAGTATTTAAGAGGATTACTACCATCATAAATAGCCTGGAAAGCAAAAGTCATTGAACATAATGCATTAAACAGGTCATCCAAGCACTTCTCAAACATCTGGCATTCGCTCCTGTCATGGAGTGGAGAATAGGTCACAGTTACACAAGAACCTTGGCGGAGATTAATAAGGAGATCTTTGATGATATCATGTAAATTTGCAAAATTGTCTGACATGTTTTATAAGAGCAATTTCATGGCCTGCTGTTCCCTGACCTGACACCATAAAGACCTTGTTAACACATTTTGCTTTTATTGTCAAACAATGAGGCTCTTTACGGGCTTGCAGTCGTAGGTAGTGCAATAAAATTAGTGGAAGAATCTGTAATGCACATCATGTCAGAGCCCGCATCATTTAACAAATGGAGCATCACAAGTTCTCACATTGAAATTAAATGACAGAATTCTATTTCAGGAGATTAGGCTACGTGCCCGTCTGTTGCATAACAATCACCATGTGTGTCTATGTTTTACTCTTACTTTTTTCTATGATCTGTGAATGCTGGAAAAGGGCCCTAAAATTCATATTTTTTATAGACTGTGTGAGAGATATCATATTTCTCTCCAGACGCTGTTTTGTTCGCCCAGACGCCATCTTGTTTAGCCAGAAGCCATATTGTTCACTGTCAGCCATGTCATGATTTAAACACTATATTGCGTTCAAACACTGTTTGCTTGTCCTTGACTCCTGTTATTCTATTCTTGTTTTGACGTAGTAGAGAGAGACTTCACAATGCATCTAGTATAAACATTCTTTTTTCCTGAGAACAAGGTGTCTGGAAGAAACGGTGCATAGTTCATTAACATTTTGGGAAAATAGCTTAAAGGGGAGGTTTTGGTATTCAAGCTAACCTTTAGCATTTCAGTATTTTATCAACTTTTCAAGCCCTCTGCAAAGTTTTTTCTGCTTTCTATATACACAACTGCCTGCTTGAAATAAAGCGTGTGATTTGAGTGCAGCTTATGACCAAGTGTCATTTTCTGTGCTATGTATCTCAGCGCTGAGAAGAAAGCCCTATAAATTTGGCAATCACCTTACAATTGTAGAAGGGTCGTTAGAACCCTGGATAAAATCCCTTACAGACTATTAAATATATAATATGATTATTTTATTATTGAATTAACATATAATATTGTGCTTAAGGAATCTTCAAACTTTACACCCTACCACCAAAAAAATGCAGAAAATAATTCTAGGTATTACATTTATATTTGAAAATATATGTTCTTTAAGATCTTGTGAACACCTGATTGGTGAAAACATTCATTCTGAAATAATCAAATTAAAGCAAACCTCCATTCTCCAAAATAATATACCATATATACTCGAGTATTAGCCGAGTTTTTCAGCACAAAAAATGTGCTGAAAAACCCTAACTCGGCTTATACTCGAGTCAATGAAGAAAAAAAAAAGTGAACTCACCTTCTGACGTTCCCAGGCATTCATTGCGGCTCCGACATCGGGTCCTGGTCTGTCGTAGTCTTTGTGACGTCAGCCGCACGCTGACACTATGATGTGTGAGCTGGCATCGGCACACACTATGATGTCAGCTTGGAGCCGCGATGGATGCCAGGGAGCGTCGGAAGGTGAGTTCACTTTTCTTTTTTTTCCTACAAGGGTGCAGGCAGGCTATATGCTCGAGGGGGCTGGCTATATATTCTACAGGGGATGGCTGGCTATATACTCCATAGGGCTGGCAGGCTATAAATTGTGGGGGCTGAGACCAATGCATTTCTCAGCCTCGGCTTATACTCGAGTCAGTAGGTTTTTCCAGTTTTTTGTGTCAAAATTTGGGGTCTCGGCTTATACTCGAGTATATACGGTCATATAAAATATTATAGTGCAGAATGTAGAAAAATAGTTGTATGCCTGGGGACATTGGCAGTGGACATACTGGAAAAAAATTCTGATTCTACAAAATTTTGACTGCAGTACATAACTGGAGGTGAGCCTAATATTGTTGCAGCAAACCAGCAGGGCTTATGTCCTATGTGCCCACAATCTACTGAGCAAAATCAGTAAGCACTTCGTTCCACTCATCTGGTTACTGCATAACAGCCAAATGCTATACAACCACAGAGACCAGTATGAAGATGGGATGGACCATGCTGCAGCATAGCAGAATAATGGTTTAGTAGACTGATTTAGAAGATGTATAATAACAAATCCTGCACTGTAACAGTTTTTCTTATAAAGCAGTTTCTAAGGTTAGGGTTAGGAACATTATATATTTTTGATGATACCTATATCAATTTATATTTCTGCCTTTTCAGACCTATACTTGTCAATAAATGAAGGTTGAATTCAGACTGCATCAATCTTATGGACATGAACTTACACAGAGCATCAGAAAATGCAAAGGACATAAACCCGTAAGATAAGAATTGGTATTGTTCTTTTTTGAGACCAAGTGCAGAGATTTCTGTTCAAGGAAAACCCCTTTAACACAGAGCAAGTAAATACTAATTATGTCAATGTGCTAACTCCTTTAAAGCAATATGCAAGGAGCCCAATTCTCACTGAACTCAACTCTATTCTAAAGAATATTGTTTACTGGGTGCTCCCTCAGAATTTAAACCAGGGAATGAAGTGACAGGTCAGCATTCAATATTGCAAGTCTGAGATCTTGGTTCTAGTTGTATTTTACCGTGCTTTACATTCATCATAAAAAGGCTGAAAAGGGCCGAAAAGGCCTTTACTAGTTATTACATAATGGAGCTTAAACCATTGTGACCAGTGTCGGACTGGTGTACCTTGGACCCACCAGAGAAAATTTTTTGGGGGGGTCCACCCTTCATGTAATAAGAAAGACTACCAGACTACTCCTAATTGAAGTGTAAATCACGTTCTATCAAACATTAGATACAGAGCCAGAATCGAGGTCCATACATAACTGTAGCATTCAGCCAAGGTTGCAGCCATATATGCGTCCCCACAATGGCAGTGTGAATGCACACTAACCGTGTCCAATCATCGCTGGGAAAACATCTTATTATATTACAGTGTACTGCTCCTGTAGCTCCATGTATGGCTGGGTACTGTGCTGTAGCTCCATGTATGGCTGTGTACTGCGGACGTGTAGCTCATGTAGGCGTGTTACTGCTGCTGTAGACTCCATGTATGGGGGTGTACTGCGGCGTTAGCTCCATGTATGGATGTACTGCAGCTAGTCATAGAAATAGGGCCTCCCCTCACCCCCAGGATATAAATAGGGCCTCCCTCCCACTCAGGATAAATAGGCTCATCTCCCCACCCCAGGATAGAAATAGAAATAGGCCTCATCCCCCACCCCAGGATAGAAATAGGGCCCTCACACACCCCAGAATAGAATAGGGCCTCTCCCCACCCCAGGATAGAAATAGGGCCTCATCCCCACCCCGGATAGAATAGGGCCTAATCCCCCACAACAGGATAGAAATAGGGCCTCATCCCCCACCCCAGCATAGAAAAATGCCCTCATCCCCCACCCCAGGATGAGAAAAATGACCTCATCCCCACCCCAGCATAGAAAAAAGGGCCTCCCCTCCACCCCAGGATAGAAATAGGGCCTCACCCCCATCCCAGGATAGAAATAGGGCCTCATCCCCAGCAGGATAGAAATAGGGCTCATCACCCACCCAGGATAGAAATAGGGCCTCATCCTCCACCAAGGATAGAAATAGGGCCTCATCACCCACCCCAGGATAGAAATAGGGTCTTCATCACCACCCCAGAATAGAAAAAAGGGCTCACCTTCACCCCAGCATAGAAAAAGGGCCTCACCTTCACCCCCCGCATAGAAAAGGGCCTCATCCCTCCCCCACCCCTACCCCTACTGCGGTCTGTAGCTCCATGTATGGCTGTGTACTGCTGCTGTAGCTCCATGTATGGCTGTGTACTGCGGCGTTAGCTCCCATGTATGGCTGTAATAGAAATAGGGCCTCACCCCCATCCCAGGATAGAAATAGGGCCTCATCCCCCAGCAGGATAGAAATAGGGCCTCATCACCCACCCCAGGATAGAAATAGGGCCTCATCCCCCACCCCAGGATAGAAATAGGGCCTCATCACCCACCCCAGGATAGAAATAGGGCCTCATCACCCACCCCAGGATAGAAAAAGGGCCTCACCCTTCACCGCAGCATAGAAAAAGGGCCTCATCCCTTACCCCAGCATAGGAAAAGGGCCTCATCCCCCACCCCAGCATAGAGATAGGGCCTCCCCCCACCGACAGACATACACACACAGAGGGCCTTACCATGTGCAGCAGCCGCGGGAATGCGCCATCTCAGGTGCCGACGAACACAGGAGCAGGAAGCAGGCATCGGGGGCCGGGACCATGCAGCCACGCAAAGATGAGAGCTCCCGGGCCGCGCCGACATGGAAGCGCCGGGACCCGGCAGGCATCAGGGCCCACCTGAGGATTCTCCGGTACTCCGGTGGGCCAGTCCGACGCTGATTGTGATCATTAGCATGTGAATTATGGCTACAGATTTCTACCTGTCAGATAAGGACAATGTGTTGTGACTTTGTACTGAGCCAGCAGATAACAGCTGGGATTTGAATCAGTTCTAAATTCCTGAGAAAGAAGAAAGAAAAAGTTTCTTTTTTTTTTTTTGGTTAATTGGTTCCTAAAATGTAAAATGGACATTATTCACATATAATTTTTTTAAAAGAGAATTTGTTATTATTGGATTTTTCCAGTAATTTAGAAGTAAACCTTCTTTATTATGTCAGAATACTGTCTAGCAACTAGTCATGGTGAGCTGCCTCGCTGCAAACTGTGCACGTCAGTAATACAAGGATCACCACACATGGGCGAGATTTCCTTTTGCAACCGAGCAGGGCAACATTAGCATTTGAAATGCGCAACCCCTGAGACTTGACTGCAGGTACGTGCAGGGAGCCAGGTAAAATATGATATTGCATATATCACTAACAAAGAAATCTAAATCTAGAAATCTAATTTGCTAGTAAACAACTTTGCTATGTACTGTATAGTGTCTGTAAATACCTATTACCAGTGAAAAATGCCCCTCTGGTGACAGGTTCCCATTCTTGTGTAGGGCATGCCATAAATGTGGAGACATGGCACACATCTACCTCTATTATCTGACCTCTGTTTTTTTAGGGCAACACTAGTTGGGCCATAATGATCTATAGGCCAAGCTTTTGTCTTTCTGGAAAGATTGAGGACAATTGATGGATGTTCTAGCAGAGGACCATAAGTAATTAAAGACTTGTGATGCATTTTAGTAAAACAGACTCTGTTATTTAAGATTCACATGTGAGCACAGTATAAAGGTTAAGAAGCAAGTATCTGTCCAGGTTTATGTAGATTAGTGTCAGGATCTGTGGTATTGGATCCTCTATACCACCGCGGACGATGATGTAAGCCGACACCTGGGACCAGAGTCCGCGGCAAAGCAGGTTGGACTTGTTGCGAAGTGGTACCACCAGGTCGTTCCACAGGAGTGACTTCGTCCAAGGTGGCGGCCAAGGTGTAGTACAGAATCGTCAGGCAAATTCGTAGTCGGGGACAGACAGGAGGTCGAGACAGGCAGCACGGGATCGGAGTCTGTAATGTAGCAAAAGGCCAGGACACGCAGCACGGGATCTGAGTCAGAAAGCACAAAGATCTGGCAGGGGACATAGGAAGGGGCTGGAACTTATAATAGCAAGTAGCTGGCCAGCACCAATTAGCAGCGCGCTGGCCCTTTAAATTTCATAGAGCCGGCGTGCACAGCCCAGACATCGTGGGGATCACCGCTAGAGCCAGGAGAGGTGAGTGAAAGGCCCGGGTACACGGAGGCACACGGGTGCACCTACGACCCGGGATATGGGTCGCAGGGGCACCCGTGACAATTAGTTCCATATAACAAAAACTAAGCAGGCATGTAGATTATGAAATTCAGATTTTCATTATGAAACATGTGCCTAACAGCAAATAATTATAGTCCACATAACATGTGCCTATAAATGCAGGCACATTCCTTTGATCTTATTTGCCATAATACATAGTTTTGGAATAAAAAAAGAATATTTCATTTATAAAATAGTTTAAAGTAAATTGAACACATGAAGAACTTTTACTTTTTTTCCAGATAGTTGGTGTAGACTTTTAAAACTTAGTCTTCAAAGCAGAAAACTGAGTTACTCATTTATGAAAGTTAGTAAGCCGCAATAAATGTTCAAGAACAAGTCATGAGATCCATATTGACAGCCTAATATATGATATTTGTGAAATAAACAAAAAAAATCATGGGTGGAATGCTCTGTGCTAATGGAAATGTAGAAGCCGTGCTAGTTACGTTATATGTGCCATTATAAAAACTTTCTGTCAAATTTCTGAGATCTTCATATCTTCCTCTGGGCAACAGTAATTTGGAGATTAGATTGCTCAATTTTGATTCCATGGTAGACTGGAGTGGTTCTGTAGGAAGGGGTATATAGTAGGTGAAATTTAGCTCTGTTGGGTCCAGACATATTCCCTCAGCGGACTTTTGAAAAAGAACGCTGCTTAGGTCGATACCTGTCAATGACGAAGGTGAGGAACATGGTATATCTCGAACAAGTTTGTAACTCTCCATCCACTCTCTTAGCCATTCAATTCTACAGTCACACTCCCATGGATTCTTGAATAGGTATAGCCTTCCTATAAAATACACTGGTCTAAAGACCTCAAAGGGTAAGGTTGTCAAATTGTTACTATTTAAATGCAATGAAACTAAGCTGGTGAGATTTTCAAAAGCTTCTTCTTCAATGAAGCTTATCTTATTTCGGTCTAGATACAGGACTTCCAGCTCCACCAAATCTTGAAACCAAACACGTGAGACATTTCGTATATAATTCCCACCCAAGTTTAACATCTTTAGTTTCTTCAGCCCTTTGAATGAGTTTTCGGGTAGTTCATTCAGTAAGTTGTCATTAAGAAAGAGATACTCCAATTTCTGACAATCTTGAAAAGACTTATCGTGGATTACATTTATTTTATTGTCTTGTAGGTTCAGATAGGTTAGATTTGGTATGTCTTGAAGAGAGTTATAAGCCACTGCCTCGATCCTGTTACTTTCCAGATAAACGTGAGTCAAGCTCTGCATTCCTCGGATAGCTCCTGGAATCCTTCGAAAGTTGTTTTGAAAAAACATAAGTTCCCGTAGTAATGGCAGATCAACAAATAGTCTGTCTGGGATGTTGAACAAATTGCAGTCTGCTAGATCCAACTTCATTAGTTTCTTTAAAGCTGAAAAGGTTCGAGTGTGCAGATATCGAATGTACTCATTATGGGCCATTTTGAGCTCAATCAGATTGGGCAACCCTTTGAAAGCCCCAGGAGTAATGAAAGATATGTTGTTGTGACTCAGTGAGAGAGATTTTAACGAAGGCAAAGTCCCAAAAGCCCTTTCAGATAGAAATTTGATATTGTTTTTATCTAGGTTAATAAAAGAAGCTTCACATGGAAATTCATTAGGGATCTCCAGGAGTCCTATTCGATCACATAAAACAGAACAGTTTCGTTCCTGTGTACAAACACAGCTTGATGGACAGGAACGGAAACAGGCCCACATAGCATAAAGTGGCTGGATGGAAAGAACAACTACAAGAGACAAAACGTAAAGAAAACATAAGAAACCAATTCATTAAATGACTTTATAATGGTATGTACACAGATTATTAGTATTTTAAACATAGTTTACTTGTACCAAGTTGGCCTAACTGTTAATACACATTTCATATGACAAAAGTAGCTAGATAATTCTTCCCACTGATCCTGCACACGGAAAGATATGGCAAAAGCAGGTAGAGCATAAGTTTAAGCTGTAATAGTGAAAGTTGGCTGAAGGTGGCCCTATAGCATTTTGTATATTCTAAGACAGTGATGGGCAACCTTTTGAGCTTGGTGTGTCAAAATTCGCCAAAAAACCGAGCATAACTCGGGTGGTGTGTCACCATGACAAAAAAAACATAATTTTGTGATATTTATAGTTTAAATAATAAATCTGTATACTATTTAACTTCTAGGGTACTTTAACTGTAGGTTGTCTGATTGATCTTACCATGTACTGCCATTCTACAGTATGGTAGTATATGGGGATTTTCCCAATCATCTATTACTATGTGCAAATCACACATTGTAATAGATCGGTTACAATCAGACACGTGTGGAAATACTTAGTAACCTGTGAACTTTCAGTCATGAAACTTCACAGGTTATAGCGAGGGTGCAGGCGCCGCTGTCTGCATCTCCCTTTTGCCATCTTGGCATGGAGAAGGGGTGAGGAGCAAAATAATCGCAATGGTTGGCGATTTGCAAGGCGTTGCAATTATTTCAGGGCTTGTAAGTCACAAAACTGACACACAAGCCCTGATGACTGTCTTCTATCATACAGTGCACTGATCTTACTCACAAAAAAGGTCACAATTTCATGCACCAGGAATAACAGCTTTATGGCAACCAGGTACTTTGTGGTGAAAGTACCTGTACTTTCCCCTTTCTTATATGGGTAAAAGACATTACTACATTATTATTATTATTATGTAATTACAACATAACATACACTCATGTTTACATTGAGTTACAGAGACCAATAATTTATTGTGGATTCATTTGGCACTATATTTTTTACTATAATTCATCTTAAATATGGGAACATATTTTAATTTAAAAAAAAAATAAAAAACATATTTTAATAATTGAATGTGCTTCTACCTAATCATTGTTCTCAAAGATATCTCAAGGCTTATGAAACAAGCAAAACTTTTCCCTATGCAACCTAAGTGCAGCAGACAGGCTGATTTCATTGCTAAGCCACCACATGGATATATCTACCTTGTTCCATTTCTTGCACTAGCTGCCCATCTAGCACAGTAGCTACAATTTAAACTTTCTCCAATCAAAATCCCTCTAAAATCCTGTTTATCCTCGCATCAGCTCCCTCATATCTGTCTAGTACTACTTTCCTTTGCACCTGTGACTTTAAACTTTCATCCTACGAAAACAGAACAAATCACTCTATCTGTAGGCCTCATTTACATGACCGTATGGGGCATCCGGAACAGAAATACTTGAAAAATAGGACATATTGTGTCATGAAAACGGTACAGTGCAAAATACTGAATGGGGCTATATGATACACGTATATACATCCATTTTCATATGTTTCTGTGCATGGGGCCTAAAACTCATTTTTCAAGATGCACCTGTTTTCTGGAATGTTTTACCCTTGGCAATCAGATTTAAGCCTCATGCATATGACCATGTTCTGTTCTCTATACACAGCTGCAGCAGTTTTTGTAGCATTAATTGTAGCAGTAATAATATATACATTCTCGATAACAGTGTGGGATACAAAAGAGGGCACTATTGCTTTGAAGGATATAAGTGGGTGACTATATAATGCACAATTACCAACTACGGTAGGTAACCATTTGCTAGTTTAATTGAGAATAACTGTCCTATACTGTGTCCTTTTTCATTATGTTATGCCTAGTATTTACAGAATTAAATGAACTGGCTGTGTTAATATATGGCAAGTAGGATTATAATATTGTAGGATTTTAGGAGTACAGGCAAATCCCTCGGAGATGATTTATGATACTTCACAGACAAGCAGCTGTCCTCTTCCTCATATTCATATACATTATGGAACATCTAAATAATTATGTAAATTTTAATAATGATGATTACAGAAAGGAATTAATGTAGGTTTGAAACTCTGACTGTGAGTGTATAATATGCAATAAGGCCATCCATTATGCTGCATGTTTCTAGACTGGCTTTACGAATAGCCTTTTTAGCTGGTAACAGGTTCCAGTAGCCTATGCTGTGCTGATTTTAAAAATGCCTTTGTCAGCATTCTGAATCAATTCAGTACTTTGTAAAAGTTTATTTCACATTACGTGTCTCCCTCCCAGCGTGTGGTGAGTCCTGGGGGAAGGGGGCACATGACAAGAAGCGGGAGCTTGTGGTAGTGAGCTGTGGGGGAGTAAAGGGAGGTAAGGGGCAAAGGGAACTGAATGAGTGTGGAAGAGGGAAAATGCAAGAGAAAACTGAGGCACAGGCTGTTCCAGCTGTACCCCAGGACTCACCACATGCTGCTGGTATATAAAGTCTTAAATACTACTGAAAGTACTCAGAATTCTGACAAAGGCTATTGGAACCTGTCACCAGGTACAAATGACATTTCTGGTCACAGGTTTGCTTTTAAGTCTAGATACATACAGCTTAGTGGATGGCCTTAAGGAATAATATACACTCACAGTTAAGTTTCAAACCTACATTAATTCCTTTCTGTATTCAACATAGCTTGGCAGGGATGTCGAAACAGGAAAAACTGATTTAAGGCTTCCAAAGAAAAAGTAAAAAATCTTCAAATACCAGAATTCATGTGGTTATGCAGTTTGAACAAATAAGGATAAATGCAGAGGAATGTTACAAAATCATCTGTGAAAAACGGCCATTAATGTCTGTTTTTCGCAACCGATTTGCATCCGTTTTTCACAGATCCGCATAAACTATGGTCTGTGAGTGATCCTTGAAAAACTTTTTAAGGGATAGGTTGCAGGGTCCATTAAAATAATGGCCATGGGCACTGATCCATTAAAACGCATTTTATGTACCACATGCGCCAATTGCATTTAGCTCAGCTATGTGCCATCTATTCTAAAAGCGGATGGCACACGGTCTTGTGCATCTGCCCTAAATGTTATTGTTTATATGATGAAAAGTTGTACGGTTTCCCAATATACTTTCTGTATTAATTAATTAATTCTTTATAGATTTTTACATTTGCTTACTGTCATTCAATATGAAACTTTGTTATTTACTTCCGGTGGATGAAAAACTGTCCACGGTCATTTTAGAATCACAGGGGGAGATTTATCATTAGGCAGGATTTTGAGCAGTTGTTTATGTCTAAATAATTATGTAAATTTTAATAATGATGATTACAGAAAGGAATTAATGTAGGTTTGAAACTCTGACTGTGAGTGTATAATATGCAATAAGGCCATCCATTATGCTGCATGTTTCTAGACTGGCTTTACAAATGGCATTTTTAGCTGGTAACAGGTTCCAATAGCCTATGCTGTGCTGATTTTAAAAATGCCTTTGTCAGCATTCTGAATCAATTCAGTACTTTGTAAAAGTTTATTTCACATTACATGTCTCCCTCCCAGCGTGTGGTGAGTCCTGGGGGAAGGGGGCACATGACAATAAGCGGGAGCTTGTGGTAGTGAGCTGTGGGGGAGTAAAGGGAGGTAAGGGGCAAAGGGAACTGAATGAGTGTGGAAGAGGGAAAATGCAAGAGAAAACTGAGGCACAGGCTGTTCCAGCTGTACCCCAGGACTCACCACATGCTGCTGGTATATAAAGTCTTAAATACTACTGAAAGTACTCAGAATTCTGACAAAGGCTATTGGAACCTGTCACCAGGTACAAATGACATTTCTGGTCACAGGTTTGCTTTTAAGTCTAGATACATACAGCTTAGTGGATGGCCTTATGGAATAATATACACTCACAGTTAAGTTTCAAACCTACATTAATTCCTTTCTGTATTCAACATAGCTTGGCAGGGATGTCGAAACAGGAAAAACTGATTTAAGGCTTCCAAAGAAAAAGTAAAAAATCTTCAAATACCAGAATTCATGTGGTTATGCAGTTTGAACAAATAAGGATAAATGCAGAGGAATGTTACAAAATCACCTGTGAAAAACGGCCATTAATGTCTGTTTTTCGCAACCGATTTGCATCCGTTTTTCACAGATCCGCATAAACTATGGTCTGTGAGTGATCCTTGAAAAACTTTTTAACGGATAGGTTGCAGGGTCCATTAAAATAATGGCCATGGGCACTGATCCATTAAAACGCATTTTATGTACCACATGCGCCAATTGCATTTAGCTCAGCTATGTGCCATCTATTCTAAAAGCGGATGGCACACGGTCTTGTGCATCTGCCCTAAATGTTATTGTTTATATGATGAAAAGTTGTACGGTTTCCCAATATACTTTCTGTATTAATTAATTAATTCTTTACATTTGCTTACTGTCATTCAATATGAAACTTTGTTATTTACTTCCAGTGGATGAAAAACTGTCCACGGTCATTT
Source organism: Engystomops pustulosus (assembly GCA_019512145.1). NCBI lineage: Eukaryota > Metazoa > Chordata > Amphibia > Anura > Leptodactylidae > Engystomops > Engystomops pustulosus. Next base: position 208,362,985 of record CM033642.1, read on the forward strand.
TAGAATCACAGGGGGAGATTTATCATTAGGCAGGATTTTGAGCAGTTGTTTATGTGTTAGACTGGCAGGTTTCCTACAGTCGGATTTATAGTCAGAAATATGTGCAGTGATAAATGCCTTCTGATATGGCTATCAGCTGTGTGTGCTCTATGTGAATAGACTGCACCAGTCGCATGTATGTTTCACCTCTGCTCAATTTCTGCCGTTTTGGAATGTTTTTGCACAGGAAATTCTCAAATACCTCAAACATAAAATTGAGCAAAAACTTCCCCCTGTAGTAGCAATGGACCCACATCCACCACCTCCTATGTGGTGTAGTTTTGCGGATAAATTTGCTTTCTTTTGAAAATTCTCAGTCGATAAATGTGGTGTTGCACGGTGTTGCACACTATATGGTGTATTTTTTCCACCATTGTGTGACTTTAGAGTTGCGTTTTTTTCTTGCTAAAACCCCCCGCAAAAACGATGTTTGCACAATTTGCGACAATTATACGTGAAGAAGAAACATAGGACTAATGATAAATCTCCCCCACAGAGAGTAATCAGAGTTGGGTGTTATAACGAGCACCTGTGTCATCACATGACCAGAATTTCAGCACACGGCTGACAGCACACGGAGATCCAGAAGTAGATTGTAAAATTGTACTAGTTAGGCCTCATGCACAAGAACTTGTACTTTGGCCGAGAGTTACCCGCATAAACTGAGGCTATCTTAAGGCCCCTTTCACACTTGCCTTTTTCACACGCGTTTTCTGTGCGTGCTTTTGACGCGCAGAACTTGCATTGCACTCTGACCCATTGTAACCAATAGGTCTTTTCAGACTTGCATTTTTTTCACGCACACACACGCGTGTTTTTTTTTTTTAAAGTGCATTTAAATCTCGACATGCTCTACTTTTGCAAGTCACGCGCATGAAAAACGCACCATACAAGTCTACGGAGATGCATCAAAAATGCATTGCACTCTGAGACACTTGCAAGTGCAATGCAAGTGCAATGCGTTTTTCACGCATCAATTGCCATAGAAAAGACAGAGCTCAGTCCTGAGTCCATTTCATTTTCTGCGCGTGAAAAACGCATTGAAATTGCATTGAAATTGCATTGAAAATGCGCATGAAAAACTGAGACACTGAATCATATCATATCAGATCATATTTCTGCGCATTTTCTTTATGCCAGCACTTCCTGTGGACATTGGCGCATTTGGCTCATAAAATGCATGTGTATGGATGAGGTTTTATAGAGCCTTAAAGTAAGTCTGGCCCACTGTCTACTAATTTTACAATTTTTGGTGCCTACAGTATAGTAATTAGCAACATTTCACATGAATTATAAACACATGAGTATTTTGGGGTGACACATTAAGGACTTTGAAAATCCAGATAGAAATTGGCATATAATCCATATGGAAAATCTGAGCCTACTTGTGTTGATTTTCCCCACCTTACTAGCATGAACATTTTTTTTTAATGTTTTGGCAAGTTACCAACATATAATAATTAACAGTTCTGCTGAAGTTTCTTGAAAAGAAAAGGCCCTTAGTCACGTGATTCTAAACCTTCATGATCAATGTGATCATGCTGTCCTGAATGTTTTATTCTAAAACAGTTCTATTCAGTCTCGATCCATTACTGTCACTCCTCAGCTGTTCACTACCATAACATGTTCTCTGCATGGATGGATTTTTCAATGCTCCAGCACATTTTTTGAATGACCACATTGTAAGATGTGCTCCTTTCGTCACTGCCTCTGTGCTAAGTAGGAGAGAAAAGGCAGTGACCAACCAGGTGTGCAGGTCACATTTTGTCCAGGCTTAGTGTTTACACTTAGATGTGGCCATTCAGTGCATCTGAATTATTTCCCTATTCCTCCACATGGATCCATTTGAGATGAATGCTGTGCATATGGCTCCCAGTGTGAAGCCACGGGGGACCGTGTTTTTATACAACCAGCCTTGTGTACTCAAGGCTTTAGATTACTATGAATGTTCTTTGTTATTATCCAGGAAAGGTAAGAGAAAAAACACAATATTCTAGCCTAAAGTCATTAGATATGCATACATAAATGTGACATTTTCGAAATTGAATTTTCGTTTTCGTTTAGTTCCTTGTTTTCTAAATGTACCATTTTCTGGTATGAGGTGAACGGGTGAAGACAATATTATAAAGTTTGAAAGTTTGATAACCATGAAAGTTCATATGAAAGGCATCAGCATGTATGGCTGTCATTTCCATGGAAACAGCTGTAGCAAATGGGGTCATTTAAGATGTGCATATGCTGAAATACAAAAGAGTATGAAGTAATGCACAGCGGAGAAAGACTGATAAATAAAAAGGTTCCATTTCTCCGCTGTAAAGGCCTTCTGAAAGCATCTAAATTCAAGAGTGAAGCTCTTTGAGTGGTTCATGGTCAGAGCTCTTTTGTATTTACTTCAGATGGAAATTCTCATTTACAGTCTTTTGTTTTGTAAAATTCATGATGCATCTACAATAACAGAATTTATATTATGTAGACTGTATGGAAGCTTTTATAAGCTGAAGAAACAATCTGATTCTCTGTGAAATTAAAAACTCATTGAATGTCTTTTAAGTGGTAGGAAATACTGTGACAGATGTCAAGTGTCCACAGGGATGATCAAACCACAAAGATACCCCTTCCGGTTCAACCTTGAAAGAGTCTTCTCAGACTGTCTGCGCAGTACATGCTCAGAGCCTAATGCTGAATACACATGATCTTAAAACGTGTGCTTAAAATGGGCTGCAAATAGGGGGGATATTTCAGACATAGGAGCTGAGCGGCCATACCGCAAATTGGGGCAGGAAAAGGACCACCTATAATTTGTGGTTAGCTCACACCAGCCTTTGACTTCCTTTGCATTTATGCAAACTGTGGGCAGTGCATACAGTAACTTCACTGAGTGCCAATGGCTTAAAAAATGAAATAAGGTGTTTGATAAAAAATTTACATCTGAGAAAAAATACTTCACTTTGCTTTCTTTTTGCAGTTTTTGAAGCCAAAACCAGGATTTGATCATAAATAGCAATATAGTACTTTGTCTCTTTTTGTCAACCCACTTCTGGTTCTTTAGCTTCCAAAACCACAGTAACAATTTGGGCCTTGTCTTCAGAAAAAAAGGGTATACTATAGAAGGCCACAGATTTGCCTTCCTATCCTTTACAGATAACAAATATAAAAAAAGAGAAAAGGGGAAATATGTGAAAGCAATTTTGGAATTCTATATGACAACCACTTATATAGTAACTTATTAAATTTTTCAGATGAGAATGATTTTGTACAATTATTTGTATTACTTCTTTCTTTTTTCAGTTTGAGGTCAATAAGATTTTATTCATGCCAAGATAACAAAAAAAGAACAAATGATTTGACAATAATTTGTCTCTGTGCCATCTGTTTTAGCACAAACACAAGGATGTGCTAAATGCTTTGCTTTTTAATGAATCTGTGTCCAAGGCCATTATTAGAATGGACTGCGCAACCGATCCGTGAAAAATTAGAGCATGTCCAATTAATGAGTTCAATATTTTATTCAATTTCCTTAATAGGTAAATTGGGAATTTCCCATAGGAACATTAAGTTAGATATTCAACATTTCTGCCACTACATACACAAAATTAATATTAATGAAGACTTACCATACAATATGTTGGCAAACATTACTTCTTCTAATACACCAGGACATTTCAGAAGTGATTAAGAAAGGGACCTTTATCTGTAATATAGAGAATAGTTACATTTCAGCGCAGGCATCTGTATATTACATTGAAATGAAGCTGATTCTGAAAAGGTTGTTGGCCAAATATCATAAGTCACATTCTTTCTTTTGAATCCTATAGCAGTACATTTTTACTTTACAGAAAGTCCCTAGATATTCTTATCTTCTTATTTCTATGCTGTGTACAGGACTTCAGATACAGGAGAAGCGAGTGAAGAAAAAAAAGGCACAGATAAGTACATTCTAAAGTTTACTGGTTTATTATTACCTCAACTATTCATTTCTTCATTTTAGAATTGTTTAGTGACGCTTTGAGATGTTAAACTGTAGAGTTCCCTCTACATAACAAGTCAAAACAGAATAAAGGACTGCCTATTAACTGAACAACTCCATTGATAAAGTACTGACTGGATTCTATACAAATACACAGCCTCCCCACCACCCCTCATCCTGACACTCACAGATCTAGCTCGAAAAAGGTCATGTAATGACCAAGACATTGCCTCAATGTGTTGATCTGCTCCTCACTGTGATGATTTAACTTAAAAACTGTATGGTGAAGGCTTGAAGTGAAAAAATGTTTGTTCATGAATTAAAAGCATTTGCATTTACACAATCCAATGTATACATTGGATTGTGCCATGTTACAACATATCTATACAAAACCAATCATTTTAAACTTACAAATTACTAAATGTGCAATATTATTATTTTATTCTACAAAGTATATTAATGTGAATACAGCAATTATTTAATTCAAAGTAGCTCCTCTCTCCCATAAATCTCCAGTGAGCACTAATATATTCCCATGTTTGTCTGGTGCTGATGTTTGCCTTATGTGTATAAATACTTTGTACATACTAATACTATTTATGGAGATATACAGAAAACATGCCATTATATCTCAAAATAACTGAAGGGACACATATATTCTCAATGAAACTATGTGTAATACACTCGTGAAGGCAAAATTCTCCTTAACAACATGCTTAACATCCTAAATGCACAAAAGTAATTGTACAAAAATAAAATGATAAGCTCAAAATAATATTACTGTCATATATCTAAATGTATATAGAATTAATTAGGCCATTAGACGACATATCACTTTAAAAATCCATTGCTTCTGTAAAATTAAAAAAATGACTGAAGACTCCATTTTATAGGGAACTCATTAGTCATCTTACCTTGTATTGTGGTCAGGTGTTTCTGTTGTTACATGTCTCAGAAATTATCCTTCTCTCCCTTCCATCTCTGTCCGTTTGGTTTGTTCGTCTCTGAAAGTGATCATTTAATGGTCCTTAAATCCTCTGTATCAAATGAGGATTATGTGAGAGACGTAAGAATGTGATTGCTTGAAAAACAAGATAAATCAATCTGGTCTCTGTCTAAAATAACATGACTGCCTCTTTTGGCTTTGATTCATGTAATGAATATAGTATTGCCATAAATACATGGTGCAAAAATGTAATAATGCAGGGTGAATAATGTGACTTATACTGTAAGTGGAGTTGCTATTTTGTGAATTCATAAAAAAATATCATTTATGTAGGATCTTTAAAAGGTCAAAAGGAAAAAATAAAATCTAACAGGAGTTGTATCATATATGCATATCCATCAAGATCTTATGGCTCCAAGTTTGCTCTGGGTTTTCACACAGTATGGGTGCTGCTGATTTTAGCAGAGAGTAATACAGCCAGTCCCCTGTCGTGTTAAGGATATTGCACTGGTCTCTAACTTTCTGCAAGGACAATGGGGGTCATTTACTAAGGGCCCGATTCACGTTTTCCCGACGTGTTACCCGAATATTTCCGATTTGCGCCGATTGTACCTGAATTCCCCCGGGATTGTGGCACACGCGATCGGATTGTGGCACATCGGCGCCGACATGCGCGCAACGGAAATCGGGGGGAGGGGGGGCGTGGCCGAACGAAAACCCGACGTATTCGGAAAAAACGCCGCATTTAAAAAACGAAAAAGTGTCGCTTGGGAAGCGCTTACCTTCACCTGGTCCGAGCTGGTGTATTCCGGCGCGTTCAGATGCTTTTCAGCGCAGCAGCGGAGGACGGCTGAGGAACTACCTTCAAAAATCCCGTCCGGACCCGAATCCTGTGCAGAGAACGCGCCGCTGGATCGCAAATGGGCCGGGTAAGTAAATCTGCCCCAATCTGTCTTTTCTAAGTTACTTAAAACTCCAGCGCTGGGAAACAAAGACTCAAATAATTCGGAACTCACCTTTGCACCGCGGAAGAGGAGGGTTAAAAGCCTCGTGTATCCAAAGACCCATATGGTCATTTCTCTGATAGTAGTAAGCAACCAGCACTTTAAAAGTATAGCTTTGTCACTATAAATATTAGTGATTATTAGTGAATTATTGGATTTAAACTAAACCTGCTAACTCAAGAATGCCCAGCTTGAGCTTCTTCAATGTAGAGGGAGATCTCCTGAAGACAGCACTGCATACACAATGTATACAGCATTGAGACACAGCTTTTAATCACCTAATTCAGTCCTCTAGTTCATGAAAAGTCCTCAGAGAAAGTCAAAAGTGTGTGGTATTATCAATTAGTTCAACCACTTCGTGTTACGGAGGCAGTTTGTTGCGCCATAGCGATCAAAGTGCATAAAAGTTGCCAAAGCTCAGCAGGCTAGCATTTATCAAGACTGCAGTTTTTTTCATGTCATTCTCACCATTGTGCAGCATTGTACAAAATATATTTGTACTTGCTACAATTGATTCCAGTAGGGGACTGCCACAGCCCCTTTTGGGAAAAGATAATAGCGGCGAGAAACTCTAGTTGTGAAAAAATGGGAGGGAGGTTGTGCCTTTTTTTGTTACATCTAACTGGCATAAATAAACACCCCTAATAGTCAGATAGTCTAGAGTCAGATGTTCCACCAAAAATTTCATCCTATTTTTTTTAGATTAGTATCCCTCACTTCAATACATACACCTCCACAAAAGGGAACTTTACCACTATTTTAAATAAAAAAATAATGACTTTTACAGCATAACATTTTTTAAAACATCTAACACACATTATAAATTAAAAATGGTCCCAGATGCCGGGGGGATGGTCATACAGTTGCAACAAGGTGTTGAAGAATGTATTACTTTTAGCGCTAAATTCTATGTCTCTACAGGACTTCATCTCTCAGAATACCCCCATCATATTGTGCATTATGTATTATGTATAATGTCCTTCAAATATGTATTATAACAACGGAGGTAAGTACCTGTGCACTCAGCTGCCGTCTTCCCCTCGCCCCTATGCGCACTTCACCTACTGGTTCTTCAGGAGTCGTAAATGGGAGTCGGGTTGTGCCTTTTTCTACATCTAACTGGCATTAATAAACACCCCCAAAAGTCAGATAGTCAACAGTCAGATGTTGTGTAAAGTAAGCTGCCACTAAACTCTGCCCTGTACTAACTGTAAAAGTGGTTGAAAAGAGATACTGCTAAGATACTGTTCTGAGGAAATTGCCTAGAGACTTGGTTGCAATGAAAGTAAAATCTTAATGATTTATCAGACCAAGACATTGTGGACTCCTGCACCCAACTTTGTGGGAACTTTTTCTGTCCCGGCATAATTGTGCCAAAGTAAGGTCCATAAAAGACATGGTTGGTTGGCTGTGCTATGAAGGAACTTGACTGGCCCACACAGAGCTCTGACCTTAATTTGACTGCAATTTGTTTGATGAACAAGAACACTAAAAACACTGTAAACCAGTGCCTTGCCCTCAAAATCAAAATCTGGAAAAATGTTCTGTCACACTTGCACCTATGTCTCCATGTCCATAAGGTATGGAGCAGAATGCATTGATATGTCAGTTTGCGCATACTGTTTTTTTTTTAACACTGGTGTTTTCCTTTCTCTGACAGCCTTGATTGGATTGCACCACATCCATCAGTCTCCTGCAGCTGTGCTCTGGTTTATCAATAATTAATCCACTATTGCTGACTGAATATCCCTCCACTAACATTTTCCCCTTGCTGTTATGTCTTGTTGAGATTTCAGAGTTTTGATCCAATCACTTCCTTCCTAGGCTGAGAATCTGATATCACATAAGATGTCTGCCTGCCCTGGGTTCTTTGCCTGCTATAGTATTAGTCCTTCCTAAGCTCCTTTGCTTGTATTCAGAGTATCCTTTTGTCTTGTGATTTTATACTGCATTTGGACTCTTGGTCCTGCCCTGATTCTGGTGACTATTCTTCTGTTTTTCTTTCTTCTCTTCATCTCTATGTTTTTCACTTTGGCAGACAAAGGGAGCATTGTCCCCTACCACTTAGGGTAGGCAAGGCAAGCTGGCAGGGACATTCGGAAAGAGGGTTTCGTTTCAGGGCCCACTGTCTCTATCCGTGTCACCTGTCTGTTCCCAGATCCCGCATTAAATCCGCTTCTTGGTTATTGGACAATCACAGACACACCCAAACATCTTGTAAAAAAACAATCCTCAAAGGGAATAGTAGTTTTACCACTCATAGAAAAGGATTTATCACTGTAAGGGTAGTGAAACTATTGAACTCTATGCCACAAGGTATTCAGCTCATACTTTGTACATGTTCAATAATGGCCTCAATATAAAGGGAATTAGATGCTCAAGAAGTAAATCCAGAGCTTGGATCGGAGAGGAGTCAAGGATGAATTTGTTCCCCATTTGAGCTAATTGACATCAGTGTTAGGCTCCTTACCATGAAAGCAAATTTTGACTGGAAAAAAGGATTTAGATAACCACCAATTTTGCAAGTTCTCCCACTTAAAAAGATGAAAGAGGCATGTAATTGACATCATAGGTAGATTTCAACTGAGAGGCAAAACATAAAAACAAATTCAGAAAAATTACATTGCCTAATTTTTAAAGAATTTGTTTGCAAATTATGGTGGAAAATAAGTAGTTGGTTACCTAAGCCAGTACATATCCGGGCCCTTTTGAAGTTCGCTAGAGAGCATTTCGATGTTCCATAATAGTATTGGGAGAATGTCATATGGTCAAATGAAACCAAAGTAGAACTGTTTGGTAGAAACACAACTTGTCATGTTTGGAAGAGAATGCCAGACCTACTGTGAAGAATGGGGATGGCAACATCATGCTTTGGGGCTGTGTTCATGAACATGAAAGAATAAATGGGGTCAAGTATCGTGAAATTTTGAGTGCAAACCTCATTCTATCAGCAAGGGCATTGAAGATGAAAGGTGGCTGGGTCTTTCAGCATGACATTGATCTCAAGCAGACTACCAGGGCAATGAAGGAGCATGAAGCATTTCAAGGTCCTGCAGTGGCCTAGCCAGTCTCCAGATCTCAACTCCATAGAAGACCTTTGGAGGGAGTTGAAAGTCTGTTTCAACTTCTTAATTATTGTAGTTTAACATGAAATATCCATGCAGTACTTGTGTTTCAAGTGTACGCCCTTAGTCATTGCAAGTCAGCAGTGTTAAGCAATAACAAAGCATACTATGAAGGTGTAGAGTCAGCTCACCTGGGGATCACTTAGCAGCATCTGGTAAGGTTGGAGCACAGACACCTCAGTTCCAAGTCCGCCACAGTAAAAATATACGTTGAGTCCAGCTTCACACAACCATCCAGGACAAGTAATACGCAAAATTTATTTCATATAGTTAAAAGTTCATAATGGCAGATGAACACATCGGTATTGCCTACTCGTTTCAGAAAAAATCCTTCATCATGGTATCATTTTTTTTCCCGAAATGCGTAGGCAATAACGCTGTGTATGTCTGTATTCTCCAATGTGTTCATCTGCCATTATGAACTTTTAACTATATGAAATAAAATTTAGCGTTTTACTTATCCTGGATGGTTGTGTGAAGCTGGACTCAATGTACATTTTTTCAATAATAAAGTAGGAACTGTTTTAAAAAGTGCCAGGATTTCAGATTTTTCTGTACTTGATGGAACACCTCAGCATTCTCCCCTGGTAATACAGGGATAGCTGAGGAAGTGCTGATCTGGTATAGAGTGTGACCATAGTGGGTTGCTCCATGGAATTAATAATAATAAGATATAGACAGCAAGTATCTGTTCTGTGCCCATGTCACAAATCTTTACCATTCCAGACTCAACAATTTGGAACATGCCACCTTGTTTGTTTATATATCAGAATTGTCTGATTACATAGCAATTGCATGTTTATTCAGGATTTCCTGAAAACAAGAAAAAACACATTTGATCTCTGTCTCAGTGGCCTCCTGCATATGTAATTGATTAATTAATTCATTATGCTCCATTTATTTCTTCTATCCTAGACAGAATGACTTTAACATTAACTCTTTGTGTGCTGCCTGTAGAACAACAAGTAACAGAGCAGTAACCAACACATTAATCCTAATATATTGTTAATACGTCAACATACCTATAATGAGGATACAACATCTAAAACCCCTAAACAGCTTACGATTAAAAGTTACCCCTCAAATTATATACAGGTGAAGTGGAAAATATGAATTGGAAACATTTGTTACTTCGAGGAAACATTCCTATAGAAAATTCTTTATAAAGCTTAGTGAAATTACGAGACATAGACATAGAGAGACTGATCATGATAGTGCATAACACTTGTCTGATCCTGTATACACATATGGGGGAATTTCTCATTTCCTGGTCATCCTCAGACAGCACTGAATGGGTTAAGTCTACTTTCCTCCTAATGGACAGAAGATAACAATTGATTAGCAAAGTGATTGGCAGCTGACTCCCTATAAGACCCTCCAGAGACACGTGTGTGTGTGTGTGTGTGTGTGTGTGTGTGTGTGTGTGTGTGTGTGTTCACTGCATTTTCAGGATGCGTATACAATCATGATGCCGCTTCTCTCCTCGTGTCCTCTGCCAAGCGTCTCAAACATTAGAGACTGAGGTTCTTCGTTGCAGGCTATTGCTCATGTGCTGGAGGCCGGTGTCTGTACCGGAATGTTATGTCCAGCACACCGACTCCGTCAGGCAGAGGAGCCTACCCACCAGCACCTAAGGTCTGTAATATCCTCGTTAGCCTTGGTGCCAGTGGGTAGGGCGCTCAGGATCTGGCTTAGCCAGCTCTCCAATGATATCCAGAATGGGGTCTTAATGGAAGAACTCTAAGGGATTTACCATTGATGAAAAGTGCAGCAGAATATTTCTTTGATTCTCACATAGATGGCATTAAGCTATTTTCTGCAAATCTTTCTACAGTAAATTCTCTGTGTAAACATTATGGATTAAGCTTTGGCCAGGAGATGACCCAGCAAAAATCTAATTTTTGTGCTCTTCCTATTTAACCACCAAGTTTATTTGGATCCCAACTGGTGGATATCCTGAAAGCCTTGAATGATTACAAAGGTTCTTCTTTTCCTAATTCTCGGAGAAGATTTTCCAGTTCTTTCCATCCTAGGTATCGCAGATCCCCTCAGGCGAGAAGGAACAAGGAATCCAGAAGGGGTTTTAGAAGCCGGTTGGAATATTCCAAAAAGCCCCAAGCCCAATCTGCCAACAAGGATTCCTAATGCCAACTCTATGGCAGTAGGAGGAAGGTTGTCCCAGTTCTCTCATGTCTGGGCTCAGACTTCTTCAAATGCCTGGGTGTCATCCCTGACACTCAGAGGTTACACACTCGAATTGTCTCAGGTCCATTATCAGCCTTCTTACGGAAGGCTGCTTCATTGTTTCAATAGATCTAAAGGACCTCTATCTACACATTCTAAATCTGAAATCTCACAGGAGGTTTCTTCGAGTGGCTGTTCTAGTAAACAACTCCATTCATTATCTTCAATTCAAATGCCTTCCCTTCAGGCTCAGTTCCACTCCCAGAGTGGTTACCAAAGTAGCGGTGATTCTATCAGCAGCCCTGAGGCTCCAAAGGGTTTTTGTTGACCCCTAGCTGGACAACTGGTTGTTGATCGCCCAAACAAGGACAGAGATGGAATAGAACTTGACACCCTGAAGATGTTGGTGGATCACGATTTCATAATCAATCTAAAGAAGTCCTCCTTAATACCCTCTACCAGTCAAACATTCCTGGGCTTTGCAATAGATTCGTCTAGTATGATGCTCTCTTTCATCAAACAGGTCTATCAATTTGAAGAATATGAACTGATTCTTCATTCAGAAACCACTGTACGGAGAGCTATGTCGGTGTTGGGAATACTCACCTCAGCAATAGATGCGGTTCTGTGGGCAAAAGCCCATATGAAAAGGCTTCAATCCTCTATTTTCTGCCAGTGGTCCAAATGCACACAGTCATTGGATTGTCCAATGACTATCTCACCGACGGCCATATAAGATCTTGTATGGTGGTTCAAAAATCTGCTGATAGGGAAGTCCATATGTCCCCGATAGTCCTCACTACAGACGCCTCGAATTGGAGCTGGGGGCACATTTAGGAGATTTCTGGGTACAGAAATTTCCAGAGTCTTCTTCTACATCAAGAGGTGTTGATTCGATCTGACAACCTACCGGCAATACATCCAAGGGGTTCTCTGACTGTGAAGGCAGATTGGTTGAGCTGGAAACCGATCCATCAGACAGAGTGGTTCCTGAACATAGAGGTGTTCAAGATGGTTATTCAAAAATTGGGTTGACAGAAGTGAATACTCAACTGCCAATGTTTTGTTCTCTAAACAACCAGGGGAACCCCTTCAGGATAGATGCTCTGTCCATCAGTTGGGGGAATTGGTTCCCCCTCTTCCTCTCACTCCCAGAATTCTGCAAAAGATAAGAAGAGAGAAGACTCTCTCGCAGTCATCGCAGCCATCCCCTTTTTGGCCCTACTTCTGGATCTCTATTAGGGGATATTCTGGAAACTGCCTTGCCAGAGAGACCTTCTACTTCAGGGCAGCTGTCTTCATCCCAATCCAGATCATCTTCATCTCACTACCTGGAGGCTAAAAGTGGGCAGTTACAAAGGTCTGGTTTTTCTGAAGAAGTCACTGAGACATTGTCCGTTTCCATGAAACCTATATAGTATCAGCGTATCAGGAAGATTTTTTAACAGTGGTGTCATACTAAGGGACTTTTACATAGTTTGGTTCCAGTCGATTCCTGCAGAACGGTCTTAAAAAAGGTCTTAAATTAAATACACTTAGAGTTCATTTCACAGCCATCAACTCCACCATGGGTGGTATATTCTCAGATAATTTTCTAGTTCATAGATTTTTCAGGGGTTTGAAAAAAAAATGTAAACCGCCGGTGAAGTCACCATTACCATCTTGGGATTTGTCGATTGTACTTAAGGGCCTAGTTCTGCCTCAGTTTGAACCTATCCAGGACATCCCTCTTCATCTTCTTTCATGGAAAACAGTGTTCTTGCTTGCTATATGATCTGCAAGAAGAGTCTGTATGATCCAGGCATTTTCTTGTAGGGATCCATACAGAAGGGTTATGGATGACCGCGTAATTTTTTGTACCATCCCAGTTTGCTGTTAATCAGAAGCTCATTCTTCCCGTTTTTTCCCCATCATCAGAAGAAGAGACACAGGAAAATCTGCAATTTATGGGTGTGAAGAGGACTATCCTTTGTTACTTATCCAAGGTCAAAGATATTAGACAAACTGAGGCATTATTTATTATTTACCCAGGTGGCTGAAGAGTATCATATTGATGTGTTAGTGTCTGGAGGGTCTTTCTTCACCTCTAAATGTTAAAGTTTATTCTACCAGGTCAATGACTGCCTCCTGGGCGGAAAGAGCCACTGGATCAAATCTGCAAAGCTGCTGTTTGGTCTTCTCCATCAACATTCATGAAACATTACAGGCTGTAGGCTCTGAGGTAGGCTTGGCAAGAGTTCTTAGTGTGGCTGCTTTATCATAATCCCACCCATATTCTTTGGCTTATTAAATCCCATTCGGTGCTACCTGAGGACGGAATATTAAAATTTGGTCACCCAAATTTTTGTTTCCTGTAGTCCGAAGGCAGCACAAATATAACCCCCTGAAAAAAAGGAGTCTATTACTTCGATGAAAACACGTGAGATGGGTGTCTCTGGGGAGTCTCATAGTGAGTCAGGTTCCAATCACTTTACTAATCAATTGTTATCTTCTGTCCAATAGAAAGAAAGTAGATTTAACCCATTCGGCGTTGCCTTCGGACTACAGGAAACTAAAATTTCGGTGAGCAAAATTTCATCATGCTGGCGCTCGCCAGCGTATGATTAAATCGACACTCATATTCGATGGTTTCTTTACCATGCGTTATTTTTTTTATATGTCCTATACAAGTCTACGGGGATGTATCAAAAATACATTTCACTCTGAGATACTTGCAAATGCATATGATCCATTGACATAGAAAACAGACCACATTCATAAGATTTTTTTCATGATCAAAAACGTGCATGATAAACTGACACACTAAGAAAACTGCTGGCAGCAACCTGATTGACATCAGATGGAAATTGCCATTTTTTTTTACTTAGATGTAACACATCATCATCCAGAGAATCTTATTTCTCATAATCTGGGAGTCCTTCATGTGTTTCTTTTAATGTATGCAGGCTTTCATATGTCTTGCACTAAGGAGAGGCTTCCGTCGGCACTGGAGGGGTGCAGTGAACTTTCTCCCATCTCCCTACTGCATCTCTGGAGCTCAGATTTATGAAACTGGACAGCCCCTTTAAGAAAAATATTGGTCTTCCGAGACTGTAGTAAAAACCAACGAGAGAGAGCAGCTTTAGAGAGTACACCTAGAATAGTGAAGCCCCTTTCATGTGTGTGTGCTGCTGACGTGCAGGACTCTGACCCATTGTATTAAATGGGTTCTGTCACACATATCTATGTGGATGCATCAAAAGCGCATTGCACTCAGAGATACATGCTGGTGCATTTTGTTTTTGCATTCGAAAAGAAAGACCACTGTCATCAAACACATATGTAAAAAACTGACATAATGAACAAACTGACTAAAAACTGATTGGAAGCTGGTGGAAAATGTCAGTTTTTCTGATTAAACTCTACAATGCTCATATGAAAGCGTCCTAGGAGTAATGACACATGCCCGACCTGCTCCTGCTTCACTGCAAGGTCATGCAGAGACCCAGTGAGAGGTAACTGCAATGGCTGCCAAGAAGTGAATCGGGTGACCTCAACACCTTCAAGTTCTTTCAGCTTCTGTGTAAAACTACCATAGTAAAAATTCTAAAATCTTTATGAGGCTGCACCAGAACTGGCAATTACAACATAACTTATTGAGGCAATGGGGCAGATTTATCAAGCTGTCTGAAAGTCAGAATATTTCTAGTTGCCCATCTGCCCCAATATTTCTGATTTCTAGTTTTGTGCTACACTAAATTATATGTTATTCACTGCCTGTGAACAACCTCTAAAAATGTGACTAATCATTCAATATTTTTATATTTTTTGACTAAATACCACGCTGTGACCATGAGACAACTCATTACTGTAGTGCTATGTTTTTTGGACTGGTATACTGCTACAGCAAACTAAAGCATAATAAGCTGAAGTATAGTAAAACATCATTTTGTATATGTTTATCCTCAATTAAAATGTGTTATGTGGCTCACTGCCAAATATTCAGTCTGTTAATGAGAGAAACTCTTTCAGCCAGAAAAAAACTACCATGTGTTTGTAGGATTTCCATTGCCTAAATCAAGTTGGAACAGATGCAGATCTTAATACTATGTTACAATGCAGTAGGTATTTTGTATTTTGTACATCAAATAACAGAGTATAGTCAACGTACATTGAAAAAGAACAAATTAGATGATTACATCTGGTGTTTTTCAGATTATCCCCGTGCTGCTTCCTCTGCCTGTGCTGAGAAGCCAAGTGAGTCTGTAGTTTATCTGTTGGACTCCTGGGAGACGAGGTGCTGCTGCTCCCTGCTCACAGAGGAGGACGTCATGTGACAGAGCTCTCTCTCTGTATGTAGAAGAGCTGGATGTGTTCAGGACTGTGGACAAAGATGTCTCCAACACAGAATAGTGAGGTACAAGATACCCCCCCCCCCATCAGTCTTATTAGCCTAGTCTGTGATTCTACTTAACTTTCTGTCTTTTCACCTCATGCTGCTCCTCTCCCCCACCTTATTATCGGCAGTATCAGCTCTGTGCAGATAAGCTATTAAACTTACACAATACAAGCTATAGACTGCATGTAACTGGTTTACTTAGGATTTCTTCCACTTATTACATGTCCCATGATCCTCCATGTTATGGAAGCTGCAAGGCAAGTAACCATACACATCCTGACTGTGCAGTGTTCAGTGGATTTATGTCAAGATTTGGGATCATTGGATCCTCTGGACCACCGCGAGAGGTGGTACTAGTCGACACCTGGGAATGGAATCTAAGTGGCAGCTGGTCTTCCACAGGGGAGACTAGCCCGTGGTGGCAGCCGAGGTCACGGTACCTTAACAGAAGACAGTCTCGTGGTCAGGTTCAGGCTTAGGGTCAGGGTCAGGACAGGCGGCAGAGATGCAAGGTCAGCAACAGGAGGTCCAGGCAGATGGGAACAGGAACACAGGAATGGAACACAGGAACACACAGGAAAATGGGAAAAGGAACGCAGGAACACACGTGAGCACGGGAACAGGAATGCAGGAACACACGGGAGCACAGGAACAAGAACAAAGGAATGCAGGAACACATAGGAACGCAGGAATATCGCAGGTGAGCTTTCTCTAACGCATAGGCACAAAGATCTGGAGGGGTTTGCAGGAAGAGGCAGGCTTAAGTAGAATTCCTAAAAATGGCCAGCGCCAATTAGCGGTGCCTGGCCCATTAAATCTTTTGAAGCCGGCGCACCCGCGCCCTAGGAGTTGGGAACGCATGTGCACGGCCGAGGTAGACGGAGCAGAAGAACGGGTGAGCCTGCGACCTGTGATATATGGGTTGTGGAATCACCCGAGACAGTACCCCCCCCCCCTTTGGCCTCCCCCTCTTCTTGGGCTGAAGAAACCTTTGCAGGAGGTTATGGTCCAGGATATTCTCCTCAGGCTCCCAAGATCTCTCCGCGAACACAAACCCCTTCCAGTCCACAAGGAAGAACCGCTTACCTCTCACAGTCCTCATGTCCAGTACCTCTTTTACCTCATAGTCATCTGCAGAGTCAGCCTCTGTAGCAGGAGGAGGAAGTTGCCGAGAGAAGCGGTTCAGGATGACAGGTTTAAAAAGGGAGACATGGAAGGAATTTGGGATGCACATAGAGGGAGGAAGGCAGAGCTTGTAACTGGGAATCTTCAGTCGGACATATTTAGAAGACAACCACACCATGTCATCTGGAGAGAAGACAGGAGGAGCCCCACGTCTCTTATCCACCTGGGACTTGGTGCGAGCAGAGGCCTGAGGAAGAGACTGGCGGGTCTGTTCCCAGACAGATTTGAGGTCCTGCATCCAGTCTTTGACCACAGGTACATCTGAAGGAACTAACAGAGGAAGCTTTGGGCGAGGAATTGATCCATAGACAATGAAGAAAGGAGTTGCTTTGGCAGCCAGAGACCAGAGAGTTATAGGAGAAAAATGCCCAAGGCAACAGACTGGACTAATCATCCTGAATCATCCTGAAGGGCAGAGACAAAGTGGCAGAGATAACAGCCCAAAGTTTGGTTCACCCTCTCCACTTGACCATTCTACTGAGGGTGATAGCCAGAGGAAAAGTCCAAAGTCACTTGCAACTGATTGCACAATTCACCAGAATTTGGACACAAACTGAAGCCCTCAATTAGACACCATATGTTGAGGAAGATATGTTGAAAGAATAAGCTGGCAAGACATAGAGCAGACGGAAGACCTGGAAGGGGAACAAAATGCAGCATCTTAGAAAACCAATCCGCCACCACCCAGATGACGGTATTGCCAGAGGAAACTGGAAGGTCCGTGACAAAGTCCATAGCCACGTGCGACTTGGTATCGGTGACGGAAGCAAGAGACCAGTCGACCGTTTCAGACGGGAAGGCTTATTAAGGGCACAGAAAGTGCAGGATCCCACAAAGTCCCGAACATCTTTGACCAGGTCAGGCCACCAGTAGTAGCGGGAGATGAGGGCCATGGAGCGTTGCACCCCAGGGTGCTCAAACAGGCACGATGAATGTCCCCAGGATAAAATCTTCCTCTGCAGTGCAGGTCGGACATACGTCTTCCCCAGGATAAAATCTTCCTCTGCAGTGCAGGTCGGACATACGTCTTTCCAGGGGGAAGCTGCCGAGGATCCACCGGAGAGGTAACAACTAGAGATGAGCGAACATACTCGTCCGAGCTTGATGCTCGTTCGAGCATTAGCGTACTCGAAACTGCTCGTTGCTCGGATCGAGTCTCCCATTGACTTCAATGGGGCTCGTTATTCGAGACGAGCACTCGAGCATCGGGAAAAGTTTGTCTCGAATAACGAGTACCCGAGCATTTTAGTGCTCGCTCATCTCTAGTAACAACCAATTGTTTAGGAGAAATAATATGCTGAGGAAACGGCTCTTCTCCAATGACGTCGGTTGCAGGGGAAAGGGCGTCCACTTTGACATTCTTCTCCGCAGGTCGAAAGTTGATCAACAAGTTGAATCGTGAAGTAACCGTGAAGAAAAGTAACCAATGATCTTGCCTGGGGTTAAGACGTTGGGCTGTCTGGAGATATAACAGGTTTTTATGGTCTGTATATACGCAGACCGGATAGCGAGCTCCCTCTGAAAGATATCTCCATTCTTCCAGGGCAAGTTTAATGGCGAACAGTTCTCTGTCCCCAATAGAGTAATTTCTCAGGAGAAAAGGTTTTCGAAAAGAAACCGCACGTGGGTGTTCGGCCCTTAGGTCCTTTCTGAATGAGCACCGCCCCAGCACCTAAGGAAGATGCATCCACCTCGAGATGAAAGGCCTTCTCTTTGTCAGGCCTAGTGAGAACAGGAGCCGAGGCAAAGGCAGACTTTAATCTTGAGAAGGCCTCTTCAGCCGCTGAGGACCAGAGATGTGGCACCCTTCTTGGTGAGCGCCATGATGGGAGAAACCAGAGTAGAGAAAAGGAGAATTATTCTCACCGTTAATTCGGTTTCCATTAGTCCCCCATGCCGGCCCCAACTGGAGGATGACCCTTGACCTCTGTAGGGACAGGAAGCAGAGAGGTTAAATGCCCCTCCCCCGCAACCACACTCCAGTGGCTACCAAATAACTACACCGGCTGTGGATGCAACCCATTTATTGTATGTTATAGTCACACATAGTTACAACAGGCAAAATAATAACATTACTAAGACTACTCTGGTCTTATAGAAAAAAAGGGGACAGGAAAAATATATGGGCCGTCATGGTGGACTAATGGAAACCGAATTAACGGTGAGAATAATTCTCCTTTTCCATGGTGTCCCCCATGACAGCCCCAACTGGAGATGTACCAGATAATATGTATTCCTAGGGGGGGACTACTGCCTGCAGAACCTTCCTACCAAAGGCCTGATCCCTAGTGCTTTGGACATCTAACCTATAGTATCTAGCAAACTTTAACTGACTAGACCAGGTAGATGCTTTGCAGATGTCTACTAGAGACATCAGGCAATAGAGGCCTTGGAAGCTCTTTTCCCATTGTTCTTCCCAGTGTACTGCAGGAGGATGTTGTCGTCCTTTCTCCAAGGTTTAGAGATGTCCAGGTAGTGGAGGAGATATATCCTCACATCCAGAGTATGCCATGCAGACTCCTTACTGTTCTTTGGGTTCTGGCAAAAGGAAGGTAACACAATGGGGCACATTTACTTACCCGGTCCATTTGCGTTCCAGCGACGGCTTCTCCGATGAGCGTCCAGGTCTTCCGGCGATTCATGAAGGTCCTGCTCCCGATGTCCACCAGGTGTCGCTGCTGCGCCGAGGTCCGCCGAGTTGCATCGGAGTTCACTGATCTCTTCCTGGTGCATGTAAGTATGTAATCCTGGGGCAATTCTGGGAAAATCGGCGCAAATCGGAAATATTCGGGTAACACGTCGGGAAAGCACGAATCGGGCCCTTAGTAAATGACCCCCAATATCTTGATTACGATAAAAACTGGAAGACACCTTGGGTGTGAAGGTTTTATCTAGAGTTAGAATTACTCTGTCTTCCAGAATTCTAAGATAGGTCTCTTTGAGGGAGATAGCCTGAATCTCCCCTAACCGTCTAGCTGAGGTTATAGCTATAAGGAAGGTTAGTTTGAGGGTTAGTTCCCTAAGGTTAGCACTCTCTAAAGGTTCAAATGGTGGCCACATCAGATGATTCAACACCAGAGATAAATCCCAGTTTGGGATATTTTGTCTCAAGCGAGGTCTTAGCTTAGAGGTAGCTTTTACGAACCTCTGGATCCACTTGTGCTTAGCCAGAGAGGTATCAAAGAAAGCACTAGGGGCAGACACTTGGACCTTGAGTGAACTTGTCTTCAGACCTTTATCAAACCCCGCTTGCAGGAAGCCCAGTATCTGTGAGATATTATGGGACAACTGATTAGGAGGAACCAAGCCACAAAAGGATAAAAATTTCATCCATATTCTGGAATAAATTCTGTAAATGACCACCTTATGACTGGCTTTCATCGTAGAGATTACCTTGTCTGATAGTCCCTGGGCTATTAGTATTTTCCTTTCAGGATCCACGCAGAGATGGGATGAAATACTGGACCCTGGAACAGGAGATCGGGACGAGGTGGTAGCAGAAATGGATCTGCCAGGGCCATCTTCTTTAGCCAGGGAAACCAGTTCCTCTTTGGCCACGAAGGAACAACGAGGATAATTTCCGCCTGGCCTTCCCGGATCTACTCAGGTCACAAGAGGTCACAAGAGGTATTGGGGGAAAGGCATACAATAGCGGCCCGTTCTAAGGCTGGCTGAATGCATCTCTTTGGCTGAAGGGAACTGTGGGTTTCAGAGAGAAGAAAAACGGGAGCTTTGCGTTCTTGCTGGAGGCAAACAGGTTGTCCCCAACTTTTTACTAACTGATGGAAGATGTCGTTGTTCAGACACCACTCGTTCTGATTGATTTTTCTCCGAATTAGGTAGTCTGCCACCTGATTCTCTTCTCCCTTTAGGTGAACGGAGGAGAGGGAGCGAACATTGTTCTCTGCCCAGGAAAAGATCTTGCTTGAGAGCTCTAGGAGATCTGGGTTTTTGGTTCCCCCTTGGTGACGTAGGTATGCCACCGTAGTGATGTTGTCTGAAAATATCCTGATGTGTTTCCCCTTCAGAATTTGTGAGCTGGCTTCAAAGAACATCAAAGAAGAGGACATTATTCCCCGTTGTTCCTCATAAAAAAGCCGAACGGGAAGTCCAGAATGATCTGCAACTTGAATGGCTTAAACAAGTATGTCCAACAACAATGTCCTCCAATACAGGAGGTTCAAGATGGAGACCGTCTCTTCTGCTTCAGCTTTAATCCAACCTCGGGCGTTCATGTGTACGATAGACCTGAAGGACGCCTACTACCACGTCCCAATATACCCCAACTCTCAGAAGTTTCTCAGGTTTGCAGTTCTATCACCAGAAGGGGAGGAAGCCCGCTTCTAGTACAAAGCTCTTCCCTTCGGAATATCCTCTGCGCCAAGAACTGCTCTCAGTTCCCGATAATTCGAGGAACGGGATTTTACTGAATTTGGCCACAGTCCCTGAACAGGATGACCTGCAACGATAGCTCCAGAATTTCCAGCTTCTGGTTTAGATGAAGGGGATTTTTGTCCCAGGAGGCCAGCACCCAATTTTGAAGTGTCCTTGTATGGCTTTGACTCCATTGCACTGGATGTATGCTGTCATGAGTCCAAGGATTTTCATTGCTTCTCTTATGGAGCAGCACTTTTTCTTCTGGAACGTTGCTATCTGGAGATTTAGCTTTTTCCTTTTTCCTTGTGGGAGAAAGGACATCTGCTGTGTGGAATCTATCAGCACTCCTAGAAAAACTACGTCCATGCTTGGGTTTAGGTTGGATTTTTCTAAATTGATTATCCAGCCTAGTTGACGAAGAGTCTTTATGGTTACGTCCCTGTGAAGAATGAGCTCTTGTCTTGAGGCGCTTACTACCAGAAGGTCGTCCAGGTATGGAATGACGGATATTCCTTCCTTCCTCAGGAAAGCTACTACCTCGACCATTATCTTCGAAAAAGTTCTTGGCACAGAGGATATTCTGAAGGGAAGAGCTTTGTACTGGAAGTAGGCTTCCTCCCCTTCTGGTGATAGAACTGCAAACCTGAGAAACTTCTGAGAGTTGGGGTATATTGGGACGTGGTAGTAGGCGTCCTTCAGGTCTATCGTACACATGAACGCCCGAGGTTGGATTAAAGCTAAAGCAGAAGAGACGGTCTCCATCTTGAACCTCCTGTATTGGAGGACATTGTTGTTGGACATACTTCAAGTTGCAGATCATTCTGGACTTCCCGTTCGGCTTTTTTATGAGGAACAACGGGGAATAATGTCCTCTTCTTTGATGTTCCGGAGGTACAGGGATAATCACATCTAACTCTATTAACTTCTGTACTTCTGCCCAGAGTTGGAGTAATAGATCTTGAGACGGTTGCCTGGTTAGGACGTAATGTGTGGGAGGAAGAGCGGTCAATTCTATTTTGTAGCCGTCCCTGAGAATAGATAAGATCCAGGGATTTGATGTGATCTGGCTCCACTGCTGGTGAAACTTCAGCAACCTTCCTCCCACTTTGGCGTCATTGCTTCCTGTAGCTCTGGACGGCGTTATTGGCACTAAGGAAAAACTCTCTGCCTCTTCCACCTTTAGGGTAGCTCCACCTTCCTTGCTTACCCTTTCCCCTATATGACTGTCTCCTGTCTTTGGAGGTCTCGAAGGGAAGGTTTCTTCAGGCTGGTTCTGGACTCCGGGAAGCCCTTCTTCCTATCCGCTGCCTTTTCCAGGATGGTATCCAACTCGGGCCCAAACACATATTCTCCCTCGAAGGGAATGCTGCACAATTTGGACTTAGACCTAAAGTCTCCATTCCACTGACGTAGCCAGAGGGATCTTCTCACTGAGTTGGATAGTGCTCCTTCTTTGGCACTAATCCTTACCCCTTCTGCCGAGGCATCTGCGATGAATGCCGTAGCTGCCTTTAAGGTTGAGAAGGTAACAAGTCTCTTGGGGTTCCATCTGTGACATGTTTTTCCAACTCCATTACCCAATGGAAAAGGGTGCGAGCTACAGATGTTGTAGCGATGTTGGATTTTAAATTCAGCATGGAACACTCCCAGCTCTTTTTCAACAGACTATCTGCCTTCCTATCCAGCGGGTCCTTCAACTGGGTAGCGTCCTCAAAGGGCAAGTCGGTATTCTTAGTCATCTTGGTGACCTGAATTTCCATTTTAGGAGCTGAGTTCAAACGAAAGGCGGTTTCTGAATTCTTTGGATACGGAAATTTTATTTTCCGGTTCCCTCCATTTTTCCAGAATCAGCTCTTTAAGGGTGTTATTAATCGGAAATACACGCCTCTTTTTTACTTTAAGAAGAATGAAGAGTTCATCTTGGATGGATTGCGTCTCTTCTACCTCCTCTATTTTCAGGGTATCACGTACGGCCTTTAAGAGGGGTTCTAGGTCTCCAGAAGCCAGTAAGTATCTTGACTCCATTTTGTTTGCAGAGGTGGAGGGAGATGTATCAAACTCCAATGAATCCCTGACCGTAGCTCCGTCAGAGTCTGAAGCGGAATCCGAGTCTATTACCCTCTGTCTTTTTTGAGGTGGCTCCTGGGGGGTAAATGCAGCCAAGGATGATGAAACAGATGTTCATACTTCTTCCTGGATGAAATTACGCATTTCGTCCATGAATGAGGTCCTCTCCTCACAACGCAAGTTGTTCAGGCATTTCTTGCACACAGGTTTTATATAAGCGCTCGCCAGCTTTTCAAAAAACATTTTACATTTTTTGTGAGCCGTTTTCAATCCTGAGGAGGATTGTTCCTTATGACGACCTTTTTCCTTCTCCTTGGGATCCTACCAAGGAGAAGGAGAGCCCAATTAAGGATGTGCTATAAACAGGACATGTGGGTGACCCACCACCCTATACCTTTAACCCCTACTCACAGGAGGTGGCATATGAGGTCCAAACCTGAGGCCTCCAAATTGCAGGGTTCCATGTTCCCAGTAGAGGGACTACAGTGACCAGCTAGCCAAGAATGTAATAATAACAACTGAAGGCCTGGAGTTCAGCGCTGCAATAGTTAAATGACAGGATTTTAACTGGTAAGGGTGAGCCAGGAGAGATCCACTAGTGTCTATAATGTAAATGTGGCCCATGTCAAAAAACACAGAATACAGATTTTGTGTATAACGCACGTATAGGCAAGGCAGACCGACCTGAATAATGCCAGAAAAAACCTTGATCTAGGAAGCAGGCAGGTTAGGTGTATGCTCCGGTGTGAAGATTAGACCTCAGATCAACGCGATTACCACGCTAGAGCCTTTTAAACTTACTGCCCCGCAATCCTGCTTCCGGGTCGTGCAGCTTTGACGTCACATCCGGTCTACGTCACATCACCAGAAGTAGACGCCGGTGTCAGCCGGAAGACTGCCGCATGCGCGAACACATCGCGTTCCGGGTGTCCTAGGCTCCAGGAACTGCGGGCAGAGCCGGAGAAACACAGCTCGATGGGGCAGGGGAAAGGGCTGTGACCCGATCGAGGCCCGAACTGAGTGGGGTAAGGAACAAATCCTGCGCCTCAGTGCTCCCCCCTCACTGTCCCAACTAAAGGGAAGTGAGGAGAGAACTTTCTCTCCACTCCTGCCCTGTGTAGGGACAAAGCCACTGGAGTTGGATGTGGGGGAGTGGCATTTAACCTCTCTGCTTCCTGTCCCTCAGAGGTCAAGGGTCATCCTCCAGGTGGGCCGCCATGGAAATGTGGAATAAACTGCCGGTAATAGTTTGTGAAGCCTGGGAACCTTTGGATGGTTGTGTAAACCTTCTGGACGCGGCCACTGCAGTACTGCAGACATTAAGAAGGATTCATCGGGAGACTTTTGTCGAGGAAGGAAGACTCCTTTATTGAAACAGACACTTCTCAAGCTTAGCGTAGAGTCGATTAGCCATAGGCGGCCAAGAACATGCCGTATGTGAGACTGGTGGGTCTCGAGGTCTAGAGAGAACACCAAGATGGGCAGTCGTAGGGACGATGTGGAGGCAATGTCTCTGCCTGCCCCTTAGAGAACACATCGGCAAAGTCCCGGAACTTGTAGGTAGCCCTCTAAGGCTTAGGAGTCACTGAGAAGGCAAGACAGCCACTGGCCGAGGCGTCTCCATACAGCGGGACTGACACTCGTTCACCCAACGAAGAATCTCCACGTCATCCAGTTGAGAACAGTTGCATGAAGCTGCAGCCACGAAGACCCAGAAGGAGGAACAAGATAGAGCGGGGCAGCACGTAGACGACAGCCTCTCCTTATGCAGAGCACCGACTTGCAAGAAATTGGCTCAGTGAGGTACCTGACCGGTTCAGAGAGGATTTGTCCGCTACGAGGATAACCGAGGCTTACGAGAGGACCACAGGGAAGTGGTGCCGGGAGACCAGGCGGCATCCAAAGTTCCCCGCAGAACCGGAGTCCAAGAAAGCAGAGACCTGGATCTGGGTGGAGGTGCCAATGCTGAGGAGAACAGGAATAGTCAGCGTGGAGAAGCTTTAACTCACACCTAAGGACGCTTTCCCCAAGAACCCTAGGTGCTGGCGTTTCCCAGATGTTGGGGACTAACAGACAAGTCACAATTGAAGTGCTCTGGGCTGGCACAATACAACAGAGGTTCCCCAAATGTCGTCTGGAATGCTCCTGGAGGGAGAGTCGGGTTCTGTCCACCTGCATAGTTCCTCAGCACAACACAGGCGGAGGATGGAGCAGCTTTTGGAAGGCAGGTGCCAAGCGGGAAAACGTCTACCCGGTGCTGTGGTGCTTAAACAGTATTCCTAAGCACGCCTTAAACGGCACGTCAATCCGAGTGGCCAGTGTGATGAACCACTCAGAGTAGACGGCAGGTCATGATCAGCCAAGCATCTTTGACCTGAGAAGAGTCCTTTTTTAAAGGTTGCGGACAAGGCTGCATCGTTCAGGAGAGTTCCGAGCCAGGGTACGGAACTGGACAGCAATTCCCCACATAAGATTTTCCCTGGTGGCAGATTCAGTAGCGCAGTCTCAGCAGAAGAAGACCACGAACCGGAATTCCGCCAGGAATGCGGTATGAGTAGCCATAGTGGGTCGTCTCTATTCCACAGGGGTAGCCCAGGTTAGGGCCTTCCCAAGAGGAGGCCAATGATAAATGTCACCTGGATCACTCCGTGACAAATTGAGACAGCATGATTTCGATGTGCAGGGAGCAATGGATAATAAAGCCCCTGCATAGCATGGGGTCCCCATCATATTTGTCGGGGATTGACAGTCGTGGCCTGGGTTCAGCGGCAGGAAGACAAGCCGGGCAGCAATAGACACGACAGGAGTAGGAAGCAGGCAGGTTAGGTGTATGCTCCGGTGTGAAGATTAGACCTCAGATCAACGCGATTACCACGCTAGAGCCTTTTTGACTTAATGCCCCGCAATCCTGCTTCCGGGTCGCGCAGCTTTGACGTCACATCCGGTCTACGTCACATCACCAGAAGTAGACGCCAGAGTCGGCCGGAAGACTGCCAAAAGAGCGCATTTGCGAACACATCGCGTTCCGGGTGTCCTAGGCTCCAGGAGCTGCGGGCAGAGCCAGAGAAACACAGCTCGACGGGGCAGAGGAAAGGGCTGTGACCCGATTGAGGCCCGAACTGAGTGGGGTAAGGAACAAATCCCGCACCTCAGTGCTCCCCCCTCACTGTCCCAACTAAAGGGAAGTGAGGAGAGAACTTTCTCTCCACTCCCTGCCCTGTGTAGGGACAGGAAGCGACTGGAGTGTGGAACTGGGGGAGTGGCATTTAACCTCTCTGCTTCCTGTCCCTACAGAGGTCAAGGGTCATCCTCCAGTTGGGGCCGTCATGGGGGACGCTATGGAAATGTGGAATAAACTGCCGGTAATAGTTTGTGAAGCCTGGGAACCTTTGGATGGTTTGTAAACCTTCTGGACGTGGCCACTGCAGTACTGCAGACATTTAAGAAGGATTCATCGGGAGACTTTTGTCGGAGGAAAGGAAGACTCCTTTAGTGAAACAGACACTTCTCAAGCTTAGCGTAGAGTCGATTAGCCATAGGCGGCCAAGAACTTGCCGTATGTGAGACTGGTGGGTCTCGAGGTCTAGAGAGAACACCAAGATGGGGCAGTCATAGGGACGATGTGGGGGCAATGTCTCTGCCTGCCCCTTAGAGAACACATCGGCAAAGTCCCGGTAACTTGTAGGTAGGCCCTCTAAAGGCTTAGGAGTCACTGAGAAGGCCAAGACAGCCACTGGCCGAGGCGTCTCCATACAGCGGGACTGACACTCGTTCACCCAACGAAGAATCTCCCACGTCATCCAGTTGAGAACAGGTGCATGAAGCTGCAGCCACTGAAGACCCAGAAGGAGGAACAAGATAGAGCGGGGCAGCACGTAGACGGACAGCCTCTCCTTATGCAGAGCACCGACTTGCAAGGAAATTGGCTCAGTGAGCCGGTTCAGAGAGGATTTGTCCGCTGACCGAGGAGATAACCAGAGGCTTCACGAGAAGGACCACAGGGAAGTGGTGCCGGGAGACCAGGCGGCATCCAAAGTTCCCCGCAGAACCGGAGTCCAAGAAAGCAGAGACCTGGATCTGGGTGGAGGTGCCAATGCTGAGGAGAACAGGAATAGTCAGGCGTGGAGAAGCTTTACTCACACCTAAGGACGCTTTTCCCAAGAACCCTAGGTGCTGGCGTTTCCCAGATGTTGGGGACGAACAGGACAAGTCACAATTGAAGTGCTCTGGGCTGGCACAATACAAGCAGAGGTTCCCCAAATGTCGTCTGGAATGCTCCTGGAGGGAGAGTCGGGTTCTGTCCACCTGCATAGGTTCCTCAGCAGACAACACAGGCGGAGGATGGAGCAGCTTTTGGAAGGCAGGTGCCAAGCGAGGAAAACGTCTAACCCGGGCTTGTGGGTGCTTAAACAGTAATTCCTAAGCACGCCTTAAACTGCACGTCAATCCGAGTGGCCAGTGTGATGAGACCACTCAGAGTAGACGGCAGGTCATGATCAGCCAAAGCATCTTTGACCTGAGAAGAGTCCTTTTTTAAAGGTTGCGGACAAGGCTGCATCGTTCCAGGAGAGCTCCGAGGCCAGGGTACGGAACTGGACAGCAAATTCTCCCACATAAGAGTTTCCCTGGTGCAGATTCAGTAGCGCAGTCTCAGCAGAAGAAGACCACGGACCGGAATTCCGCCAGGAATGCGGTATGAGTAGCAATGAGCGGGTCGTCTCTATTCCACAGAGGGGTAGCCCAGGTTAGGGCCTTCCCAGAGAGGAGGCCAATGATAAATGTCACCTTGGATCACTCCGTGACAAATTGAGACAGCATGAGTTCGATGTGCAGGGAGCAATGGATAATAAAGCCCCTGCATAGCATGGGGTCCCCATCATATTTGTCGGGGATTGACAGTCGTGGCCTGGGTTCAGCGGCAGGAAGACAAGCCGGGGCAGCAATAGACACGACAGGAGTAGTCTCAGGAACCAGATGCTGATGCTGATTGGCTAGAAACTGCTGCAGCCTGGCGGTGACTTGTCCCAGCTGTTCGCATTGTGCAGCAATCTGCCGGGACTGCTGGACCACGATGGTGGCAAGATTGGGTTGAAGGGAAGCGGAACCATGGCGGGATCCATGGGCAGATCTTACTGTCAGGATTTGGGATCAGTGGATCCTCTGGACCACCGTGGGAGGTGGTACTTGCCAACACTTGGGACCGGAATCTAAGTGGCACCTGGTCTTCACCAGAGCCTGCCGCAAAGCAGGGCAGGGCAGGGCACCACCAGGCTCAGGGCTGGCGGCAGAGATGCATGGTCAAGTCTAATACAGGGTCAGTACCGGGAGGTCCAGGCAGATGGGAACGGGAACACAGGAACGGACAGGACGCAAGGAGGCACGGAATTAGGAACATGGGACACAGGAATATCACAGGAGAGCTTTCGCCAAGGCGTAGGCACAAAGATCCTGCAGGGTTTGCAGGAAAATGCAGGCTTAAGTAGAATTGCTGAAAATGGGCAGCACCAATTAGTGGTACGCTGGCCCTTTATATCTTTTGAGTCGGGAACGCATGTGAGCGGCCGAGGAATGTGCAAGGCCGAGCAGGAGCCGGGACCCTGCTATATGGGTCGCGGAATCCCCCGTGACAATTTGTTGGAATCTAAATGGATTCAATACTAAATTACTTGGAGAGAGAACACAAAGCATCATGGGATCTGTGGGTAGCTTGTATTGGCCTCAACTTCAGGGAAGGTACAGGAAGAGCTAGGTCTATGCCCACTTCACCTTTCTTAACAGAAAATGCCATAACTTTGGAAAGAAAAGAGCGAGCAGCACAATATGGGCATATTTCTGTGGGGATCACGTATGAGAATTTGGTAAAATCATTATAACAGGTACGCTTTAAGATATGTAACTATATTGTAACATAATTACCAGTAATTAGGCTCTATTGTCACTAACCACATGCTGATTTCTTGTCATTCCTTGGTTACACTAGTACTTGCAACAGTTTCAACCCAGAGCTTAGCGATTATCCAGATGTGTCCAGCTTCTACTGAATAAAACTTGTCCACTTTTTAAATTCAGTAAGAGAAGCGACAAAGGAAACCAAATTGCTATCAGTTAAGTGAATTGAAAAATCAGCTTCAATGGCAGAATTCTGATGGAAATGTCTTGAAAAGTAACGAAAATTTACTCTAATAAATTTGACAAAAAACAAATAGTTCCACACAAATTAACCCCTTAAGGACGCAGCCATTTTACAGCTTAAGGCTCAGCCCCATTGCGCTGCTTTATATGGTTATAACTTTTGAACACTGTTACTTATCATAGCGATTCTGAGATAGTTTTTTTTCCCCACATGTTGTACTTCATTTTAGTGGTAAATGTAGGCTGATAAGTTTTGCGTTTATTTTCCAAGAAAAAAAGAAAAAATTATGAATTTTTTGAAAAATTTTACTTTTTTTTAAATTCGAAATCATTACATTTTCAGGTAGATAGATTTACCACCTAAATAAGTTGCTGAATAACATTTACCATATGTCTACGTTACATTTTCATAATTTTTGAAATGTCTGGATAATATATTTTGATGTCGCACGGCTTACAAATCAAATAGCGATTTTCCGTATTTTCAGAATTTACTCTTTTGTGGATAAATACTGTTTTGAATCCCCTATATCAGTGTGGCGAACCTATGGCACGGGTGCCAGAGGTGGCACTCAGCACTTTCTGTGGCAACCCAGGTCTTCACCCCAATCAGAGTTTGCAGATATGACTCAAGGCTTCTCCTGTGTTCATAATCCGCAGGACATCTGCCTCCAAGCTATTTCAAAGTGACATCCGTGGCTGCGCATGATACAGCCGAGGGGGCAAGAAGGTGTGATAAGATGGATTGTCCTTTGAACTCTTGTTTTGGGTCTCTGATTCTCCTCTTCGGGGTAGCCCGGAGGAAGCTACAATCCAAATTTCTCCTATCTTTCTATAGTTTTTGTGAACTCGGGACACGCAATTGATTAAACACTGTGCTACAGCAGGGATCAATCAGTTCTACTGCTTAAAGTGTCATGTGGCACTTTGCGACATACAAGTGGGTTTGGTTGTATCCGTGGACACTCCGTCTCCCAAATGGTTCGCCAATCACCCCTGCTCTTCAACCGCCTAATTCCCCGTCTGTCCCCCCTCCCCCTCGTCCTCCACAGTACTTTTCCCCTCTCATTGTTAACCCCTTGAGATCTTCATAGTAATTGAATCAAAATGGAGGTGAAATTTAGAAATTGTGCCAGTTATACGTTCATTTAGCCCTAAAATTTACATTTCCAAAAGATAAAAATAGAAAACCCACCATAAAATTTGTTCTGCAATTTCTCCCAAGTACAGAGACCCCCCACATGTGGACGTTACTTGTTTTATGGGTGCACAGTGGGGTGCAGAAGGGAAGGAGCGCCCTGCAGCTGCCAGGATTTTAGTTTCCTCATTGGCCCCTTTTGTAGGCTATAAAACTTTCACTTTTTCGTTATTGGGGCCATGTGAAGGCATTTTTTTTTTTGCGGGATGAGATGCTTTTTCCAGTGTTGCCATTTTGGGGTTGGTATCACCTATTGTTGAAAATTTAGGAACTCGTTTTTGAGGGCAGGAGTAGAAAAGCATAAGTTCTGTACTGGATTTTTGACTTCTTTTTTTTTTCGTGTTCACCATTTAGCCTAATAATCATGTTATCTTTATTCTATGGGTCGATACGATTACGGGGATACCAGACTTAAATATATTTTCTTACATTTTACTAAATTTGTCAAATAAAACCGTAATGTGGGGAAAAATCTATCATTTTTGCATTGCCGTCTTCCAAGTGGCATAACATTTTTTCTTTTTTGGCTACGGAGCTGGTTGATGGCTTGATTTTTGCGGGACATGTTGTACTTTGCACCAGTATCATTCTGGAGTACATATGTTTTTTTGATCACTTTTTATTGCATTTTTTGTAAGATTGAATAGGTAAAAATGATAATTTTTGGTGGGTTTTCAACAGTTTCTTTTAATGGCGTTCATCGTACGGGTTCAATAATGACTTTTATTCTACGGGTTGTTACGGACGCGGTGATACTATATATGTGGGGTATTTGTTATGATTTAGACTTTTTTGGGGGGGTTATATGTCTCTTTATATGTTATGGGGCTTATGGGCATTTTTATTGATTTATTACTTTATTTTTTATTGAATAACATTTTTTTTTAACTTTTTCACTTTTTCCACCATGGGACATGAACAAGCAATCATCTGATTGCTTGTTCATGATAATACTCTGCAATACTCATGTATTGCAGGGTATTATCAGTGTCAGCCTATGCACTTGCATAGGCTGGCGCTGTGCCAGTAAGATGACATCACAGACGCCATCTTACTGGCAGTGCCTGCGGGCAGTGCTGGGGACCAGATCGGATCCCAGCACTTCCATAGCAGCAATCGGCACCCCCCGAAAACGGTTTGGGGGGCGATCGTGGGGGAAAGACCCTCCCAGAGGCATGTTAGATGCAGCGGTCGGTGTAGTGTATGCTGTGTTCTGTGTGTGTGTGTGCGTGTAGTGTATGCTGTGTTCTGTGTGTGTGCGTGTATGTCCATAAGTCAGAATGGCTTCAGTGAAAAAAGCTAATGTGGGTTTTCTGTCTCAGAAAGAGCCGGGCTCATGGGTATAATTCATACATGTGCCGCTCACATAGTCCATGCCAACTCGCTTCTGCTCATTCTATAGATCAGGACAGTTGCTGACACGCCATTGTATCCCGAGATAGAATGCCGTAACTGAGGTTACATGCACACATCTGCATGAGCTGAAGAAGCAAGTCAGCTGAAGCAGTATCCCTTCGCTCTCCATATTGAGATGAGTGGCTGCTCCAGAAATCAGGTCAGGAATCGGACCTGCTCAATCGCCGCACAGCTAAGACAGTGTGGTGAGACACAATGGACCACATTTATCAAAACTAGTGCAGTCTGCCTGTGGTGTGTGCATGGTCTTCATGAATCTGGTGCCCCCAGCACTGCTTGCAAGTGTGCTACATTTTTTGGGGCACTTTATTACTGATGTGCACAATTCTGCAGCATGAATAAAAGTGCCACTTTAAGTGCATATTTTTTGCAGCCACAACACAAAACTGGTGCGTTCAGAAGCTGGGAATAAATTTAAATCCCACCACCTCATGAATACCTGAAGTTTCTAGTCTACATCGCAGCAGTGTTTGCTACCGTTATCAGAGGTTTCCGGTAACGCTAGTAGTGTTACACTGCTGCAATGTTTTTACAGGCGACAGTTCTGATTTAGACTTTTCTGCGCATTATGTCTCAATATGTTATGGTGCTTTAGGCATTTATTGACTTATTCGTTAATGAATAACTTTTCCACCATGTTCCCATGACGGCCCCACCTGTAGGGACAGGAAGTTACAAGAGGTTAAAAGGCTCCTCCCTAGCACCCAACACCAGTGTCTTCCTGTCCCTACGGAAGATAGGTTGCAAGAGGTTCTCCGATTCGGAGAAATGAAAATTTTTTCCTTTATTTTTTAAATTTAGCCCTCTTCCACACTCAATGTGTTGGGAAAAGGCCATCCCCTTCCCTCTTCTCCCCCTCTGATCGGTTCCCATGAAGCGGTCCCGCGAGACTAATGCTGGGACCGAAACTGAAAAAGGGGGAGAAACATTTTTTCTTTTCTTTTGCACTTGCCTGACAGCAGGTTGAGGTAAGTAGTTTTCATAGGTGCCGGGTGTACTCCAGGGGGCGCCTTGCACGTTAATGGTACAAAGAAAGGGGGAAATGCGGCCGAGTATAACCTACTGAGTGCGTCCCCTCTAGATGGCGGCAGGCGCGCATCCTTTGAACCCCGCAGTCACTTTACGCCGCGTCATCATTAGGTGCCCCCAGAAGGCCCTGAGCATCATATGGCACCGCCGGGAGCACATATAAGGCCCGCGCTTTCACAGGTGCACCAAATCAAACAACTCCGGCACATCGATTGGCCCGATTGTACTTCCGGTTTACCTGGAGAGGGAAGGGGACGGAGCCCATCAGGTGAACGCCGACCCCACATTCAAAAGCGTTGTGGGATATGCTAACTGTGGCTCCAGTGCTTCCTCAGCAAGAACATGGTAGACGAAGCAGATAACTTGTTCCAGGTCCTGGTACCAGTAAGTACAAGTCCTGGGCTGACCTCTCTCACACATATGTATATGTTTTTTATAATTATCTATCATATGTATTCCTTAGGGAAAGAGCCTAAGGAAAAAGAACAGAGAAAGAGAGAAAGACCCGCTAAAAAAAAAACCCATCTAAAACATGTGGGTTATGTAATACTGAAGTAGCAGAGGATTATAAAAAGCTATTATGTCCAGACTGCTTAACTAAAGTCCTTAGAGAGGAAAGATCTTCCCTAATAGACGATCTAAAACTAGCAATTAAAGAGGAAGTTTCCTCTATTGCCGCACATCTACCCGAACCCCCCAGGAAAAAGATCAGGTACGCTCAATCCTCTTCATCGGATCAGGATACAAAATACCTCTTCTCATCAGAGGATCTAGATAACCTGTTAAATGCTTTAAGACACTTTAGATACTGAAGATATCGTAGAACCCACCTCTGTTCAAAACAAGCTTTTTGGGGGATTAAAACATAAAAAGAAGCGGGTCTTCCTAGTTGTAGACACACTTAAAGATTTAGTGTTAGACGAATGGAAAGATCCTGAGAAGAGTATATCTGATTCCTAAAGAATTTCGAAATAGACAAATTTTTGAAGACAATACCTTATGGCAGTGATGGGGAACCTTTTAGTGCCCAAACTACAACCAAAAACCACATATTTTTTCCAAAGTGCCAATGGGACAATTTAAGCAGTAACTTATTACTCACTGCCCTTTCACAGGTTTAAATTGTATAGGCACCTGAGGACACCAATATGGTAGAAAGAAGAAGTTTGGATTATGACTGTAGCTTCCTTCTAGGGTCCTCAGCTGCCTGGGACGGCAAGAGGTTTTGAGTCCTGTCTGGTGAACCCTGTCCTGGGGTGATGGCACAGGTGCCCATATAGAGGGCTCGGAGTGCCACCTCTGGCACCAGTGCCATAGGTTTGCCACCACTGCCTTATGGGATGCTATTCCTAAGGTAGATGTACAGGTCACAAAAGTGGTAAAAAAGACTGACCTCCCCTTTGAGGACATTGGCCAACTTAAGGATCCCTTAGACCAATGATGGCGAACCTTTTAGCAGCCAAGTGCCCAAAAAGCAACTCAAATCCCCCCTTATTTATCAACCAAAAATTAAAGCAGTAAGATATTGCTCTCTGTTCTTCAACTTTCAACCTTATTGGCCTCCCGAGGACATCAACACAGTAGAAAGATGGAACATTTTACCTTCTTTCCAGTGTCCCTCTGTGCACAGAGAATCAGCAGGAGATCCTCCAAAGATAATTCGGCCCTGTCAATTCATTCTCCCTCTTCCTACAGTCTCAAGTAGAGAAGTATAAAAATAGGACCGAAAGCAGCATCTTAAGTTTCTTGGAACTTCAGGAAGATTCTTTTAGTCTTGTCTGGTGTGCTGGGGCAATGGCTCGGGTGCCCACAGAAAGAACTGAGTGCCGCCTCTGGCACCAGTGCCATAGGTTCGCCACCACTGCCTTAGACCGTAAAGCTGATGCTCTTTTAAAGAGCATGGGAAATGTCATCATTAAATATTAAACCAAATATAGCTTCCACATCGGTAGCCAGGACCCTATTCTTTTCGCTTTTGGAATTAGAATCCCATCTGATAGAATCCATGCCTCTTAAATCCACTACCGAGTTCCTGGCCGATGCCTCTGCTGAGGCCTTAAGATTTTTGGCTAAGGAAGCAGCCTTCACAAAATTTGGTTTGTAGATCTTTGTGGCTAAAGCAATGGGGAGGCCATGTCAAGTCAAAAACCATGCTGTGTGGAATTCCCTTTCAGGGAGAATTTGTATTTGGTAGTGAGCTGGATTCGATCCTTGAAAAGGCTGCTGATAAAAAGAAAGGGTTCCCGGTTAGTAAACCTCCCCCTAAAAATCCCTTTCCCTTTTGTCCCTCTAGAGAAAATAAATCTCCAGAGGCAAGGGAAAAACTGGTAGATGGAGCTACGCCAAAGGGGGGCAGGTCGAGGTTCTCTCTTCAACCCTGACAAGAAACAAAAAACAATGACCAACAGATGATTGCTTGCTGATGATAATACTCTGCAATACTGATGTATTGCAGGGTATTAGCTGTGAGCCTTTTCACAGGCTGACACTGTCTTTATGACATGATCAAACCCCAGGGCTGCCATCGGAATGATGTGCCCAGGGCGATCATGCTGCGGTTACGCAGACTGCAGCATTTAACAGGCATCAGCTGTGTCTGATACATCGGACGCTGAGCGCTAAGGGGTTAATAGATGTAATCTGTGGCAAGGGGGACAGGATATTTAACTTGCCAACATATATGATAAAATGCAATAAAGCCAAATCTATTTTTAGAGTGAATGCACACTGTGTCCTGGCCTTAAAGCAACTTCAAAAGAAAGCATAGGACTAGCTAAGGCTACCCTGTTTCCCCGAAAATAAGACAGTGTCTTATATTAATTTTTGCTCCTAAAGAGTCTCTAGGTCTTATTTTCAGGGGATGTCTTATTTTTCCATGAACAAGAATTTACATTTATCATTGAACAAAAAATCAACTTCTCTAACCTCCTTATGACTCTCCAAACTCTGAATTTCATGCTGTATTTACTGTGACTCCATTTCTATTAGAATCATTGGCCCCAATCTTTCATGTTAGTTAGTAAAAGCACTTTCCATAAATGACTGGTAGTTGCTGGTATCACATTTGCAGCACAACATTCAGTGATTTACTTCCATTAATTCTTCCCCATGTCACAACCTTCTGCAGCATCTAAAAGATTTACTAATACTAATGTATGGCGCAGGGGGAGCTGCTGCAATGACTGCCGCTAGGTCTTATTTTCAGGGGAGGCCTTATATTTCTAAGCCTGAACAAAATTGTACTAGGTCTTACTTTCGGGGGATGTCCTATTTTAGGGGAAACAGGGTAGTCCTTAGCTTTCTTTTTATATATGATAAAATTGCCAACAGGCTTAACCTTTACAATATTCTAAACATTCCAAACATTAAATCGTGCAAGATAAAATGACCATCAAAAAAATGGCACAGCTACTATACAGCTGGAAATAGACAAGTCAGATATGTACAGCCAGTTAGCCTATGCAGTAAGGTCTAGCAGGGACATGCTGGTGTATGGTACTGGGAAAGTAGGAAAAGAGGCAGTAATGGTCCTGGTGGTTGAGTCCCTATTAGACCCCATGGCAAGACCCATTTTTCCCAAAAAGATCCTCACCCTGACAAGAACACTTCCCTTTAAAAAGCCAAGAGAGGATAGAAAGGCAAACAAGGGGAAACTGAATAGCGCTCAGAGTAGTATTACTTATTCGAGTATGGGTGGTGGTAGCAGAGAAAGAATAACAATCGGACTGAGGCTCTCCAGATATGGTTGTGCTATATTAGGCACAACACTAATAAGCGTTTGGTATGAGGTGGGTTGGTGGGTAATGAGGTGCTGCCTTCAGACAATGGGTATCGGGACTCTGTTGCCAGGACGGTCGCGATCGGAATGTGAAGTAGGTAGAGTTGTCTGTTGTGGCGCACACACATATTCAGGTATGATACATCATGGTACGAAAAGCATTTATTTAAAAATCTCGGATCACAATGCGTTGGAGTAGCGAAGACTCCTTTCTCAAGCGGTATGAGACTGCAGCGTGGGGAATGTAGATCTCGTCCCAATCGCTTGCTTGTCTCATACCACTTGAGAAAGTGAAAAATAAAATGCTTTTCGTACCATGATGTATCATACCTGAATTTGTGTGTGCGCCACAACAGACAACCCTTAACCTACTCATTAAAAAGCTACATGATGGGGAGCAATAGCCCAAATTTTATCAAGGCAAAAAGTGATTGAACACAGAATACCAGAATTGTGTACATTTTAAGAAATCATATGCAAATATAAAGGACAGATGTAGTTGGGAATTAGATCTTAAATTGTACAACAGAATAATACTTTGTTAAAGATCCAAAATGCTGATGTGTATTGGAAGCTGAGAATCATGGCTGTGGGCACATCAGGCAAAATGTGTAAAGGGTAGCAGAAACCAGTAGAACAGCGAATTGGAGGATTAATCGCACAAGAAAAAGTCTATTTGCATAGATGTTACACATGTAGGATTAAGGAAAAACAAATGACACATTTATGGTTTGCCGTTCAACTTTTATTTTAATAAAATCAGTAATGCACAGCACATGCAGTGCCAAGCATCTATACTAGTACAATAAGCAAAATCTAAACTAAAGCGACTTGAGAGTCAATCTTGACATTTAGCAAGTTCAAATCCATTCTTTGCATATAAATGAGAACCTTATTCTTGTTAAAAAGGTATTGCCAAAGTTACTTGCTAATATGTAATCATTGAGGACACAAGTCACTGATTCAGTATGACAAAGATAAACCACATGTTTGAGGATTGCAATGTGCCAGACATTCACTGAAATAAAAAAAAAGTAACCACACAACTAAACAAAACTCACGCAACAAACATCTGAGAATCTGGACACTTCACGTCAGTGTTTTGAAGTGTTTCATTAATATCTTAAGACAAGTGTATCAAAACCTTGGCATGTTTAATTTCAAGTTGCCAATTATATTTTAATTACACCAGAATCTTATGGCTGCTCAGCCAATACTGGGTCTGCTTAATTTGACTTAAGAGTTTAATATGACTTAACATTAAAAGCTCACGCTACCCCGAAATATATAATTTCACGCATACGTTGACATTCAACATTCAAGTGCCAGTGTTTTTGTACTGTCTTTTGGTCAAGTTTCTTTAAGCTTTCAAAGAATCACTTAGGCTTACAAAAATAAATATTTGTCAAAATGTTCAATAAATATTACACAAAACTAGCAGCAAAAAGTATCTAGAAATCCATTGTGTGCAAAATAGTTGCTTCCCCATCTATCACTCCCATGGTCCCAAATAAGTCTCAATCCTGCCCTAGACTCCAAGCAGTGTTTGCCATTGCAAAGAGACAAAAATAAGATTTGAGTTTAAAGGACACGTACACAAGACTTATATAAAAATTCTCTGAATGTGCAATAAAAGAAGTTTTGTAGAAAGTTATGGGCAAAAATGTACAAGGGCCACCTATATTTTAAATAGCACCATAACAATTACCTCAATACTGTCAAGTGCACCTACAAAAAGACTTCGAGCAAGGCACAAAACACTTGAAAAATCTATTGCACTTTAGATTTTTTGTCATTCCTACGCCACTGGAGTTGTTACAATTTAACCATGTATAGAAAGCTAAATTTCAAGTGGCAAAGGTGTAAAAGGTGGGAATTAGTCTTTGGCCAGATTTAGCATTGACATACTAAATACAATGGAAACCTATGCAACTAAAACTGACTAAACTGCACACTGACAGATTTTATACCTTGTGCAGTCATGTACATTTGTTCCCCCAAAGATCTTAAGATTTCAATTTACTCATCTGGAGCCATTTTACAAAGTCTACTGTAAGCCAAGCATGTTAACCTCTCAACGCAGCTTGAACAGAGTAATGTGAATCTGCATTAAAATAAAGCCTGCTGCATAATTCTTCCTGTTCATTCCCTCTTGACCAAAAAACATCAACACTAGCATGCGTTATTAGCCCAAAATCAGCCAGGCCTGTCACAGAACCACAAAATGCTGTGGTCAGCCATTCTGCCTTTTTCACGACAGGCTTAATTTGATGATACTTCCTACCAAAAAACCAAGTTTCAGATAGTTTAACGTTTCCTGTAATGTTTGGCCCATAGCTGACTAGCTCACAAGTTACTTATCTGCCTAAACATTGTTAAAGGAATTGCTGTATTGCGTTTGAAAAAACAGTGCCTCATGTGTACAAACACATACACCTATGTGACTGGAATGGCTTATTAAAAAGACTCAGGTTCTAAGTACCTTTCCAGGATAGAGTGAGCAAATCAGAACTGAACTTTATACAGTTTGCCACATTAGAAGCTATTCAGATATGCATTACGGTTCTGCTGCCTCGAGGAGGCCAGCTTAACAGATCTAATGTGGGCTTACTGCACGAGTTTGTTTTTCCCTTGTAATCTTAAATGTATGGATGAAACGATTCCTGTTTTGAGTTGTATCACACCTGTGTGCCAAGGTTTGATTTCGCCCAAGTTCAGTAAATTTATTTTCTCTTAACAATTTTGATCTTGAGCAATACTGAGCCAACAGGACATCAAAATAAAAAGTTGTCTAAAGTTAAAGGCACAGTACATTAACAAACAAACTTATCCTCAGTCAAAATAAATGCAGTTGTTGGGTAAGGGGTGGAATTAGGAATTAATCCAACACTACAGCAATGAAATCTTCCAACACCATCAGAGTAGGTCTCTTTTTCCTATTGTGTCTTCATGGCCCAGAGCTCCCGTGAAAAGAAAATTCAGTGGAGAATCACAGCTGGTAATGTACAAGTTCTTGAAGCTACACAAGGTATAGTCTGGCTAAAGTTACATGTGGTTTCCATATTAGCTTGTTTGGTTGAGTCAGTTTTGCAGTAGTGGGCTTAGTTGCCCCACCAGTCAACTTGGGAGCTGCCTCCATAATTTCCTCCATAGCCATCGCTGTTATAGAAGCCACCATATCCACCTGTGTGCAGAAATGAATGTGACATTAAAGTGGTATCACTAAGAAAAGTAATTTAATCTTGGCAATTTTCTTCACGGAAAAAACCTTCGCAGGAAAGGCACAAGCCTGTAAATTATTATTTTTTTTTTTTTTAACCAAAATTGGTTTATATGGATAGTGAAAGAATATACACTACACAATTTTATAGAATATATAAATCATGTAGAACCAAAGCCAAATGCACCATATGAACTTAAACTACCAACATAGATCTTACCTCCACCAAAACCCCGGCTTCCACCGTGACCACTGCTTCTTCCGCCTCGACTGCTGCCAAAGCTGCTGCTAGCACTACTGCTCTGCCTGTAGTCCCTTGCACCAAATCCACCACTAAACCGACTAGGAAAGAAAGAATTAATGAATTTATGTAGGTTTCTTAACTGTAAACTTAAGACTCACAAAACAATGTATTACCTCTTTGAGCGTCCTCTGCTGCTACTCTTGTGATGTTGTTCATAGGCCATGTTCTCCAGCCAAGAAGGTACCTCTTGTTTTGCTTCTACCAAAAGGTCTAGCAAATCTTTTGTTATGTTTACGTTCTTATCATTGAAAAAAGATGTTGCAAGACCTGTAAAGAAAACCACGAAAATTAGGTTTAGGACTGGTTTTGCATTGTGCCGAATCATATTTTATGGATTTTATAGTATTTTTATACATGTGAAAATCCCAGTATATAGATTGCAACAAGTTGTACAAGATAACTAGGTGATTTATTTTAAGGTGCATTTCAAGAAGTGTTCACAGGTTTATTATTTTTAATAAGATTGGCCATATTAGTGTTTCTAGAACATGGATTTCTTTTGTATTATATCAATGAAGTCAATAAATGAACATTTTATATGAATGGAGTGTTGTAGTGTATTTATTTTATCAATTTTTGCTAGGCTTATGAATGTGCAGGTTGTGAATATTCTGGAAGGACTGCAATAGTCTAGTTAATAGTCCTCAGCTAGTGATTCCTTTATCAAATCTCTGGCTAAAACTATAAAAATCTTTATTACAGTAAAATTAATAAATCTGGCCAATATCAAATAACAGGAATTTTACACACCAATTTAATATCAGTCATGTATCATTGCAAAGTAAATTCAGAGCTTTGTACTCTTAAATCAGCTGATGACCAACATCCCAGTTCATGGGGTATTCTAGGAATATGAATCTCAGCTTTCTGACCAAAGCTTTTTTATACTTATTTGTTAAAAAGCCTTAACTTTTTTGTGCAATGCTGTAAAAAGTTTTGTAGCTTTTTTTGATACAGGGATAGTTAAGAGTTTTTTCCATTTTAGTTTTCTGGAGGGTTAGAGTAAAAAAAAGGGAGTTATTTTTATGTACAGAATACATTTTTCATGTATCAAATTAACTTAAAACTACCATAATAAATCCTACCTAGTGTGTGCCAAAGTCATTTTGATATACATTATGTATAGTCTACGGCAAACGTGGTACCTATGGTGATGTTTTTATGGAGCAGGGTAGAGTTTTTTTAATTTAAGGAATATTAATGTTCATTTATTGATAATTATAAATTTAACACCTACAAATTACATATGTCTCCCCTGGGGCTATTCAATACCTCTTGGGAACATTTCCAAGTGTTTCTTTTAATTTCTGGTTTTCACCTGTAATAGGGGCATTTATAAGAACCCAGTTACAGGTGAACAACAACCCCTCTGGGGGGGGGGGGGGCGGCATCAAATGTTTGATCAGAGCTGGACTAGTTCTGATTATACCCAGAAGCTTATATTAAGCTCTACAGATCCAGCAATTACATGACCGCCAGGTCTGTAGAGCTGGAGGGCAGCACCAGCTCTCCCATCTACATAATGCTGCTTCAGCACGATGCCGTGAGGATCAGAGAAGGCAGATGCGGTTGTAAACCCCATCTCCCTCAGGTCTCAGGCTGTCAGAGGTGGACCTGCGCCTGCAGTTGGCGCAGGAGAAGAATGATGTCACTGCAGACTCAATGTCACACACACTTTACAAAATGCCAGAATTAAAGGTCCACCACACTTACCAAGATTACCAACACGGCCTGTACGACCTATTCTATGTACATATTCCTCAATGTCACTGGGAAGATCGAAGTTTATAACATGCTTGACGTTTGAAATATCAAGACCTCTTGCCGCTACCTAGATTAGAAA
Source organism: Engystomops pustulosus (assembly GCA_019512145.1). Classification (NCBI taxonomy): domain Eukaryota; kingdom Metazoa; phylum Chordata; class Amphibia; order Anura; family Leptodactylidae; genus Engystomops; species Engystomops pustulosus. The sequence continues at coordinate 208,405,177 of CM033642.1, forward strand.
AAAATATTTTTGCATAAAATAGTAAAAGGCTACAGAAAAAAATTCTGCTTCCAGTTGCTGATTAATAAAAATGCTTACTGCTGTTGCCACAAGAATTGGGCTTTTTCCAGACCGGAATTGATGAAGTGCTTCTTCACGATCTCGTTGAGATCTATCTCCATGGATACTTGTGCAAGCATACCCTTCATGGTAAAGGAAGTCCTCAAGGGCATCTGCACCCTTTTTAGTTTCAACAAATACTAGAGTTAATGAATCCTTGCCTAAAAAAAATGTAAAAAAAAATGGACAAATGAAATAAAAGCATTCAGCCATCAGTAATTATTGACATTCCAAGTCTAATTGCTTACCTGTGGCATTGAGAAGATCCAATAAAAATGATCGCTTATCCAATTCCTCTACCCAAACAACTTTTTGTGTTATGTTCTCAGATGTGGAGCCTACTCTGCCTACTGCCAAGAAAATGTATTCATCCAGAAAGTCTCGTGCAAGGATCTGTAAGGGGATGGAGAGTCAATTAGAAAAAAAAAAAAATTTTTACAAGACGAGTAGGCAAGATAATTTGTGGGATTTGTACCTGGATTTCTTTGGGGAAGGTGGCACTGAACATCATGGTCTGACGAACACCTTTGGGAGGCATAGTGTCTTGTTCAACTATTCGCCTAATTTGGGGCTCAAATCCCATGTCAAGCATTCTATCAGCTTCATCCAATACAAGATAACTTAAAAATAAGATTTTTTTAAGAGTAAGAACAGTATCAAATTGTGACTGAAACAGGTTAACAATTTGCAGATGACACCCAAAATCAACCAATAATGAATTCTGACATACTTGCAACAGTCCAGGCCAATCTTTCCACGTTCCATCATATCAACTAGACGACCAGGTGTAGCCACAAGCAAGTGGCAACCCCGTTCCAAGTCTCGAATCTGCTGTCCAATGTCTGCACCACCATACACAACACATGGACGTACTCGGGATCTGTAAGCAAACTAGTAATGGAAAGAATAAAGGTTTGTAAAGCTTTTTCCTGTTACTGGGCCAACACATTGATGCAAGTAAGTTCATGAGCACCATACCTTTCTGGCTTCTTCATAGATCTGTACTGCAAGCTCTCTTGTTGGAGCCAATACAAGGGACAATGGGAACTGTTTGCGTCTTCCATACCTTCCATTATCCTAATAAGTAAAAAAAAAAAAAAATTAAACTCCCGACAGCATCACAATATTCACAGAGTGAAATCACATGCATTCTAAAAACTGCATTTTAATGTTCCTTGTTTAATATGTCCCAAGTTTGTTGGAGAAACTTCTCACAGTAAAGTGGTGCCTCAAGTACAAAGTACTATGGAATTCTAGTATGCAGGGGTACATTTCAGTTTAATATGGAACCTGCCCTATATGGATAGGGCTCAAAGTATTAAGATCTGTCAGTCCCAGTAATTAAAAAAGTACCTTTAAGTGCTTCATGGCATCACCAGGACCATCGGTGTAGATCTGACTTAAGATAGGGAGCAAAAAGGCAGCAGTTTTTCCAGATCCTAAAAGCAAAAACTGTTTATATTAGCACACAAATACCTAGAAGTAATGACATACAAAGCTTTGGTTTCTAATGTCAATATTTATAACCCTTAGATAAGCAACCTAACCAGAAAAAGCTGCTTTTATAGTTTTAAAAAGCTGTAAATTGGCCCATATGTGGAGCCCATATTCGAGGTGATAGAAAAGGTTTATAAAAGCATACCTGTCTGAGCACAGGCCATCAAGTCTCGTTTCTCACTGATGATTGGAATTGCATACTTCTGGACTGGAGTGGGCCGGGTGTAACGAGTCAGTTGAATGTTTCCCATAATTATCTCTCCCATGTTGACATCGTGGAACTTTAGGAAGTTAAGAAAAGAAAAATGAAGTTGTCCACCAACACATCCATTAGGTATAAATGTACAAAGCTGCAACTTATCCATTGGTCTAAAGTTTTTTTTAAATTCTTGTTTTTAAGATTAAAGAGAACCCGTCAGGCAAAATAACCCCCCTAAACTAAATATATTTTCATAAACAGCCATTAGAGAGCATTGCCTCTATCCTTTCATTCTCCCACTGCATAGGAGAGATACAACAGCTCCATGAAGCCATGATATAGCAGAACATGTCAGGTACTTGTGTAGTAAAAAAAAAAAAAAAAAAAAAAAAAAAAAAAAAAAAAAAGGGCATAAGCAGCTAGAAGAGTGGATCCTGCCAGAGGGGGCACACAGCAGTAGACTAGTGTGCTTTGTCTACAATCCTTCATCCTGGTGGTAGATGTTCTGTAAACCAAAGGATAAATTAAACATTTATCAACTATTACTTGAAAGTTTGTAACTGTTGGATGACTAACTGATTAACGCATCCAATACACTAATCAGTTGGTCAGTCATGGACCGGGCCCGTCTGGCATCACCCATGGTTGTAGATAAACTGGTTGTCAACTTATTGATCAGAAAAATAAAGTTCCAACTGTGCTGAACCATGAAGTGACATTAAAGGGAACCTACCACCCCGATTCTACTATAAAGGTAGAAGGGGTGGTAGGTGGATGGATGGGACGTGAGGATAGCCCTTTTTTGGGCTAATCCTCACGTCCCGGGTGTCTTTTACAAAACTTTATTACATCTATTTGCAAATTTTTTTATGCGGCTACTGGGGCGTGGAGTAGCCCGACATTAGGCTACTAGTCGCGGCTACTGCTACTCCACGCCCCAGTAGCCGCGTTACTCCGCCTACCAGGAAATCTTCGGCATGCGCAGTAGTTCCGGCCCCGGAGCCATGCAGCCGAAGGCATGCATTCTGCGCATGCGCAGAACGCAGGGGACCAGGACAAGGGCGCGCAGCTACCAGGAGCTGCGCGCCGAAGATTATCTGGTAAGTGGAGTAACACGGCTACTGGGGCGTGGAGTAGCCGCGACTAGTAGCCTCATGTCCGGCTTCTCCACGTCCCAGTAGCCGCATAAAAAAAAAATTAGCATATAGATGTAATAAAGTTTTGTAAAAGACGTCCTTTATAGGTAGAATCGGGGTGGTAGGTGACCTTTAAGGATACAGAGAAGGTAGAACAGCAAATATATTTAAAAACTTATAAGACTGCTTTCTTGATTTGCCATGCAATAGTAAGGAAAAGTAATTGCTGAGAAATGGATAAGCAAAAATAAATGTGCATATTGCCAAAAACCTTAAATTATATATTAAATTAAACATACGCTTTCAATGTGTGGAGGACAGTTTGAGCCTGTTGCTTCAACTGGAATGTCATCATACTTCTCAAAGTTTATTCCAGTATTACTTCCAGAGAAGAGTTCCCTAAGGAAGGAATCATACAAGTTAAAAACACAACAAACAATATGCTTTGTTTTGTCTTTTGTGTTTAATACTCACTGTTCAATCCGATCATTTGGGGCAAGAGGCTTTGACCAGTCATCTTCATCATTTCGCTCATCTGTCCAACGACTGCTGCCACGATCGTATTTACCAAAACCACCTCTGTCACTCCGATTTCCCATGCCATCAAACCCATCTGTACGCCGATCATCAGATCTATTACACAGTTCAAACAAATAAGCATTTGTATTCCTTCTAAAACTTTGCATACAATAGAAATTTTAAGTTAAGTCCACAGAGGATGGACTTGCTGTAAGCTTTTACCCCTTGTACTTCAACAGGTACAGTTGGCAGCAAATTCTAGTTTTGGGTTAGTAAATGACAGCTGTTTGGTTTTTTCTAAGTAAATTAATCGATTTTGGAATTTTATGCATGTAGGATGTCACCACTTGTACAATGTACCAGGGTGTATATAAATCCAAAAACCACTAGAACATAAGATAAGCTGCAGATTGATTGAATAAAACTTGTCCTGTGTGGACTTACACTAAAAACTTGTTTTTAAGTACCCCCCAATAGACTGCAAAAAGTAATTAATATAAAACCTCAATTCCTGGTGCAGAAGGTACATAGAACTCTGCATCTTACACTGTGGACTGATCTGGGGTGTATTAAAGGCTTACCTGAGGCGCAGTAGGTCCTTTACCAGTTTATGCTCTGGTTGCCTGGGTGCGAGAACAGCACAGGACTACCCCTCAGATTTTTTGGTTGAGGAAAGTGAGCTCACCTTACTTGTGCGCACAAAACACAAGGTGTTTAACAACCATATACTATAGTCTAACCCACAGAAAACTGCAGTTATATAAAAACCCTCCAAACAAAATCGCAAGTTACTTAGATAAGTCAGAAGAGGCACAAATTCTTAAAGTGACATGGCATCTCTGGAAACCAGCAATGTGCCAAAAATTATGCAAACATCTCAGAATTTTGGAACAGTTTTTGGTGCAAGCAAAGCCAAATATACAAGTTAAAGCTAGGCTAGTCTTAAACTACACCATAATCATCCAGGAGCAGACAATGAAATACGATGCAGAACAAGACTGATCCTATAACTGAACGGTCTTGCTTTGAAAACACTTTGAAAAACTGCCCCATTCTGCAAGACAAAATTAGCAAAATTTAGTTCACAAATACATGGTCATTACATATCTGCTTTTAAAGTTATTTTCATAACCACCACTAGACTTTCAGCCAGTAACACTTGAATCACATCTGTACCAATTGCTGCACAAGACTATATGAGATGTACACCAGAACTACAATGAAGAGTCATACATGTTATAAAGGAAAACTAGAAAAGGCCAAAGTAAATTGCTTTTCTTTTCTCAAAAGACAACTTGCAACTTTGTGTTTGGAGGCATTTTATAACAATCCCTGACTTACAGCTACTCACACATGATCCTGAAATATTTTACATGTCCACCCAAAAGGTCACTCGCACAAAAGAAATTGTCATTCAAGTAATATCGGATTCTTTCAACAGCACTTACCTCCGTGCCCCACTACCTCTGTCATTAAATACACCTGGTCTGCCACGGTCGCTTCGTGATCCAAAACTGCTGTAAGCATCCCGCTCTCTGCCAGAATTCCACCCAGAATTATCTCTGTCATAAAATCCTGAAAAGGGGGACAAGTGAGAAACTGCAATCAATATGGGCTTTTTACCAGAGACAAAGTAAAACATAAGAATGCTAAAGGGATATAGCAATTTATCTGGAAAATTTTAGAGATGCCACTTTGAATATACAAAAGAAATGTCTCCAAGAATTACAATGCTTGAACCATATCCACATCATGCAGTCATAGCTCATGTCTATAAGATTTATAGTCAATTTGCTAGATTTATTATCAAGTCTTTAGCTTGTGTGGTTCCATAAAAGCAAAAAAAAATTGAAAGTTTGTTAGACATCACATGGTGAATTTACCTCTGTCAGTGCGACCAGAGCCGCCCCTATTTCCAAATCCATTCATACGACCATCACGGTCTTCGTGAGTCCCATTGACATAGCCATTGCCTCCACGTCCAGCATCCCATCCTGAATCTTTTAAAAAGTGCAGGGGGGAAAAAAAACCACATTAATTATGTTGACACAAACCTGACATTCTTTAGTCATTAGCGTGTTGAGGGCAAACAGTGCCTTGTGGACAACCACCCATTAAAATACTAGTGTCTAAAAGCAAGCTAAAGCAAGCTGACAAACCCCAGTGTAATGCATATTACATGCACATTAGTATATTTTATAGCTGCCAGATTCCCACATCAAAATATAGCTAAGTATTCACACCAATGGTACCAATCACTGATCAAAGATGTAGCAAAGATGACAATTTAGGCAAACTCCTATCAGACAAGCCTGCATTGGAGTCTGTCAGTTGGAGGAGAGCCTGGAAACAGCATGGCTTGCTTCTACTTGTACACAGAAGTTGCACCATCAGCATATTGGCATGATTCACAGCTGCTATGCATGGACTCATGCTTAGGGTTCATTCACATTAGCATTTTGTTGTTATGTAAAACGCTACTGGGAACAACCAGAACAGAATAAATGCAGGCTTTTAATCACTCAAAGACCTAACCATTAGTTAATTGAGCCACAAAGCCAAGTGGAACTGTTACAAGATCTGAGTGCATGGAAGACATTGCTATAACAAAGCAGTATGATCAAGATTCCACTGCAATTCACAGGCAGCTCATTGGCTAGCTTATATGCAGGCCAAGCTATTGTGCAGCCAACACACCAAGACAGGTAAAGAACCGTACCATTCCTTTGGGACCACCAATCACCGTAGCCCTTATACACATCTACTGCTGGATATTGACACCTTGGAAAACCTATACGATAATAAATCTTTCAGAACAAGTACTCCAGTCTCTAATTTATAGAAAGCTGAACAGGAAGGGCAGTATTAGTATGTTCAAAACTGAACACTAAACCCTACAAATTTGGGGAATGATGCCTCAAAAAGCTTGTATGGTATATATTGGATAGGATATTGTTTACTACCTCATTTGTAGCATCATTTACTAGGCAAAGGCAACCTAAAGGTTTCGCTTTGCGAGTTTGTGGAAACTGAAGTTAGGTAGGCATTTGGTGTAGTGTTACACAAGCTGCAGATGATTCAATGAAGACTTACCATGTCTTGAAGCTTCTTTGTTTCTTAGATGAGGAGGAATGTAACGGCCCTCTACAAAGAAAAGAGAAGTGGTTAAACTAAATGAGCCAAAAAAAGAAAAAAAATATATAAATACCCATATATGAGAATTACCAGCAATTATACTTACTAGTTGCAGAACCACCACTTTGATCGTCAGCAGAATTCAAGTCTAGCCCAGCAAACTGATGGAGAAAGAAGACGTTACTCAGGAATATGAATAAATATAAGATTATGTATTTTGTCATAAAACTATGCATCCTAGAAACAAACAGAATCCAAGTAGCACCCCCTCCTGATGCATGCACTGCAGTAAACAAGACATCTTCAGGCTACATAAGGTACTGCAGCCAGGAAAACAGAAAGACAAAATGGATGCAAGCCAACAAAGAATGCATAATAAGCCATCTAACACAACAAATAAATGCAACGCTGACTTCTGTGGGTGAAGAGTGACAGGACACCAACTACAATTTGCCAGATCAATGTTAAGAAGCCCACCCAGAAGGCATTCAAGTTTTGGTTGTCCAACCAAAACTTTAGGTGTTTTAAGGTGGCGCAAACCACTTAAATCAAATGAAAATTCTCTTTACACTAAATGAAGAACAAAATCCAACATCTTCACTATTAGCAATGTGAAAATAACTGACCACACAAGTTTCATGAAAAGAATCATAGCAAACTTAAACAATGGATAACAAACAAGTGGTTGAGTTGTATATAGTTTTACATTGTGCATCTTATACTAAAGACTGACTTCTGTGCCACACAGCAAAAATTGAAATGCCACAGCAAGGATTACCTGCAGCGCTATTCAAAAAGACCAAAATCATTATAAAGCATCCATGTCTAGCCCCTTCCTAGTTTAATACATTTGCTTTGAGAAGAAAAGTACAACTTGTATAACTAACTAAAAGTTTCATACAAGTTTTATCCAACCATCTATGGGACATCAAAGAAACTCGCAACTTTTAGCTACAATAAGGGACCTAGACAAAGTTTTTGCACCTTTTATGCCAATGGCAAAACCCGAAAACAAGTATACCAACATTACTTCTGCAAAACTCTCATTCACAGTGACAAAGGTTTGACCAGGCAATGCAATGGTTGCTTCAATTCAGAGAATTTCTGGGGAATACTTAATCTGAACTGTATGGCCGCCTCTGCTGTTAAGGTAACAGGATTAAGTCCAGTCTAGCTAGATCACAAGCTATCGGCAAATGGTGATTCCATAGTGTGGCCACAATGTAGCCTAGTCCACCAATAGAGAACTAGCTACATCAAAGACATGGTGCTAGTGGACAAACCAGTAGAGGGCAAAGGAATAAAAATAGTGTGGTGGTCCAAGATTCACATCTAACCTCACAATAAGTCAATTCTGACCCCAACCATGTACATGAAAGGTATGTACATTTCCAAAGAGTTTGATCTAGTGATGAGACAGGCAAAGCATACACCTTATGAATAGAAACATGGCAGCAGAAACACCCTGTGGATATGCAGGTTGAGATGATAAACCATTTAATGAGAACAACTTTACAACATCGAAAGACATTAAAGCTTCCTTCCAATGCAACATATTTCTTGGAGCAGGAGGCAGGGTAAGTGAGGATACACACTGCAGTACAATGTAGGTCACAGGGGAAGTGGAAACGCCAGGCTGGTAACAAGGCAATGCGGTGCCATGTAAGGCACTAGCGCCCTCCACGCCACGTGTTGGGGAGGGGGGGGGGAAGAGATGGATGAACGGAGAAGAGTGTTTATAGTTGAGGGCATAGGCCAGGCCTCGGTGATGTGAACTCGTGCGGCGTCACTCGGCGCAGCACAGGGATGGCCGGGTAATAAGCCGGCTGCGTGTCCTCCCCTCCCACTCTGCTCTCACAAAGGCCGCCATTGTAAGGATGCGACGAGTAGGCCTAGTTCCCGGCTCACAGCACGACATCACGGTTACACCGGACATCAGCATGGATGACTAGAAGAGACGGACCAGAAACACGATCTCCGATGTGCGTCATCATCCCTCTGGGCCGCCAAGCTCACACCCGGCCTGATGACGCACCGGCAACACAAAGCCAACACTGATGTAATGACCCGCAGAGAGTCTCCGGCGGCCGGGTGGGAGAACAATGAGCGCCCCAACCAACCCGGTAGTCCCAGCCAGAGCGGGAGGGCGCGTTATGTAACTGCGCACACAGGCGCTCCGCCACCACACTAGGCCGCCATTGTCTGCCGCGCCACACACAGCCCCATCCCCCACACGTACACAACACTTACCTGCTGGTCTAGACCGTGAACATTTTCGACGGCCACATGACTCATAACTAAACGATAAGAAGGCCGGGATCCCTCAAACAGGAAATTGGTCGACGTTTTCTGATAGAAAGGTAGCGGGAGTGACGACACAACGACCGCCTAGAAATTCACCAACTTAGTTACGTTCCTGACTAACAAAAAAAACTCAAACTCATAAAAGTGGTTAATAAGTCGCTAGTACTTCAAACTACAGCTGATAACTGGCGACGCGCACAGTACGAGAGGCTGCTCCCAACTGAACGCCCGGGCGAGCCGGGCCGACCTCTTATATACAAACGACGTATAAATGACGTCAATACGCATGTGGACGTCGTTCTGAGGGGGCGGAGTTTGACCGGCGCGCTCCCGCGATGAGCACCTCGTTTTGCCTGCCATGCGAGTATCTCTTGTCTCCGGGCAGCCTACGCCGACGAGCGCCTATCACAGGCAAGGACGAGCTCCTTGGGAAGTATCGCGCGATTTCCTAGTTCTTCTGCCGCGATGTGGCGTGGATTACATTACGGGCTGTGGTTGTACTGTAGTTGTAGGGAGCCAAGCACGGCGTCATGGTGGGGGTCGCGAGTGCCCTTGGTGGGGGGTGTTTGCTGGGAGTAACCCGGAAAAACGTGGAAGCGGCGTTAGCTACTACCTTTCCTCTGATTATTTGTGTTTCTTTGCGTGCCTTATGACCTGGACGTATAGGCAGCACCTTAAAATTACCGGTAATCTGTTAGAACACCCTCGGTGTGCCCCACCATAAGTACTCGTGTATCAAGCAAAAATTAAATAGGGGTAAGTAGGGAGTGCAGCAAAACTTGTAGTTTTCAAAAAGATGTGGGGGGAGATTTATCACTGCTTTTAGTTTTCAGGTGTAGGAGGAGTAAAACAAATTCTTGCGCAGGGGAAGAATTTATGATTAAGGCTGCGGTCACACGTTCCACCTGCATTGCGTTCATAATGTCCCGCTAGCTCACAGGGGGTGGGCATCAGTCGATCGGTAACCAGGCCCCAGTGTCTAGCATTGCATGTGAACGCATGTGACCGCGGTCAAAAAATATTGAACACGCGACTTTTTAAACCAGCAAACTTTCATTCGCTGGTCTTCACCAGGAGTGCCAGTGTATGATGAACGTCCCCCACCATGTTTAGAATAAAACTAGAATACACTATGGGGGGGGGGATTTATCTTAGTCTGATAGATGTTTTGGGTTGTAATTTAGTGACTTTTTGAGCGCATTGGGGTATTTGCACAATTCTTGACACCTTTTTCCAGCAATTTGCTGGCGTTTGACGTGTAGCAGTAATCCTGGTTTGCACCTAATTTGTCTTCGTATTTCTTCTGCTTCCAGATGTTTGCACCTTATTTAACATTGATCTGCGCTATAACACTCCAGTCCTGACCATGCTTAGGAAAGGCAATGGTATTTTTATTTTTTTTTATTAAATTTGCACCTAATAAGGCTCAAAAACCTGCATTTCACAAAGAGCTAAAACGACAAAGACAAATGAGGGGCAAAAATAGACTCACAAGAAGCGCAAAACAGCTCAGAGAAGGGGAAAATAAAATTAAATAACCCCCTATATATTCTAGTGTTATTCTACACATGGTATCCTTTAGAACCCCTTTGCGCACCAAGACGTACTATAACTTCCTGGTGCTGGGGGAGGGTGTATGGAGAGAGCTCATGTGCTGACCTCTCCATACACAGTGGGTGACATCCTCCTGTTACTTCTGCAGTCGGTGCTGGCAAGTTAACCTGTTTAGTTCGGATGTGTTGCCTAACTTACCATTTCATTTCATGGCGATCGGTTGCCATGGCAGCCTACAGTTTCATTGAAACTCGCAAGCTTGCCAGCAGATGGCAGGCTATTAGAGATCAGCAGTAAAATTGCTATATACTGTTTTACAGTAGTATTGCAGTACAATACTTAGGGACACCCGACTTACAGACGGACCTCTCTGACCACTGTGACCTCTCTGAATGCTTTACTATAGTCCCAGGCGGCAATGATCAGCTGTAAGGTGTTGGTAATGAAGTTGTATTGATAATCCTTGGTCTCTTTACCGCAAAAAGATTTGAAAATCCACTGGGACAAAAAATTATTTTGTCTGAAGCCACGATTATAAAATATAACAGTTCCAACTAACATACAAATTCATTTTATGTACAAACCCAGGGAACCTATCCTGTACGTAACCCGGGGGCTGCCTGTGTATAGTATGAGCAATAAGACCCTGCAGGGTTAAAGTACCCTGTAGGTTCTGAAATAATGGTAAAAAAATGTAAAAGAATTAAGTTTAAATCGACCCCCTTTCCCTAGATCACATGTAAAAATAAATGAACATTAAAATCATAAGCATCATAGGTATCGCCGCGTCCCAAAATGCCTGTTTTATCAAAATATGAAAAAAATTATTCCCGGCCATAACAGAAAATAGCGCCCAAATGTCTGATTCCTTATTTTTTCCCCATTTTTCCATCCATGAATATTTGAAGAAAAACAATTGAATTGTCATATAGGTCCCAAATTGATACAAATTAATACCGTATATACTCGAGTATAAGCCGAGACCCTTAATTTTACCACCAAAAACTGGGAAAAACTACTGACTCGAGTATAAGCCGAGGGTGGGAATACAGCAAGCCCCTAGTAGTATACAGCAAGCCCCTAGTAGTATACAGCAGCCTGCCCCCACGGCCCTTAAAAAATAAACTTAAATACTCACCCTCCGATGTCAGCGCGTCCCATCTTCTTTCTTCTCCGCGGCTCCTCTTCTCTCTTCCGGCATGGACGCGGCCATCTCTTCTTCTAGCATGCGCATACTATGACGCGGCCGCTGCTGACGTCATAGTATGCGCGGCCACAAAGAAAACATGGCCGCGTCCATGCCGGAAGAAAGAAGAAGAGCCACGGAGAAGAAAGAAGACAGAACAAGCTGACATCGGAGGGTGGGTATTTAAGTTTATTTTTTTAAGTGGTCTTTTTTTTTTTTTGTAGTAGTAGACTCGTGTAGAAGCCGAGGGGACGTTTTTCAGCACATTTTTTGTGCTGAAAAACTCGGCTTATACACGAGTATATACGGTAAGCCGGCACGTACTGCACAAAATAACGCCTTACAAACGTCCACACACCAAAGTGTGAAAAAGTTATTGGCCTCAGAATGTGGCAAAATGGAAAATATTTTATATGTATAAAAGATCAAATTAAAAAAAAAAAAAATTATTACATTTTTATTAAAACCTATATAGATTTGGTATCCCTGTGATTGTAGCAACCCAAATAATAAAGAGGAATTGTTATTTGGACCACAAATGTCTTTTTTTTTTTTTTCAATTTTACCGCACTTGGAATTTTTTTCCAGCTTTCCAGTAAAAAGCATGGAGTATTAAATGGCGCTACTAAAAAGTACAATTTGTACATCGAAAATCGTCGGGATACCCGACGGAATCATGCGATTCGGACCCTTAGTAAATGAGCCCCATCGTATCCGAGACCATTGCAAGTGCATTTTAAATAGATAGGCAGGAAGTGGCATGTGGGTACCAATTAAAGCATCATGTGATTTGAAACGTGCATAAAAAAACACACTGAAAATGCAGTAAAATCGCAAACAACACACGCACGAAATAACTTGTAGCAAAAACTCAAGCAATGCAGAAGCAATGTGTATAGAAAATGAGTATAAGACGCTTATGTGTGAGGTAAGATTGATACAGACAGGCTTTGACAGGGACTGACTTACTGACAGGCGGGCTGTGACAGGGATTGACTGACAGGCGGGCTGTGACAGGGATTGACTGACAGGCGGGCTGTGACAGGGATTGACTGACAGGCGGGCTGTGACAGGGATTGACTGACAGGCGGGCTGTGACAGGGATTGACTAGAGAAAAAGAGACAAAAACAACAACATAGGAGGACGGCGCCTCGCGTAATAACGTAGAGACAAGTGTACCGATAGAGGTGAGAAAGATGGTTGCTCACCTGGTAACCACTTGGGTACAAGCAGTGATATTAACCAGTATATGGGGGGGATGGAATTCTTGATGGTGCGGAGATTTAAATCTTTAGGTCACAGCAGCAACTTTTGGGCGCTCCGAAAACCGGTAGCCAGAGGTACCGTGAAGTCAATGTAACAAAATAGAAAAAATGGAGGGGGCCGGGATAGTGCGCTTGTAACCAAACAGAAAACTCCAAGTATAGTGATAAGTATAGTGATAAACACAATTTTATTGGTAGCAGTGATATCCAGAGGCAACGCGTTTCGGGGAGACCCCTTCGTCAGGCCGAGACTAACAAAACGGATAAATAAATAAATAGATAAAGTACAAAGTACAATCTACTGCCACCGCTCCACACACAGACGCAGGTGCGCATGCGCCAGTTCCCATTGCCTGCCGCTCTATACGCAAGCGCCGGCGTTCACAGCCTTATATCAGGCTCACTCCCCGCGTGCCAGTTCTAAGCAGCTGACCGCCTGAGCTCTCTCTCAGCGTTATTTTGTAAGTATCATTGGCTCCATTCCTCTCCTTACTATTATCTATGGCTAATGTTCTTACCTTCAATTATTTATTTATTTATCTCTTGCCCTCTGTTTCCTCTTTTAGTCTAAGCATCTTTCCAACATCTCCACGTAAGTCCGCAATTTTCTTCTTTGTTTCAATCACTTTGTTACAATTACTGTTGCAACTTTGTACCTCCGATGTCTTCCAGCCATTCTTCCTTCCCTCCGACTTTACTATTTAACTTAAATCAATCTCACCAATCCGCTTTCTTATGCATCAATGATTCAATTCATTACGTAATTAAAGTCCACTCCATCTCCTACCCTTCATTAAGTCATCACTCCTTCCACATATGTTTCATGCTACTTACAATTACCGAGCTATTCACGCCATTTTTATCCCTTCATGTATATAATTATGCAATTTTGCGGTAAACGTATTGTATTATACTATATATTAATTGTTGTGTAAGATTTTCATGTACCTACATTTCCTATATATATATGTTTTTTATTGTACTTTATCTATTTATTTATTTATCCGTTTTGTTAGTCTCGGCCTGACGAAGGGGTCTCCCCGAAACGCGTTGCCTCTGGATATCACTGCTACCAATAAAATTGTGTTTATCACTATACTTGGAGTTATCACTATACTTGGAGTTTTCTGTTTGGTTACAAGCGCACTATCCCGGCCCCCTCCATTTTTTCTATTTTGTTACAGGGATTGACTGACAGGCGGGCTGTGACGGACGGACTGACTGACAGGCGGGCTGTGACAGGGGCTGACTGGCGGGCTATGTCAGGGACTGAATGACTGACAGATAAAATATTTTTATTTCTATTTGGTTATAGCTTAAAGCACTTATCTACTATCCCGGGCAAGACCAGGAGCTACAGCTAGTTTATAATAAAGTGCTAGTGCATTCCTAGTCCATTACATTCCCACGTGACCATAAACCACAAATCAATTGGTCATACAGTGCTAGTGCCCATAGACGTCTAACAACATGGGGTGTATAACCTAACCTGCATTCTATAGCATTTTGCCACATCTCATCTTAAAAATCAAATATGTACATCGCTTACCCATAATGAGTTGTTTACCTCTGTCTACCACGGAAGGAACTCCCCAAATACATTCCAATTTCTCACTACATACAATCTGATAATTCAATAAAGAGAAATTCATGTTTTTATTGGATGCTTGATTTTCTTTGTCTATTATTAGATTGTAGGTCATTCAAAGATTGCACAAAATTCTTTCTGGCAGAGAAAAAATACTCCTCTTAGCTAAAACTACTCCTAAAAATGCTAATGAGTTGTATGAAATTAATAATAAAATGAGTAAGATGTAAGCATATATGTTAACAGCTTGCTATTGTATGCAGGGTAACCATCTATAGAACTACCTCCCATGTAAAAATGCTATATTTAGGAAGTTCTACATTTAATTCTATGGATATGTAATAAATAGATGATTGAGTCAGGTCCTGCCTCTGTGACCTCACCCATCCTGTGAACGTTGGTCCACTGAGACCCTTCCAGCAGCCGTGGACCAAGAGGACGGAGAGTGTGCAACACTTTCTGCCAGTCTACATTTAATTCTATTGGAATAGCAAGTGTATAACCTCGGCTATTGTCGTCATTCCTACGGACACGAATAGAGAAGGGCTGCTCATGTATGGAATCATTCTGCCCAGCAGCAGTATAGTGGTCCGCAGACCACCTGTTCCTGGGATAAGTGTAAGTCCCAGAGTTAGGACCTGAGTCTATCATCTATTTATGATACAGATCTGTTCATGCATGCATTCACATAGGTAACCCGGCTAGCCCACAGCCTTTTACAGTTTTGTAACTGTACCCCCCCCCCCCTCAGTCGTTCACATTGCAGTACAGGCGGTCCTCTTCTTAAGAACACTCGACTTACATACGACCCATAGTTACAAACGGACCTCTGGATATTGGTAATTTATTGTACTTTAGTCCTAGGCTACAATAAACAGATGAAACAGTTATCACAGGTGTCTGTAATGAAGCTTTAGTGTTAATATTAATATTGATTCTTATGACAACCCAACATTTTTAAAATCCAATTGTCACAGAGACCAAAAAAGTTCTGGCTGGGATTACAATGATAAAATATACAGTTCCGACTTACATACAAACTCAACTTAAGAACAAACCTACAGACCCTATCTTGTATGTAACCCGGGGACTGCCTGTAATGCGAATTTATACGCACAAGGAAAGAGTCATGGAAAAGAAAAAGAGAGTGGGAAGAAAAAAAAGGGGGGGTGGAAAAAGGTATGGGAGTGAAGCAAAATATGAAAAATCCTATAATAGAACCAACTGGGGAACAACACCCGGTGTGTCCAAAGTTCCCAGAAAGGTAAGATTGCTGTAAGACATTAAATAATGTATTTAGAAAAAGGAAAAATGTGTAACCATTCGACTGGAGGAAAATGAAATCTCTGTACCAAACCCTTAAAAGAATAAAGGTCCAGAAGTTCAGTCCAGTTGAAGAAAATTCAATACTAGGTTATTTATTCATCAAAAATGCACATTAAGCTCCATATAGAGGCACATCTCCACACATATGAAATCTCTGCAAAATAAAAAGGCGGAGTAGGATGAGATCTACCCACTAGAACACAATATTAATCAGACAGTGTGCTAAAGAGACAGTGTTATATACATACAGCTTATAATATTAAATGATAGGTAACAATATTTTACTTGGATACTTAAGTGTATTACCAGTTTCTAACTCCAAAGCCAAATGTATATCGACAGTCAAGCTGTCTGGCGTCCACTGCAATGTAGTTTCAAACGGCACATAATTTTTAAGAAGTTGGAGCCAAACAATGAACAGGAGATATAAATACATATGGTCAGCCACAAATGTATTATCTAAGTCAGTGATTTTCAACCTTTTTTGAGCTGCGGCACACTTTTTATACTTAGAAAATCCCGGGGCACACCACCAACCAAAATAGCACAAAATGACACTAAAACAGTCATATTATACATATAGTTAATAATATAGATTCTAAATTTATTTTACTCATTGTGAAACCTGGGCCTGTTTCGATAAACACAAAAGGGATATCCTGGCAGGAATGGTGGAAAGACACACACGAAGCTCTTCCTCAACAGTTCTCAGTTTCTCCCTGTTTTTAGTACAGGCAGTCCCCGGGTTACGTACAAGATAGGTTCTGTAGGTTTGTTCTTAAGTTGAATTTGTATGTAAGTCGGAATTGTATATTTTATCATTGCAGCTCCAGACAAATTTATTTTTTTTGCCCAAGTGACAATTGGAGTTAAAATTTTTTTGATGTAATTGGACCAAGGATTATCAATAAAGCTTCATTACAGACACCTTACAGCTGGACATTGCAGTCTTGGACTATAGTAAAGCCTCCAGAGAGCTTCACCAGAGGTCACAGTGGGCAGAGGGGTCCGTCTGTAACTATGAGTCGTCTGTAAGTCGGGTGTCCTTAAGTAGGGGACCGCCTGTATATGGTGCTGATTATTATGTGGCTCATATACTGAAAAATAAAGGGGTACAATGAGAAGTACTACGGCCATGAGGCCAGAGTACAAGTGCCAGCTCATATACTGGTACTTGTAGTACTCCAGCCTCATGACTATAGTATTTCTCATCCATCTGCACCTCCCTAGTAACTCCACAGCTCCTCATAGCAATGACTGTTTGGGCGCAGTTCTGCTATGTCCTGGTGTCCTCATTCACCCCTGATACAGTGAAAAGTCTGTATGGGGCATTTTTCAATGAGTAATACTACCTGTACACATGTCTATGACAATTGTAAAGGTATTAATGAGATTTCCGGATTTAGATTTTTTCTTAAACAAAATGTCCCCTAAATTTTTCAACTAACAAAGTACAGTGGCCCACATGTACTAAAGCGTTTGCGCCAGTTTTCTGTGCACTGAAAAGAAATTCCAAACTGCTTGCACTTTATTTATGAAGTGTCTGCACCAGTGTTGTGTTGCGGCTGCACTGTGTCCGACGAGATGCAAAATAATGTGCACCTAAAGGGGTGCATATGCAGGCATGTGTTTTCAGTGTGTAATGTGTTTAAAAACGCACCAAGAACTGGCCAAGAAGCACTGTGTGACAGCACCCTAAGAGAAGTAGTATTGTGCTTATATATACAATAATATATATATATAAATATATATACACAGGCGGTCCCCTACTTAAGAACACTCGACTTACATACGACAAACGGACCTCTGGATATTGGTAATTTACTGTACTTTAGTCTTAGGCTACAATGGTCAGCCATATCAGTTATCACAGGCGTCTGCAGTGAAGCTTTACTGTTATTCCTGGTTCTTATGACAATCAAAATTTTTAAAATCCAATTGTCACAGAGACCAAAAAAGTTCTGGCTGGGATTACAATGATAAAATATACAGTTCCGACTTGCATACAAATTCAGCTTAAGAACAAACCTACAGACCCTATCTTGTATGTAACCCGGGGACTGCCTGTATATTTTTTTTATATATATATATATATATATATATATATTGTGAGGAGGTGAGAGTTGTTGTCTGGAAGAACCGCTATCTGTCATACAGGCAGGTGCAGGGTATGTAGTAAAAGCCTTGGATTTGTCTGCAGTAATTTAAAGGAAATCTACCATGAGGAATCTACTGTCAGAAGTAGATCTATATAAATGTAGTATCCCTGTGATTGTACTGAACCAAAAAATAATGGCATGGAATATTAAATACTGCCACTGCAAGGGGCAATGTATTACGGAGGAAACAAGCCCTCACACACAGCACTGGAAAAAAAAAAAGTTATAGATGTTTGAATGTGGGCAGTAAAAAATTAAAATCTAAAAAGGGCCTCAAAGGGAAAGGGTTAAATTACAGTACATCATTCAGCCTGTTTCAAACTTATAGGGGCTGTCCACTTTACTTTATGTTTTTTGTAATGTGTGTGTAAGTGTGTGGGGGGGGGGGCAGGATATTAGGTAATTTACCAATACACATCTATTAAAACTTCTCCACCAGTTTCTTGATATGTGAAGTTAAGCCTCCTGTCTTTAACCTTATCAGCCAGACATTCCTGTCCATAAAATGGCTGCAGATGGATGGTCATGTGATGTCCATGTCCATGAACAATTGTCAGATCACATGACTTTCCATTACCGGCCATTTTATGGACAGCAATTTCTGGCTGATGAGATAAAAAACAGGAGGATTCACTTCACAAATCAAGAAACTGGTGCAGAAGTTTTAACCCCTTAATGACCTGGTCCTTTTTTGTTTTTTCCATTTTTCACTCCCCACCTTTGAATATTCCATGCCATGTACTGGAAAGCGGGAAATAAAAAACCAAATGCAGTCAAAATGGTGAAAAAACACATTTGCAGCGTTTTCTTGTGGGCTTGGATTTTATTACGGCTTTCACTGTGCACCCCTACTGTGCACCCCTCACTGTCTACTTTATTCTTTGGGACGGAGATACCAAATTTGTATAGGTTTTATAATATTTTCATACATTTACAAAAATTAAAACCTCCATTACAATTTTTTTTTAATTTTGCCATCTTCTGGCGCTAATAACGTTTTCATACTTCGATGTACGGACCTGTGGGTGACCGATGACGGCTCTCGTGCCAGCCAGTGAGCCCTCTCAATGCACCAGGACCCGACATGCGCCGTAATAGTACTGGGGTTAATAGAAGGGGTTAATGTATGTTGGTAAATTACCTAATATCCTGCCCCCCACACTTACACACACACATTACATAAAACATGAGGTAAAGTGGCCAACCACTTTAAAGTTGTAAACTTTCCTATGGAACATAATAACTGCGCTGTTCCAAGACAATATGGAGTAACAGAAAAGATTGTTTGGAACTGGAAAGCAAACAAAAGCATTAAAGAATATGCCAAGAGGGTATCCTTAAAGAAGTATTGGAAATATGGATGTAACTCCAATGAATTTTGATATGGTTGAAAATAAAACTGCCCATCAAAATGGTGAAAAGAAAATTTAAATTAAAAGAACAGGGCATGAGAAGTTCAGTTTTACAGAGGTATTAACATGCGCAGCTGATGGCGGCAAATTTTAAAAAAAACTATTCTGAAACTCAAATTCCCATCTGGATGTTCTGTGCATGTGAAAGGAAAAGGCTGGATGGATAAAGAAGGGGTAAAGCTATGGCTTGATAATGTATCGTCAGGGGCACTTATTCAAAAGTGTAGTCCACTGATGTGGGATATATTTGGGGCTCATTTAGCTCCAAGCACCAAGCAAAGGCTTGCAAGACTAAACACACATATGGCAGTTATTCCTGCAGGATTGACATTGTTGGTACAGCCACTGGACGTCTGCCTAAACAAGCCATTTAAAGATCGCATTCAAGTGGAATGAATGGATGGTTAGCGGCAAAAAGTCAGTCGAAAAAGGAGGAAACGTGTGCATCACAGTAGGATGTTTTGTGCCAGTTTGTCATAAAAGCCTGGAATTATATATGTGGAGAAAGAGTAATCAAGTCTTTCAAGAAGTGTGGCATATCAAATTCATTAGATGGCATGGAGGACGACTACTGGTGTCAAGATGAAGGAGAATATATGAATGGCTTATAAATGTATCACAAGATGTCATTGTACTTATATCAGATGACGAACAGGAGGATTTTGAAGGCCAACTGGGAAACTGTTGTGTCAGCAAAACTAGTAAAAATACGGTAGCTTGCAGTTATGACGGGGGTTGCTAACTCTCCAGGTACTTGCCTGGCACTCACTCTCTATTGTTTGTTACTTTTCTAATATCATCATCAGTTGTGATTTGGATGACTGCTTAGAAAACAAACAGTATGACCGCTCCCATAAGTTTATTGTCTTATCCTTCATTTCAGCTTTTGTTTTATGTTTACATGTTTGGTGACAAACAGCCTTATGTTTATAAGTGACCATTTTCCTGCTAAAGAAGAGTGAAGAAATCAGGCGATACCTTTTTGAGGCTAACTGAGTATATTTGATGGTGAGCTTTCGAGAATACTAGTTCTCTTCGTCAGACATGATGTTATGCATGAAACAGAAAATTCACAGCATTTTATACACAC
This sequence comes from Engystomops pustulosus, assembly GCA_019512145.1. NCBI lineage: Eukaryota > Metazoa > Chordata > Amphibia > Anura > Leptodactylidae > Engystomops > Engystomops pustulosus. The sequence continues at coordinate 208,425,647 of CM033642.1, forward strand.
TAAACAGTGATCATCAAAGGATATTAAAAAAAACCTCTAAAACAACAGATTGATAAACTCAAGACTGTAGGCCCACTTCCTGATGGTACAATTCTGGCCACCATGGATGTGGAATCTTTATACACTAACATCCCCCATAAAGATGGAATAGCAGCATGCCGGGCACACATGGAGAAGCACAACTTACCAACAGAACTGGTCTCAGATCTCATACAATTTGTGCTCACCCACAACTATTTTTCATTTGGAGAGGATCTGTACCTACAGTGTATGGGAACATCGATGGGTTCAAGGTGTGCACCACAGTATGCCAATCTTTTTATGGCTGAACTGGAAGTTGCTTACTTATCCACATGCACCACAAAACCCATGATCTATCTCCGTTATATTGATGATATTCTGATCATCTGGACTGCAGGTGAGGAGGCCCTAATTCAATTCCATGAGGGCTACAACAACTTTCACCCCACCATCAATCTGAAACTAAGCTATTCAGACAAGGAGATACACTTTCTGGATACCACCATACTGATTAAAGACAGCCACTTACACTATACAATGAGGCTTTGGAGCTAGGTCAATTGTCACCATCAATGAGGGAAGCGGTCATAGTAATCCTCTTAAAACCGGGAAAAGACCCGCTGGAAATGGACTCATATCGCCCGATCTCACTTCTTACAGTCGATATTAAACTATTAGCTAAAATGTTAGCGACCAGAATGTCTAACGTAGTCACGTCAGTTATACACGCTGACCAAGCAGGATTTATGCCTAATATGTCCACAGCCATCAACTTGCAGCGGTTAAACCTGAACATTCAAGCCACCCGTGGACACTCATCGGATGCCGCGGTCGTGTCTTTTGATGCGGCTAAGGCATTCGATAGTGTGGAGTGGCCGTACTTGTTTGCAACATTGCAAAAGCTTGGATTTGGGCCAAAATTTCTAGCGTGGGTGCGATTGTTATACTCCTCTCCAATGGCTAGACTGCAGATAAACTCACTGCTTTCCTCCCCATTTCCATTATATAGAGGGACTCGCCAGGGATGTCCGCTGTTGCCGCTACTGTTTGCGGTTGCGGTGGAGCCCCTGGCGGCTGCTCTACGATCTGCGGTAGCTGTCAAAGGCCTTCAATATGGAGAACATCAGGAGAAAGTTGCATTATATGCTGATGACCTACTGCTCTTCTTAGATAATTGGTCTGCCTCCCTGCAAGAGGCAATAGATATAATAACATCGTTTGGGTTCTTATCTGGTTTTACCATTAACTGGACAAAATCTGTAGTAATGCCCTTGTCCCCACAGGTCTGCCCTAGATCACTCACTATGTATGGTTTATCAGTGGTGTCGGTCTTTAAATATCTGGGCGTACACATATCGGTGGACCCTACTGAATTTATTGAGCTCAATATAATACCTCTGATTTGTAGATTTCAAACGAAAGTAAAGGACTGGTGCAAGCTTCCTCTCACAGTAATTGGTCGTGCCAATCTGGTCAAAATGGTCATGATGCCGCAATTATTATACTTTCTTCACAATTCCCCCATATGGATTCCGTTAAAACTCTTCCATAAAATTAATGGTATCTTTCGAGATCTGCTTTGGAAAAAAGGGATCCTGAGGATCAAACTTGCCACCTTGCAGAGATCCAAGGAAGATGGGGGGGTTGTCAATGCCAAATCCATGGTTATATTTTATGGCAGCCCAATTACAGCACTTACGCGGATGGGGAGACATGGCTGGGGGACTAGCCTCTCAAAAAGTGATATGCCATATTTTACAACAGGGTAATCTACTAGGAGCGTTAGAAGGGGGTCTATTCCAAACTGTAGATGGGAAGTTAGTGACACTGAAATGTATAGACAAACTGTGGTGGAAGACGCGCAGCCTGCTGGGAATGGAAGGATATACTGTACATACTCCCTTGTGGCCAAATGTCCAATACCCTGAAATAGGCAAAATTACTCCATTTCCTCAGTGGTTAAGTAAGGGAATCACTACTATGATAATCACGCTCTAATGAGGATAACACACTAAAGTCCTTTGAGCAATTGCGCTCAGAATTTAAACTTCCACACTCATGCTTCTATCAATTTCTTCAACTGAGACATGCGATAACCCAACAGGAACGCTCACAACCCATAAAAAAATCAGCCCATAACATAGTAATAGATATGATAAATAAATCAGGAGATACGCGAGGTATAATCTCAATCAACTACTCATACCTAAGGGATGCCCATATTAAAAAATCCCCTACAGACTTAAAATCTAAGTGGGAGAAAGATGTGGGAACCATTACCGAAGATCAGTGGCAAGAGATTTTGTAATCGGCACCTAGAGTCTCGGTCAGTGAGGCGCCCAGGTTATCCAATTTATACTTGCTACATAGGGTATATTTTACACCTGTTAGGTTGTTTAAGATGGGGTACAGAGGTGACGATTGCTGCCCCAGGTGCGAGAGATCTGGTGCAGATCTGATCCACTTGATGTGGAACTGCCCCAGGCTACGTCGTTACTGGCAAGAAGTTCTTGATTTGATCGACCAAACGTACTCCACAACTATAACACGTAATCCTCTTATATCTATTCTGGGCTATGTGTGGGAGCTGCAACTGTCTGAGAGCCATAGGCTGGCAGTGCTGCGACTGCTATATGTAGCAAGGAAGCTCATAGCTTTCCATTGGAAGGATACTGAGCCTCCACAAATCTCTGAATTTATTTCTAGGGCCAATCTCTTATTACGACTCGACAAGTTTGTTTATCAAAAGCGTAATTCCTTGAAAAAATTCGATGCCATATGGGGCCCATGGCTTGATGCTCCAGGATTGGCTCCCTTAACTCTTACTAGAGACAGAATAATTAGTAGCATTGCAAGGTGATTGTAATCATTGTCTTACTAACAGTTAGTATGGTGGATAGTGTATGTAAAAATTTATGACCTTCCGATTGTTGGATGCCTGTGTATATCGTCACTTACCCTAAGTTTTACGGGACTGTTTATGTAGTCCTTCAGGACTAAGGATATCCTGGATGGACCCATACGAGTACCTCATATTGTCAAAGGACGAACATCATCTGTTATGGACTTTCTGCGATTGCATGGATTATACTGGAATGTGGACAACTCGCTCACCAAGCAGGGATAGGGAGGGAATGGGGTGGGGGTTGGGGGGGCTTTGTTGTAATGTTTATGTTGTTTAAATGCAAAAAAGTGGAAAACTAATGTTTGGTTTTCAATAAAAATTTATTTGATCAAAAAAAAAAGACAGCCACTTAACCACAACCATATTCCATAAACCTACAGACAGAACGGCCTACCTGAGAAATAACAGCTTCCACCCCAAACATACCAGACAATCTATCATATACAGCCAGGCCATACGCTACAACCGTATATGTTCAGACAAGAAAGATCTGGAAAAACACCTCCTGGAGCTCAGGTCTGAATTTCTCCAGTTGGGCTACAGACCAAAAGTGACTGATAGCCAAATAGGTAAAGCAGCAGCCATCAACAGAGATGATTTACTCAAATATAAGGAGACCCAACAGGAGGCCAGAGTGCCCCTAGTAGTTACTTACAGCCCACAACTGGAGATCCTACGTCACATTGCCAAGGAACTCCAACCAATTCTGCATAAAGACACAAGATTAAAAGAAATATTTCCAGTTCCTCCTCTCCTGTCCTTCCGGCAACCACCAAACCTGAAACAACTGGTTGTCCGGAGTGCCCTGAGACCCCCATCAGAAAATGGTACCTCACCCTGCCTGCAAAGCAGGTGTAAAACATGCCAGCACATTTGCACGGGTGACCATCAGATCAAGGGAACCTTTTCCTGCAGGTCCTCTAATGTGGTCTACCTTATTATGTGTCAGCAGTGTCCAACCACAGGCCTTTATGTTGGAGAAACAGGTCAGAGACTCCATCAACGTATGAACTCACACAGAGCTGATATTAAAAATGAAAGGAAAGATCTGCCAGTAGCTGCACATTTCTCCAGAGAGGACCACACTATGGAAGACTTGCAGATTACTGTTTTAATGGGACATTTTAAGACACAGAGGGAAAGGAAAGAATGGGAGTATAAATTAATGAGGAGATTCAACACCTTGCAAAGTGGTCTTAACATTCATGCCAGCTTCATGACCTCCTACCTCTGACCTGGAGGCCACAAGCAGATAAGAGCCAGGGCTCATGTGTCTCGCCTCATAGGTTTTTAATGTTTTTATTGCCATCCTGTTGTAAATAAGATGTCCCTGTTTTTATCAATCTGTTGTTTTAGAGGGTTTTTTTAATATCCTTTGATGATCACTGTTTAGTGTGTATAAAATGCTGTGAATTTTCTGTTTCATGCATAACATCATGTCTGACGAAGAGAACTAGTATTCTCGAAAGCTCACCATCAAATATACTCAGTTAGCCTCAAAAAGGTATCGCCTGATTTCTTCACTCTTCTTCTGCTCTCCATGGCTAACACGGTACAAATCTACACTACTAGCATTTTCCTGCTAAGCATTTGAATAAAAATGACTATATTGAAATCAAATCTGATGTTTTTTCTTTTTACCATAAGTGCATTGGAAGAGGAGCAGTATTATACAGTGAGAATTTCCCAAACTCTATATTTGTACTGGAAAAGTTGGTGTCATCTGATAAGTCCAGTTGTCTTATATGCCAGCAAATACGGTATATACAGTAAATGAGGTATCATCGTAATCTTGTTATTTCATGTTATAAACATAACATGATATTTTTATGGTCAACAATCACAACAAATAATGCAAAAAATCGAAAACCAGAATTGATTATTATCTTTTCTCCATATATTTAGTAAAATGTCATCAATAAACTAAAGACTAAAATTAAGTGTATCCAATCTTGCAGCAAATAAGCCCTTATATGTTCAAATTGACAAAAAAAATTAAGATTGTATATCTTTTAAAATGTATATTTGCTCTTCATCTTCCCTTCAGTGCCCTGGCATGTGCCCATACAGTAGGTTACCACCACATATGGGGTATTGGAATACTTGGGACAAAATTGGGTATCAAACTTTGAGGACCGTTTTGGAATTGTATCCACCTTAGCAAAAAAAAAAAAAAAAGTCAAAATTGCAACCAATGTTTGTTTTGTTTTAACCCCTGTAAAATAATTAAAGGGTTAACAAACCTTATTAAAATTGTTTTACATACAGTGAGGGGTTTCACTTTTAAAATGGCTAATTTATTTGGTTTTACTATTATCTAGGCCTCACAAAGTGATTTGAAAGCTGAGAAAGTCCCTCAAAAGTATGATTTAGCGTTTTTTATGAAAATGTCAACATAAAGTAGACATTAAGTAAATGTTCGTTATCAAGTTATTTTGGTGTTGTGACCATGTGTTGAAATTTTTTCATAATTAACCACAAAACAGAACACCATGAAGTACAATGTGTCACGAAAAAAACACTCAAAATCACCTGGATAAGTTAAAGCGTTCCAAAGTTATAACCATTTAAATTGATATGTCAGAATTGAAAAATGTGTCAAGAAGGTGAATAGTGACTGTTAGTGCAAAAGGGTAAAAACCCCATAATGCTTTAAATAAATGAATAAAACAATATAAAACATGATAACAGGCACATATTGAATAGGTTAAGAGAATATTGCATTACAGTGCTGATGTAAGTAACATTACATTGCATAACAGATTTTTCCCTTGCTTAAGAAGGAGCCTGAGGGTCCAAAATTGGAGATCTATAGAACCATCAGGTATTTCTGAAGTTGGACCATATTTCTAATCCCCCAGGGGAAGTTTTTAGTCCCTATTCGCATAGTGCCAAAAAGGCGCAGGTTAAAGAACACACATACCCCCCCTTTCCATATTTCATTAACAAAACAGTTTGCTTTTATGATTCACAATTCTAAAGTAGGTGGAGTTATCTCCAAGATAGCTACCACAATATACAACTCCCATGTTCCTTCAGTTCTCAGTAACAGCTTCTCCCTCTTATGCTCTGCTTCCAGACCATTGCACATCACCTCAGCTCCACTGAGCTGGAGTTTCCCATACAGTATTCACTGCAAGCAATGGACTACAGCTAAACATAGTGATGATCACATGATGTGCCCAAGCAGGCACAGGACATGTGATATGGACATGTGACCAGCATCCATCTTCTCTCCTATGTCTCAGCAACAAGTAAGACATGCATTGGTAGATCGAGATGTACACTCCCTGGAAGGGTGGTTTCCCACAGACATGAGGGGTAGCAGATGGTTTATGGCCAAACAGTTGGGTAGTTTTCTCCAGTCATTAAGCCTTACACAATCCCTTACACGGGAAATTACATTTATAGAACAGATCTTCACCAATAAGGTCGCTCCTAGACACTTGATCTCTACAGTCTACGGGTGGTTGCTGAGAGAGAGGGCTAAAAAAGCGCCAGTCCCATATAGGCAAGCATGGGAAAGAGCATTGAACAAAACATTCTCCAAGGAGGATTGGGACAAGGTGGCTGTCCTGACTCACAAACTCTCTGTATCGTCACAAATTCAGGAGACGAATTTTAAAATCATGTCCAGGTGGTACCGTACCCCAGGAAAGTTACACAGGATGTTCCTGTTATGATTGGGTAACACAAAAGACAGGGGATAGTGTGCCCTGAGCTTGCCTCAACCTCTGTCCCTTCCTATAGCCCCCCCACGCTAAACCGTGGGGCGACTACTTGAAGACTCGAAATACACTGATAAGTGTGGGAAGGGAAACACAAACAGACTGACAAACATAAAACACAAAAGAATGGTAAACTAGCCAGAGTCACAACGAGAGGGTACGTCAATAGCAAAATCAGTAGGCAAAGAGTCAATGTCAAAAACGAGCCGAGGTCAACAACGATACAGATACAGATATAGAGCAAGTCAAACCTAATGCTGAGAGCGAGTGGAGAAGGGATTTCATTTTTTTTTGTTTTTTATTGGAAATATGAGATGTAACTCCAATGAATTGATAGGTTGAAAATAAACTGCCCATCAAAATGGTGAAAAGAAATTTAAATTAAAAGAACAGGCATGAGAAGTTCAGTTTTACAGAGGTATTAACATGCGCAGCTGATGGCGGCAAATTTAAAAAAAAAATCTGAAACTCAATTCCCATCTGGATGTTTTGTGCATGTGAAAGGAAAAGGCTGGATGGAAAAGAAGGGGTAAAGCTATGGCTTGATAATGTATGAGTCAGGGCACTTATTCAAAAGTGTAGTCCACTGATGTGGGATTATTTGGGGCTCATTTAGCTCCAAGCACCAAGCAAGCTTGCAAGACTACACACACATATGGCAGTTATTCCTGCAGGATTGACATTGTTGGTACAGCCACTGGACGTCTGCCTAAACAAGCCATTTAAAGATCGCATTCAAGTGGAAGAATGATGGTTAGCGGCAAAAAGTCAGTCGAAAAGGAGAAACGTGTGCATCACAGTAGGATGTTTTGTGCCAGTTTGTCATAAAAGCCTGGAATTTATATGTGGAGAAAGAGTAATCAAGTCTTTCAAGAAGTGTGGCATATCAAATTCATTAGATGGCATGGAGGACGACTATGGTGTCAGATGAAGGAGAATATCTGAATGGCTTAAATGTATCACAGATGTCATTGTACTTATATCAGAGTGACGAACGGAGGATTTTGAAGGCCAACTGGAAACTGTTTGTCAGCAAAACTAGTAAAAATACGGTAGCTTGCAGTTATGACGGGGTTGCTAACTCTCCAGGTACTTGCCTGGACTTTCTCACTCTCTATGTTTGTTACTTTCTAATATCATCATCAGTTGTGATTTGGATGACTGCTTAGAAAACAACAGTATGACCGCTCCCATAAGTTTATTGTCTTATCCTCATTTCAGCTTTTGTTTTATGTTTACATGTTTGGTGACAAACAGCCTTATGTTTATAAGTGACCATTTTCCTGCTAAAGAAGAGTGAAGAAATCAGGCGATACCTTTTTGAGGCTAACTGAGTATATTTGATGGTGAGCTTTCGAGAATACTAGTTCTCTTCGTCAGACATGATGTTATGCATGAAACAGAAAATTCACAGCATTTATACACCTAAACAGTGATCATCAAAGGATATTAAAAAAAACCTCTAAAACAACAGATTGATAAACTCAAGACTGTAGGCCCCTTCCTGATGGTACAATTCTGGCCACCATGGATGTGGAATCTTTATACACTAACATCCCCCATAAAGATGGAATAGCAGCATGCGGGCACACATGGAAAGCACAACTGACCAACAGAACTGTCTCAGATCTCATACAATTTGTGCTCACCCACAACTATTTTTCATTTGGAGAGGATCTGTACCAGTGTATGGGAACACAGATGGGTTCAAGGTGTGCACCACAGTATGCCAATCTTTTATGGCTGAACTGGAAGTGCTTACTTATCCACATGACCACAAACCCATGATCTATCTCCGTTATATTGATGATATTCTGATCATCTGGACTGCAGGTGAGGAGGCCCTAATTCAATTCCATGAGGTGCTACAACAACTTTCACCCCACCATCAATCTGAAATAGACTATTCAGACAAGGAGATACACTTTTGGATACCACATACTGATTAAAGACAGCCACTTAACCACAACCATTTCCATAAATCTACAGACAGAACGGCCTACCTGAGAAATAACAGCTTACAACCCCAAACATACCAGACAATCTATCATATACAGCCAGGCCATACGCTACAAACCGTATATGTTCAGACAAGAAAGATCTGGAAAAACACCTCCTGGAGCTCAGGTCTGAATTTTCTCCAGTTGGGCTACAGACCAAAAGTGACTGATAGCCAAAAGGTAAAGCAGCAGCCATCAACAAGAGAGATTTACTCAAATATAGAGGACCCAACAGGAGGCCAGAGTGCCCCTAGTAGTTACTTACAGCCCACAACGTGGAGACCTACGTCACATTGCCAAGGACTCCAACCGTTCTGCATAAAGACAAAGATTAAAATAAATATTTCCAGTTCATCCTCTCCTGTCCTTCCGGCAACCACCAAACCTGAAACAACTGGTTGTCGAGTGCCCTGAGACCCCCATCAGAAAATGTACCTCACCCTGCCTGCAAAGCAGGTGTAAACATGCCAGCACATTTGCACGGGTGACATCAGATCAAGGGAACTTTTCCTGCAGGTCCTTAATGTGGTATACCTTATCATGTGGTCGCAGTGTCCAACCACAGGCCTTTATGTTGGAGAAACGGTCAGAGATCCATCAACGTATGAACTCACACAGAGCTGATTTTAAAAATGAAAGGAAAGATCTGCCAGTAGCTGCACATTTCTCCAGAGAGGACCACACTATGGAGACTTGCAGATTACTGTTTTATGGGACATTTTAAGACACAGAGGGAAAGGAAGAATGGGAGTATAAATTAATGGGAGATTCAACACCTTGCAAAGTGGTCTTAACATCATGCCAGCTTCATGACCTCCTACCCTGGACCTGGAGCCACAAGCAGATAAGCGGCCAGGGCTCATGTGTCTCGCCTCATAGGTTTTTAATGTTTTATTGCCATCCTGTTGTAAATAGATGTCCCTGTTTTATCAATCTGTTGTTTTAGAGGGTTTTTTTTTAATATCCTTTGATGATCCCTGTTTAGTGTGTTAAAATGCTGTGAATTTTCTGTTTCATGCATAACATCATGTCTGAGAAGAAGAGAACTAGTATTCTCGAAAGCTCACCATCAAATATCATTCAGTGCCTCAAAAGTCTTTGCATGATTTCTTCACTTTCTTTGCTCTCCATGGCTAACACGGTACAAATCTACACTACTAGCATTTTCCTGCTAAGCATTTGAATAAAATGACCTATATTGAAATCAAATCTGATGTTTTTTCTTTTTACCATAAGTGCATTGGAAGAGGAGCAGTATTAACAGTGAGAATTTCCAAACTCTATATTTGTTACTGGAAAAGTTGGTGTCATCTGATAAGTCCAGTTGTCTTATATGCCAGCAAAATACGGTATATCAGTAAATGAGGTATCATCGTAATCTTGTTATTTCATGTTATAAACATAACATGAATTTTTATGGTCAACAATCACAACAAATAGCCAAAATCGAAAACACCAGAATTGATTATATCTTTTCTCCTATATTTAGGAAAATGTCATCAATAATAAAGACTTAAAATTAAGTGTATCCAATCTTGCAGCAAATAGCCCCTATATGTTCAAATGACAAAAAAAAATAAATTGATTCTTTTAAGAATGTATATTGCTCTTCATCCTTCCCTTCAGTGCCCTGGCAGTGCCATCATACGTAGGTTACCAACCAATATGGTATTGAATACTTGGGACAAAATTGGGTATCACTTGAGGGACCTTGGAATTGTATCCACCTTAGCAAAAAAAAAAAAAAGTCAAAATTGCAACAATGTTGTTTGTTTTAACCCCGAAAATAATTAAGGGTTAACAAACCTATTAAAATTGTTTTCATACAGTGAGGGGTTTCATTTTAAAATGGCTAATTATTTGGTGTTTTACTATTATCTAGGCCTCACAAAGTGATTTGAAAGCTGAGAAAGTCCCTCAAAAGTGATGATTTTAGCGTTTTTTATGAAAATGTCAACATAAAGTAGACATTAAGTAAATGTTCGTTATCAAGTTATTTTGGTGTTGTGACCATGTGTTGAAATTTTTTCTATAACCACAAAACAGAACACATGAAGTACAATGTGTGTCACGAAAAAACACTCAAAATCACCTGGATAAGTTAAAGCGTTCCAAAGATTATACCATTTAAATTGATATGTCAGAATTGAAAAATGTGTCAAGAGGTGGAATAGTGACTGTTAGTGCAAAAGGTAAAACCCCATAATGCTTTAAATAATGAATAAAACAATATAAAACATGATAACAGGCACATATTGAATAGGTTAAGAGATATTGCATTACAGTGCTGATGTAAGTACATTACATTGCATAACAGATTTTTCCCTTGCTTAAGAAGGAGCTGAGGGTCCAAATTGGAGATCTATAGAACCATCAGGTATTTCTGAAGTTGGACCTATTTTTAATCCCCCAGGGAAGTTTTTAGTCCCATTCGCATAGTGCCAAAAAAGCGCAGGTTAAAGAAACACACATACCCCCCCCCCCCCTTCCATATTTCATTACAAAACAGGTTTGTTATGATTCACAATTCTAAAGTAAGTGGAGTTATCTCCAAGATAGCTACCACAATATACAACTCCCATGTTCCTTCAGTTCTCAGTAACAGCTTCTCCCTCTTATGCTCTGCTTCCCAGACCATTGCACATCACCTCAGCTCATGAGTGGAGTTTCCCCTACAGTATTCACTGCAAGCAAGGACTACAGCAAACATAGTGATGATCACATATGTGCCAGCAGACATGGACATGTGATATGGGACAGACCAGCATCCATCTTCTCTCCTATGTCTCAGCAACAAGTAAGACATGCATTGGTAGATCGAGATGTACACTCCCTGGAAGGGTGGTTTCCCACAGACATGAGGGGGTAGCAGATGGTTTATGGCCAAACAGTGGGTAGTTTTCCAGTCATTAAGCCTTACACAATCCCTTACACGGAAATTTACATTTATAGAACAGATCTCACCAATAGGTCGCTCCTAGACACTTGATCTCTACAGTCTACGGGTGGTTGCTAGAGAGAGGGCTAAAAAAGCGCCAGTCCCAATAGGCAGGCATGGGAAAGAGCATTGAACAAAACATTCTCCGAGAGGATTGGGACAAGGTGGCTGTCTGACTCACAACTCTCTGTATCGTCACAAATTCAGGAGACGAATTTTAAAATCATGTCAGTGGTACCGTACCCAGGAAAGTACACAGGATGTTCCTGTTATATTGGGTAACACAAAAGACAGGGGGATAGTGTGCCCTGAGCTTGCCTCAACCTCTGTCCCTTCCTATAGCCCCCCCACGCTAAACCATGGGGCGACTACTTGAAGACTCGAAATCCACTGTAAGTGTGGGGAAGGGAAACACAACAACAGACTGACAAACATTAAACACAAAAGAATGGTTAACTAGCGGAGTCACAACGAGAGGGTACGTCAATAGCAAAATCAGTAGGCAAAGAGTAAATGTCAAAAACGAGCCGAGGTCAACAACGATACAGATACAGATACAGAGCAAGTCAAACCTAATGCTGAGAGCGAGTGGAGAAGGGATTTCAAACATTGCACAGGTGACTAGTGAAGCTGCAATTTATGCAGCGGGAACTCCACCTCCAGAACCTGATAGGAGCTGGACAGCTTCTGGGAATTAACCCCTCATGGTGCAGAACAACCAGGCACCAAGCAGAGGTAGAACAAGTCCCAGCAAGTCCTAGACAGCACAAGATCTTAGCAGCCGCTGCCCGGGACGAGAGGTGGAGTTTGCGCGGATACGCGCCGGGGTTCGGAGAACGCTGCTGGTACCACCAGAAGAACCAGAAGTCCCAGCACTTTCCCAAGCGAACCTGACAGTACCCCCCCCCCCCTGACGGGGGGCCTTCGGACCCCTAGATCTTAAAGATGGCTTCTGAGGGTAGGCCTGATGGAATAATCTGAGTAACCGCGGAGCATGAACATCTCTAGCCGGAACCCAAGACCTATCCTCAGGACCAAAATCTTTCCAATGGACCAGGTACTGCAGGGAGTTACCTACCCACCTGGAATTCATAACTTTTTCCACCTCAAATTCCAGATTCCCCTCCACAATAGATGGAGAAGGAGGGTCAGGAAGAGGCAAAACAGGCTCAACATACCGCTTCAGAAGACTCTTATGGAAGGTGTTATGAACCCGCCACCCTGCTTGAAGTGTAATCTTGAAGGAAACAATATGAGTAACAACAAACGGACCAACAAACCTGGGCGCAAACTTCAAAGAGGGGACCTTCAATTTAAGGTTTTTCGTGGATAACCACACTTTATCCCCCACCACAAACGTATCGGAGTTAGTGCGCCTTCTTTCAGTCTGTTGGAACATAGAATTTTGTGCCCATCCGAGCGCAACTTGGATGTAATAGCTTCTGCTCGAGGAATATTAGAGACAGGCACAGAAGAAAAAGAGAAACGAGGATGAAAACCATAATTGCAGAAAAACGGAGAAACCTGAGTGGAAAAACTACAGTGATTATTAATAGCAAATTCTGCCAACGGAAGGAATTTCACCCACTGGTCCTGACTGTCCGAGACAAAGAGTCGCAGATATTGAATCATCTCCTGATTGACCATTAGACTCAGGGTGAAACGCCGACGAGAACGACAAATTAACTTCTAGAACAAAATGCTCGCCAAAATTTGGAAACAAATTGTACGCCCCTATCTGACATAATATCATCTGGTATACCATGGAGGCGTACAATATTCTGTATAAACAATTCAGCTAATTCTTCAGCTGAAGGTAACTTTTTTAATGGAACAAAGTGTCCCATTTTAGAGAAACGGTCCACTACCACCCAAATCACTGTACAGCCTTGAGATGCTGGCAGGTCAGTGACAAAATCCATAGACACTTTAGACCACGGCCTGGTGGGAACTGGAAGCGGAAGAAGAGGCCCCTCAGGACGTCTCCTGGGAGTCTTTCCTCGCGCACAGACCTGACAGGCTTGGACAAATGCGTGCACATCATTAGCCATGTGAGGCCACCAGTAACTTCTCTTTAAGAGATCCAAGGTACTCCGCATTCCCGGATGCCCTGCCAATACCGAGCAATGCGTCTCCTCCAACACTCTCAAACGACAAAAAAGAGGAACAAATAATTTGCCTTCCGGAAGGTCTTTAGGTGCAGATCTTTGTCCTGCTAAAATTTGAGAGGAGAGGTGGGAGGAGACAGCTGCCAGCACAACCCCTGGAGACAAAATATTTCTGTCAGTAGCCTCTGGAAGCTCAGGAGTCCCGAAGCTACGGGACAAGGTATCAGCCTTCACATTTTTTGACCCAGGTCGGTAGGTGACCACAAAATTAAAGCGAGAGAAAAACAAGGCCCACCTAGCCTGACGTGAGTTCAAGCGCTTAGCAGTATCCAAATATACTAAGTTCTTATGATCCGTGAGCACAGTTATCGGATGAAGAGCTCCCTCCAAAAAGTGCCGCCAGACTTCAAATGCCCACTTAATGGCAAGGAGCTCTCGATTACCAATATCAAAATTCCTCTCAGAAGAAGAAAACTTTCTAGAGAAATATGCACAGGGCCTAAGTCTGGTGAGAGTGGAGGACCCCTGAGACAACACTGCACCTACTCCTACCTTGGAGGCATCAACCTCCACAACAAACGGTAGAGAGAGGTCAGGTTGAACCAAAACTGGGGCTGACGAGAATGCCGCTTTTAAAGTTTCAAACGCAGAGCAAGCGGCAGGGGACCAATTGTTTGGATCAGCACCCTTAGGGGTTAGATCCGTGAGGGGTTTGGCGATCACGGAAAAGTTCTTTATAAAGTTTTGATAATAGTTAGCGAAACCTAAAAAACGTTGTAGGGCCTTAAGATTGGTAGGCCGAACCCAGTCCGTGAGCGCCTGAACCTTACCCGGATCCATCTGTACATCAGAGGGAGTCACAACATAACCCAAGAAGGAAACCTTCTGGACGCAAAAAACACACTTTTCCAGCTTAGCGAAGAGGTGGTTTTTGCGCAACCTGGTAAGTACTTGGCGGACATGTTGCTGGTGAGAAACCATATCAGGAGAGAAAATGAAGATATAGTCTAGATACACCACCATAAACACACCGATGTAATCATGAAAGATGGAGTTCATAAACCCTTGAAAAACCGCTGGGGCATTACTCAAACCAAAGGGCATAACCAGGTATTCAAAGTGTCCCATAGGTGTATTAAATGCGGTTTTCCACTCGTCCCCTTCTCGGATCCGAATCAGGTTATAAGCCCCTCTGAGATCTAATTTAGAGAAAACTTGGGCCCCAGAAACCTGATTTAAGAGATCCGGGATCAAGGGGAGAGGACCTGAGTTTTTTACCGTTATCTTATTTAATTCTCGATAATCAATACATGGCCGTAAACCACCATCTTTTTTCTCAACAAAAAAGAACCCGGCCCCAGTGGGCGACTCAGAGGGACGGATATGTCCGATTGTCAAACTCTCATCAATATAACTCTTCAGTGCCTCTCGTTCTGGTACTGACAGGTTATATATACGACCCTTAGGTAATCTAGCATCAGGAAGAAGGTCAATTTTACAATCAAACTCCCTGTGAGGAAGAAGGACTTGGGACAAGGGTTTTGAAAACACATCTGAGTAATCAGAGAGAAAACCTGGAAGACTCTGATCTTCCGCCACTACTGTACATAATGAAACTCTGGTCAGATGATCCTTACAGTGAGGACCCCAGTGAACCAACTCCAGAGTTTCCCAATTAATTACCGGATTATGGATCCGGAGCCAGGGTAGACCAAGAATGAAATTTTCAGACAAATTTTCCATAACTAGGAAAGAACACCATTCTTCATGCATAGCTCCTACCATAAGCTTTATCTGCAGGGTTCGGAATTTAATCAACCCTGCCTGAAGAGGGGTCAAATCCGCACCCGACATCTGGATAGGAGTGGACAATGGAATCAATGACATGCAAAACTGAGAGACAAAATTATAATCAATTAAATTAGATGCAGCACCTGAATCCAAAAAGGCGCGACCAGTGCAGGAAACAGACTGAAACTTAACCGTACAAGGTAAATACATTCTAGACACAATTGGGAGTACCTGAGCTCCTAAGCAGTCCCCCCGACTACTGCTTAGGAGCGGAAGTTTTCCTGCTGCTGCCTCTTGGAACAGGTGTTGATCTGATGATCAGGACTTCCACAGTAGAAACAAAGATGACGTCTCAGTCGATGTTGCTTCTGCTGTGCAGGAGAGATGCTATCCAGCTCCATGGATTCCAATTCTGGACTACCTGGAGACAGACTGGCCGCTGGCTGACAGTCAGAGGACACCCAAGGTGATCGCCTGGATCTTAGGCGACGATCAACTCGGATGACCAGAGTCATAGCATCATCTAATGTCTGAGGCTCGGCATGACCTGTACTCGGTCAGACAGTCCGGACATAAATTGGTCTTTTAGGGCGCAGTCATTCCATTGCGAGTCAGTCACATACTGTCTGAACTGAGCACAATAATCTTCTGCTGTCCGTTTTCCCTGACACAGAGATCTAAGGTGGGAAACTGCCAGTGTTCGGCGGTCAGGTTCGTCATAAATCTGGCCTAAAGCAGAAAAAAAAGCGTCAAGAGAAGAACGGGATGGAGAGTCAGGTGGGAGAGAAAAGGCCCCATTTTGCGGATCCCCACGCAACAGGGAAATTACCACACCAACCCTTTGAGTCTCTGTGCCCGATGAACGAGGACGTAAAGAAAAATAAAGTTTACAGCCCTCCCGAAATGAAAAAAATTTCTTACAGTCACCAAAAAACAAGTCAGGGAGAGGAACCTTAGGTTCAGGCATGGGTGGCAGTGGATCCTGCGGTGGTGTCTGCCGTGGAACCTGCATAAATTCCTGAATTTGGAGACGGGAAGCTAGATCCTGAACAAGCTGAGTTAGGGTCTGGACCTGAGCAACCACAGCTGACAAAGGCTCCATGGGAGGAGAGAATGTAGCAGGTCGGATACAGGATGCAGACCTATGTGTGGCCAGTGTTTCTGTTAGGATTGGGTAACACAAAAGACAGAGGATAGTGTGCCCTGAGCTTGCCCCAACCTCTGTCCCTTCCTATAGCCCCCCCCAAAATGACCATAGAAATGTGGGTTATACTGTTTCTGCACACTGTAGTTCTACGTTACATGATGGGATAAATACAAACATCATGTCCAGGGACCATCAGCTGATTGGGTGCTGGTAATTAACTGTTCATTATTACCCAATGAACCTTAGTCTCATAATAATAATATTCCTTTATTTATATAGTCCATACAGATTACGCAGCGCTGCACAGAGTTTGCCAAATTGGTCCCTGTCCCCAATGGGGCTCACAATCTAATCCCAGGAGCCCAGCGCTGCAAGGCTGTAGCGCTAACCACTGAGCCACTGTGCTGCTCTACTTGATGTTGACTTGTATTTATCACTTGTGTCATATCCATAGGCACATGGGATAGCTGCCAGCCAAATCTGGCCCGATCTCCTATAACCATATTTGGCTGAAGCCACAAAGGAACAGACAATTTAATTATTTTCATTACTTATTGTTGCAGTGAGTACTGACATACATGGTAATGGGGTTGGGGTTGGGCCTGGTATTCACAAGAAACCTCTGACATACAGGGGTATTGTTAGGATTGGGTAACACAAAAGACAGGGGATAGTGTGCCCTGAGCTTGCCCCAACCTCTGTCCCTTCCTATAGCCCCCCCCCCCCCCACGCTAAACTGTGGGGCGACTACTTGAAGACTCGAAATACACTGATAAGTGTGGGAAGTTAACTAGCCGGAGTCACAACGAGAGGGTACGTCAATAGCAAAATCTGTAGGCAAAGAGTCGATGTCAAAAACGAGGCGAGGTCAACAACGATA